>JADANN010000466.1:600000-1183447 GCA_018806985.1 Angiostrongylus vasorum
CTCACCGAGTTTGACAATCCATTGTAAAATTTTGAAACAAAAAAAACTCCAAAAAGTAAAGAAAGCGAAGATGCTACATTTGAGCACCGCTTGCTTTAAGAGAACAAAGTGTTTTCGTAGCGATGCCACATTTTGTCCACATGCGGAAGCAAAAACACGGAGCATCTGATGAATCTAGATGAAAACCTGTTTGGATAGAGCTAGTCGTCCTACAATGGCCAACTTATTTTTCCATTCGATTTCCGTAGGTGGGAACCTTGACGATTTGGTGGAAATGGTAGCGTTTGAAGTGGTGTGTAGTGCTAATGAACAAACGGCGAAATGTCGGTGAAGGCTACGAATGCGGCAAGCGATGCCAGGTGTTTCCAAATTCGAACGAACGTGTGATTTTATATAAGTGTTATATTACGAAATTGATCAACAAAGGTTTCAAATTTCAATCCAGTTCCTATCAAATGGCTATAATCTATAGGGTCAGAATTACCTAAATAAGTTTTAGAAATCATCAGACAGACAGACAGTCAGACATCTCGACAGAAATTCACGACTATTAGAACATTTTGGAGAGTTTCGAAAATTATACTAACGTGTTAGAATAGCAGACAAGAAGAGTCTATGGATATGAAAACCGTCGTCGGAGAATAAAACTTTTATAATGCTGAGATATTTGCAAAATGATTGGTCGATAGAACTAGCTGAGAGACAGGCGAAACGAAGGACCCGCATGGTGTGGTGGTGAACGCGTTACTCCGCGGAAAGGACAATAGCGCGTTCGTTCTCCACCGCAGGCACCTGCGGTCCGGAGCTTTGCAAATATCTCGGCATTATAGAAGTTATATTTCGCAACGTACCCTGCCATTAAGAAGAATAGGCAGTAAATAAAAAAATGTTAAGATTGTGACTAAAAATTTTGTACAAACATGATGCAGCAGCCGTCGATGAAGGGAAACAAGTGTGAATGATTAAGTAAAAAAGAATGAAGAAAGAATATAAGAGAACTAGTTGTTTCAGGAGACAACAATGAAGCATGCATATTTCCAAGCATGATAGACAAGTTGAATCTGTCGAATCAAGTCGGAGTTTCTCATTTAGTTCTCGGATTGAAGTGTTTTGATGATTAATTGCTGAATTCGCGGCTAGTCTGTGGAGGCCACGAGCGTTTTTATCGCTCGTTCTCCTTTCGAACAATTCATTGCGCAAAAAAATAAAGAGTGGTGAAGAACTTGAGAAACGAATCGTCGGCCTCGACGACTTCATCAAAAACGCATTTTTCTGGCCGCACAGTAGTGTCCTCTCGCTGAATGTCACGTGTCCACCCATAGTAAAAGTTGGAAAATTCCATCTTCTCATCTTGTATATGCTAGTTCCTTGTCAGAAATAAGGTCCATTTTATGACCTCACTTTCAAGTCATATTACTACTTTTTGTTAGCACATAGGGAGAGGGTAGTACAGTGGTAGTGATCTTGTTCACTAGGCGGACGACTCAACCTGTCCATATGGCGGCCTAACCTCGCTTCGAACACTTTGAGCTCTCAAAACTCCGCTGTTGAAGAATTGGTATCAAACTTGTATGGAAGAACCTAAGTCCCTCTAACGCATGTTGGAACGCCCAGCACTGCTATCTCATGATCACAGGGAGAGTCGACTTGACCAGCAACGACATTCGGGGCAATGACGAAAAATCCTCAAGCAGCCGCCGAACTAGATGCGAGAAAACGAATCGAACACAAGTGTTGGGATGCGCACAGTGTGATAAATGTGATGTTGGGTCATGTAGCAACAAATAAAAATGATTGAGAGAAAAAAGAGAAAGGAACGTTGCCTGATGAGATTACCTCATTCGTAGGATGCTCAACTGAAGAAGATCCGACTTGATTTGAAGATGAAGATGCAGCATCGAGAAGACGAACAACTGTAGACCATCTATTCGCACCATCTGCTCTGATAAATACGAAGACGTGAAATCGTAAGCCGAGTAAATATTTAGTAACAACCTCGTCTTAGCTTATCAAAGAAAGAATACATGTTAAAACTATTGGTATCCAATTTTTCATTAACTGCCGGTTTTTTTTTCACGGCATGGTATGATGTGAAATAGAATCACCATGGTGCTGGCTACAATGCCTATTTGTGTTCCCAAGATCACTACGGTAGTCGGGTGATTGGTATCGCACTGCTAGCGCCAGAACTGGTTGAGAGAAACGCAAAAAGGTCACAGTGGTGCAGTGAGTAACAGTTGAACCCTGGAAAGGGTAGCCGTGGGCTCGAATGTGGCCTTAGGTCCAAGTTCTGCAAATACCTCAAAATCATAATAAAATGATTACTGAGTGATCCGAAACCATTTTACGAAAATTTGCATGGGGTTTTTTTTGGCCCTATAGAAAAGCAGGTTCGATTGTCGGTTTCAGATGGAACGTTTTCATTTGCTAATCTATGCACTCGCCGCTCTCCTTCATGGAGGCTCATATCTTTGGTACAAAACCTTCAAATCATCTGCATATTGCGTTTTCGAAATGGTTCGCTGGCTAGTGCACTGACGACATTTCAAAATTCAACTGTTAGTTTAAGTACTAGCCTGAACTTTTGAAGTAAAACAACGTGGTTCGTGTAATTCAAGACCATCAACTTTGCAAAGAAAATTCGAAAAAAAGGTTAGAGTTAAATACATGCCGAATCCTTAAGCTAATCATTTATTGCACGATATACCTATAAATTCCATAACTACAGCAACATCCAGAGCATTCCCAGGTTTGCACTATAAGCTGTCGCCGGTGCTCGTGCGTAAGGAGAAATTTTGCAACGAAATTACGAACATCCTTCGTTGTTCGTTTCGTTAGTCTTCTAAGATGGTAGCGATTCCTGAGACCAATTCATTGAGGATGATGTGATACATCTGACTTTACTAACTATAAAAAGAAATCCCTCTTATTAGCAACACCTTTACAGTGGTATATACATCGGCTTTAATACATTTTCTAAGCGATGAGCTCTTTCTTATGTAAATAGCTGAACTTTAATTCTGACCTTCTTTGAAGACACTTCTCTTGAAAAAAGTTTAGGAATTCGCCGAAGGAATACTGAATCACTGTGGCCAGCCTCTAAACTTGGGTGTTGGTCTGCGATGTGCAGATACTGGTGGTTCACCTTCATTCGCTGATTGACTAAAGGGATGTAAGAAGAATAAATGGAATGGCAATGATCAATCGCACCATTCACTCGTCTCCAGTAGAGGTCTACAAGTGACTGAATGTGTACGTGGCCCTATACAATGAATTCCAGGGTTACTGTCCTACTAAGTCAGCATTTTGTTCTCCCAAATTAGTCTGGTCCTAATTTGCCAATCCCTGGAGTTCGTTAGCCCAGGTGCAGAATCGAACCAAGGACCACATATTCGTTGCAGGTCATTTACGACGACTACGCCGCATGCGACACATGAACAAATTTACTGCTCCTTAACATTGGGTGTATGAAAATATGTGTATGGATTCACAGATTCGGATATGTTCTTGGAAGATGGCTATAGTAATTGATAAAGTACTGCTGAGACAAGACAGCGACAAATGGGGGATCGGAACACGGGGCGTAGGAGTTAGGGAAGTGAAGGAGCCAAGTATTTGTTCTACGGCCGATACGCAAAGAGACATTCATTCGCTATCAACTTAACGATTTATTGAAACGCATTTCGATTTAGAAGTACAGTGTTCTATTTTTCAAAATAAAGAACGCTTTACAAATATATGCTGTGAATTTCCCACTAACCTATGTGGCTGATTGTTAACGAAATGGATTTCGAAACATCAGCTCACCTTCAAAGGGGAAAAAGAATAAAAAGTGAGAAAAAAATATTCATATTCAGTAAATAATTAACTCCGACACTTAGTTACAGCTGAGTTCAAATCGGCTTGACAATGTTCTAACTTTTATTTAGCACCTAAGCATGCCAGGGTACTATGTGAAATACAACCACGAGGATGCTGAGATATGAGCAAAACGCACGATCTCTTTCGAACCCGCGATTATCCTTCCCGGGGGCTTGTTTGCTATCCACCACATCAAACGAGGCTTTTGCGTTGCTTTTCTCTCGGCCACTTTTTACTCTAACGGTGCTATCAGTAATCAGCGACATCGAAGACAATTTAAATGATGCTGGAGTCGAAGTCACGGTGTTTCAATGTTTATTTCTTGCGTACTGTTTTTCACGGCGTGGTATGATGTGAATTACAAGCATAGGGGATGCTCAGATATGTGCATCGATAGGGGTGAAATTATAGCTGAGAGAAAGACAAAGCAATGGCCTTGGTTGGCGTAGTGTACACTTCCTTGGCTCCTGGTAAGTGTAGTTGCTGGCTCTAAGTCTGGCTGAGATGGAATCCGCTTTCCCAACCTAATCAGTACTCAACTCAACCAATGCTCGAAAATGTATTTACATTTGCACTAGCAGTCTATAATTCAAATATTTGATGAACATATAGGAAAAAAATTCAGCGCAGCATATAAGAGGGTGGAACAGGAACAATCCGTAAAGTCGAGACGAAAGAGGGCAGCCATTCAAGCCGAAGCGGATCAGTGTACGGCGTATTCATCCGGTTCGGCGTTAACTTACATGATATCGAATAACCTTTCAAAAGACGAGTTCCAACGGACGAACAAAACTTGACTAAGATCTCATTAACAACTAGAAGTTCACCTCAAGTAGAAAATGATGGATTTCAAGGAGATCCTTAACATCAAATCTATACACTGTTGCATGTCAGCATTGTACTAATAACTATCGGTTTGCCCTTTCCTATATCTTCATTTCCTTTGCTTCATTTAGCACTTTATAAGCCATGAAATAGTCAAAATAGAAAAATATGTGCGAGACAAACAGTTGGAGAACCAGTTTTCTAAAAATGGTTATCCCAAAATAGATCTGTTGACACACCCCAGTGGCATATATGAGCTAAAAAATTCTTTGAGTTAAAAGTAGAAAAAATAAAACAGAATTCAGCACTATTGTTTTGCATATTGTGTCACCTTGTGGCGCAGTGGCTTGATGTGAGCTACAATACGTATATGATACTATTGGTTCGATCCCAGGCGTTGTGCCTACCCAGCCCTTGATCCTAACAAGCTCCCCAATTTAAACCAAACATGCTTGAATTGATAGAAACACTGATTTTGCACGCTATTAAGCTGAACATAATCATATATGCAAATATTCATTTAGTCATCTTTACGATGCTACGAATGGAGTTGAATGCCTGAGATTGATCAACGCCGATAGCTTTAACGCCTATGTTCTAGTCACAGTCGCTGTACTACGGTAACTAGCCGTCACTCTGTCGACGACCTAATTCATTTATATTAAACATCGCCATATAAAAATACATAGATTCGTAAAAAATAATGGAGTAGCTAAATTTGTTGTAAGAAACAGTGTAGTCGAAGAACCAACCAACAACTTCAACATCATGGCTCAGCGAGGTGTTAAATAACTAGTTAAACGTTATATTTCATCTAATTTTAGTAGGTGAGCTATGAAAGTGTCTCCAATGAGGAAGTCCATTATAAGAAAACAGAACTGTACGACACTAAATGGTTACTCAGCATAAGATCTGGTGTTAACAGATCTTGACAAATAATCGATAGGCATCATCTTCACATTGAACATGACCAAGATGTGATTGAAGCTACATAAAGTAGAACTTTGTTGATAGTACTTCAACCACATTCCTCTTAAAACATTAAGCTAGACTTTTCTATTAAAATGTATTAAGGCAGCAGAAAAGTACAAAATTTTGCTTTCTGTGGAGATGTGTTTGTGGAACTATAAAGCGCAAAATTCAAGAAATCTTCAGAAGAACCTAAGGCCTTCACTTTTTTAAGGCACCAGAAATAATGAAAAAAGAGACAATCAAGAGAAAAAAACACATTTAGGCAAAGATAAACGATTAGTATGAATTTTTAAGTAATCGCTAGTAATACAATAATATAAATCATTTTGTTTGCTCACTTTGAGAAAGTTACTTCAAAGCTGTTTGACGAAATTAGAAAAGGAGAAAAATCTGTCCACACTTGTACTCTGTGGTGTGAATCATAGAGTCTAGTGAAAATATTTGCAATGAATCTAACCGCTATGAACTACCGGCACCCCAAGTGGCTAAGTCGAATCGCAAACGAAACCCGTCACTGTGAGTTTCCGGAAATCGTGGAAAGGATTGGTGAGAAGGGACTGGTAGGAAACCGCAGTCGAATCGGTCGTGTTACCAGAGTGGAGCTGATTGGGCCGATTACAGGCAGGCATTAAATTAAAAATCCAATTTTATGTGGTTTTTTCAGATGAATTTTGCAGCAAAAATCCAACTGGCGAGAGGTCATTAAGCCTTCAGCTTTGCTGTCTCACTACTGATTTCGACAAACCAGCTCCTAAAACGTCACCTCCATTTAGCATCATTGTGAAGGTCTTTGAAGATCTTGCTGATCTATTGCCATCTCTCTGTCATGGCAAGATCATGTCTGAGCAAACAAAAGGAACGTCGTCTAGCCAAAACATTTAATTGAAAATGGTGCAGATAATTTTCATATGATACTCTGTATGGGAGGGCGCGTGTGGCGCAGTGGTTGCAGGTGGCCTGCAATGCACATGGAATCAATCCCGGCACCCAAGGCTCACAAAGCCTTCTATCCCGCCGGGATCGGCGAATTGGTACCAGACATGTCTGGGAGGATAGCAGCACTAGCTCGATACACCAGTAAGCCACTGCGATTCACTGTAAAAAGCCAGATATGCACTCAATCACCTCCAAATGATGTTTAATGAAGCCGAATGCATAGCGTATCCCTTAGAGATTGGTGAACGCCGAGAACTTTGCCCTTTGTCATTTATACTCTCTATGAGGAGAATCTCACATTTAACGTTGAGGAAATCGCTTCAGTAATTGAGAATTTCTATGAAACCAAATAATCTGTTCATCCTTCCTGTTCTGTGTCAGCTAAAGGATTAAGATGTGCAATTCGCTAAACATTCTCTTGCTGCCAATTTTTGCGTTGCCCACGATGCCAATGTCATAGAAGAAATGAGCGTCAGTTCAGAATTTCTTCAGGCCTTTGTAAGATTTCTGGACCTCATCGTCATCGTACTCTGATGTTTTGGCACATATGATGAAAGCTGCAAGGGAAATTGGGTGCCCATATTCTCAACGATAAACATTGAAATCGTTATTTTAACACCAATCGCTGTTCATGGTCAAGTTGATGCTAACGAAGGCGATAAGGCAATGAACTCTTAAGATTTCCATGTTCTGAAAAAATAATCCTTTCTCAGTGTCACAGTCTACGCTTCTTAATGAGTGACCTCGCCTCACTTCACACAATGCGACAACGTCGTAGTTGGCCTTAATACTTGCGTATGCCACTTACATATGTTTTCGATGTTAGCGAAGACGCCTTGTATGTATAAACATTATAGTTCTTCTGAGTACCCCTTAGATTTTAGCACGCCATTGCATATTCCACATTCTTGATGATTTTGTACCATAGACTTCTTTTGAGCGGATAAATGGCAACTTTACTTTTAGTTCCCAGGATCGACTTTCTATTAACCTCGGCATTGGAATATGATTGCGTCGTTTTCTTGTTCAGCAATAGCGAGGTTGTTAAACAGCATACATTTACAATTTTGACTTATTATTTACTGCCTACTCTTTTTAGGGGGGCAGGGGTATGCGTTGCGAAATATAACTTTAATGATGCTGAGATATTTGCAAAACTCCAGTAGGCAGTAAATAATAAGTCAAAATTGTGATTATAACTGCAGCCTCAGCTTAACTGGGTTCGTTGCCGATTTGGGCCCCCCAGATCAATCCCGCTCACGGGTGATTGCTGATGGCAAAAGATCAATAGAACTAGCTGAGAGACAGGCGAAACGAAGGACCCGCATGGTGTGGTGGTGAGCGCGCTACTCCCCGGAAAGGACAATAGCGCGTTCGTTCCCACCATAGGCACCTGCGGTCCAGAGTTTTGCAAATATCTCAGCATCACTAAAGTTATATTTCGCAACGCATAACCTGCCGCTAAAAAAGAGTAGGCAGTGAATAATAAGTCAAAATTGTGATTATAACTGCAGCCTCAGCTTAACTGGGTTCGTTGCCGATTTGGGCCCCCCCAGATCAATCCCGCTCACGGGTGATTGCTGATGGCAAAAGATCAATAGAACTAGCTGAGAGACAGGCGAAACGAAGGACCCGCATGGCGTGGTGGTGAGCGTGCTACTCCCCGGAAAGGACAATAGCGCGTTCGTTCCCCACCATAGGCACCTGCGGTCCGGAGTTTCGCAAGTATCTCAGCATCATTAAAGCATACATTTACTTCCATAGAAAAACACAATACAATACAATACAACAGTAGCTGACGTTTCGGCAGTATCGCCTTCTTCAGAGCTGCTTTTTTACGTGCCTTCCAATGAGGAAGATTAGAACAGCTGATTACAGTCGCATAAGGTTGATGACTGCACCATCCCCTTTCTTGGAAGTCATAATCTTACATAATCTTACTCATTGGAAGTCACGTAAAAAGCGGCTCTGAGGAAGGCGATACTGCCGAAACGTCAGCTACTGTTCTATTGTATTGTGTTTTTCTATGGAAGTAAATGTATGCTGTTTAATAACCTCGCGACTGCTGAACAACAAAAACGACTTTACTTTTTACTCTTCTGGGACAAAGAAAACCCATTAGCAGGATACTGGTTTCATCTCTTTTATAGTCGTGGGCTTCTTTATGGTTGTTACAGTGTACTGCAACCTTTTTTAATGTCGACATAAACCAGGAAGGTGTTAGTCAATCGATTACAGGAGGATAGTTAATCGAATTCTCGAGTACATTTGTGATTCTCTATGCATAGCTATACAAAACGATAAGGAATGCACCGTTCGACGTTAAACAATCGTTAACCTATCGATATACCAAGTCAGTGCTTGTGTTCTCTCAGGCAAGTCCGGTAATAACTATCCGACTCTGAAGGGACTGGAGCCTTGGTTGGGGGCACGGAATCAAACCAAAGAAGCTGTTGCAAAATACCTCTAACCACTGCGCTGCACGCCACCTTATGTATACGTCCAAGAAGACGGAAGCAAATATGTTTTATATAAAAGATTTCTGGCAAAGCGAGTGAGTAGCACAGTGGTAGTGATGCTGTTCATTATGAGTAAAGGACAAGTTCGACCCACACCGAATCCACTAAGCTTCCCATCCCTCCGGAAATTGGTACCAAACTAGCTGAAACCAGGACACTTTCGCCAGCATCCCAGCGACAATTGACTCAACCGGCATTCAACGACAGCCATAACGAAGACGAAAATCGTCAAGCAGCACTCGAATACACATGCAAGAAGTTCGCACACCTACTTGGATGATGGATACCAGGAAATGAGTCTACAAATTGCTGGGACCTGCACAACATACGTGAAGACGGGTTAACTAAAAAAAATTTTTTGGGATTTCTTACTTCGGTAAAGGTGTCAGACGAAATCAAGCGTTATGGCTTGGTGTAGGCATGCGTGATAATTGCCGCATTTGGATCACACAGCGAAGGACAGGCAATCACTTACGCATCACTTGTGAGTTGAGATATCACCCATTTCCGGTCTCTTCGAGGCGAACATGGGCGAAAACAAGATACGTAAAAACTTTCTTGTTCTCATTTTTTTTCTACATAGTTGTTGGAATGAGTGTCAGAGTTCTGAACATGACAAATGTTCAAATAATTCAACTCTAACAATTGTACTCTAGGATAAAATAAAGGATAAAGCTGTTGCCATCGACCAATCCCTGAGGGATGCGTCATGCATTCGACTTCATCAAGCATCCTTTGGAGGTGATTGAATGCATATCTGGCCTTTACAATGACTCGCGGTGGCCTACGAATGTATCGAGCCAGTGCTGCTATCCTCCTAGATAAGTCTGGTACCTATTTTCCGACCCCGGAAGGAAGGCTTGGTGGGCCATGGGCGCGGGTATCAATTCCACGTGTGTGATGCATGGCGCCTCCGGCCACTGCGCAACGCGCTCTTCAACTGAGAACTGTTGGAAACTGCACTCTAGACGATCAATAAACCACTCGAGCAAACGATAGTCAAATTTTCAACTGTCTTTGTTGTCTATCAAAACTCTAGAAAACAGGTTCTTTGCCTTTCTGCTGCTTTGAACAAGGGACGTCATAACTAAGAGAGACTGGCAAAGACAGAGAGAGAACGACACACAGAAAGAAACAGAAGCGATCGAGGAACGTTTAGAATGTTTGGAAAGGAAATCAAATCTCTACGTTTAGAATGTCTGGAATGGAAATCAAATTTCTACTTACATCCAATGAAAGATTAGAACAAAAAAAACTAAAGAAATTTAGTGAGGAGAGGGATGACAAGGTAATAAGAAACAAAAAGGAAAAGCATATCAGAAGCTCCGAAGACCTACTTTCTATTAACCTCGGCATTGGATTATAAATGTGTCGGTTTGTTTCTCAGCAGTCGCAGGGGTTGTTGTGCAGCATACTTTTACTACCTTACAAAAAGAACACACACAACACAACAGTGGCTGACCTTTCCGCAGTATCGCTTTCCTTATAGCCGTTTTCACGTGCCTTCCATTGAGGAAGAACGGATGATTAGAGTCGCTTGCGGTCGATGACTGCATCACCCCAAATCAACAACCGATAAGAAGGTACGGGACGAGATCACGTACGATTTCGGAGCATTCCTTTACGCTTTACGATACGATATACCTGATCTCTTGTAATACTTGCGGTGATGAATATATTGGCCAAACGGGTACACCTTTATGCATCCGCATAAAAGAACACCTAGACGGCAAATGAAAAGCAACACAAAGTACCCCACTAGGGACGCATAGGATACAAAAGCATAGCGGAGACGATTTTTGATGTAAAAGTCGCTATCCCCGGTCAAGATGCCAAAACACCAGCGAGCAGACTTCTTGAGGCTTTTTGGATAAATACCAAAAATCTTACAATGAATAACAAGGAGGAATGCCCCGAGATCACACGCGACCTGGCCTGTACCTTCGCATCGATTGTTGATGTGAAGGTGGTGCAGTCCTCAACCATGTGTGACTCAGATCGGCTGTTCTTCCTCAGTGAAAGGCGCGTAAAAACGGTGGGTTTTTCGAGAAGCTGTTGACCATGTATTTGCTATGGTGATTTTCATTTTTCTGTATGTGTTACTGAAGCGATTGGCGTAGTAAGTTACATGTCAGTGTACCTGTCCAGGCTCTGAAGAAGGAGATTCTGCCTAAACGTCAGCCACGGTTGTGTTGTATGTGTGTTATGAAGTAAACGTATGCTCTATAACAAATTCGCGATTGTTGAACAAGGAAACCAGGCAGCTCAAAAGCCCTTCAAGTTGTTCTGAAATCGCTGATCACAACAAAGACACCACATCGAGAAGACGAACGACTATGGACCATCGACTCGGATCATCGGCTCTGAGGAATATGAGTAGTTGAAACGTTAGCCAAATAAATATGTGGTAACAACCTTGTGTTGTCACCACATATTTATTGCTAACCTGTCAGTGAAATTAGATACCTTTTTTAAAGTCTAAATACTTCAAAAGCATATCTAAGCCACTATGCCTGGTTTCACCTTTGGAAAAGTAGAGTTTTTTGAAAACATTGGTTTCTCATCTTCCCACCTTCTCTGATTAAAAGATCCTCATGAAGACTGGCTTATTTTACATATCAAGAACCTCCCATGAAAGGCAATCAATTGTGTGCGTTGGATTACAAAAAGGAACTTCTTCTATGAACCACAACCACTGCGTTGCCAAGGTCGTATAGAAGCGTTGAAAATACCCCTCTTATTTCTAATCTTTTTCAGGACTATTTCTAGTCTTTTTCAAAAAGCAGTGTTGAAGAGCATCGAGCGCGATCACCATTCTATCAGTGCTTATGACAAAACGGCGGTTTGCCTTAGAGAAAAGCTTCACCGAACACCCGAAGCAACTGTGTACCTAAGTGTTGCCACCCATTCGACCTTCTAACATTCTGATATGAAAACGAGCCGATATGTCAAAACCTTCTTTCCCGCTTTTTCGTTATTCCATTGAAGTGTATGTTATAACCGACAATCTTAAAAATTACTTACTTGATACTGAGATATTTGCAAAACTCCGGACCGCAGGTGTCTACGGTGGGGAACGAACGCACTATTGTCCTTTCCGGGGAGTAGCGCGCTCACCACCACACCATGCGTTTTGCAAATATCTCAGTATCATTTTTAAAAAAAAGTTATATTTCGCAATACATACCCTGCCGCTAAAAAGACTAGGCAGTAAATAATAAGTCAAAAACTACTTACTTGATACTTGAATGGCCCGTCCCAACTGTTTGTGTGGGCCCCAGCATAATCTCCATTTTTTCGGAGACTTGCCGGCTAAGCCATTATGGTTCCCTGAAGTCCCGAGGTCAGCCTGGCCAAAGTCTGACCCAGGTCTTCACCACCACAGGCAGTCGCAGCCTTTGTGGATCAGAGAGAGATTTACCACCATGCGACTTTGATACCAGGACGGTGGTGTATCTTGGTATTGGTTTACTCTTAGCTAGCCTTCCTGATGGGAACGCCGGACTTCTTCTGAGCTTGGAAGACCCTGCCAGGGGATGAATCCCCCCGCTGTACATTGCAGTCGGACACCCAGGAACACCTCCCAGCCACGATGAGGCGGTAAAGCGCTGGGAGGATCTTAAAAATTTGTTTTGTTTATTTTTATTACATCGTTGTGTTTCTAAGAAATATTACAGGAGAAAAGGTGTTTTGTGGTCAATAAGACCAACCGTATTGAAGAAAGAAGCAGGGAAAAAAAAGACCGCGTTCTTAAACAATCACTGACCAACTGGTGGACTTCATGCACACTTTCTCATCTTAATAGGCATCTGGCTGCACAGCTATACAGATGAAACATGGAACGACAATTTTGTTCATCAACGACTTTCTTCGCCATTCACATACTGGCTGAAGCCCGTCATTTGAAAGGCAGACAATACGTTTAGCATCTAATTGAATTCTTTTTTTCAGCTTCGGAGACCTAACGCTTGGTATGGAACCGGCGCGCTACGTCACAATTCGAGAACCAGCCACACCTTTTAGAAACGATAAGGTAGCAAACCACGGGGTTGTAAACATATGTTTGAAAAGCAAGCATTGGTGGATGCAATGGTAATGATGCAAAGAAAACACGGCAGTTAAAAAGAGACAAACGTGAGAATGGGTACCAGAGCTAAGAAAGCGTCCCTTGAGACAAAAAATAGAAGACGTACATGTAGCTTATGTCAAAGAGCTCTTCTTACAACAGATGCGAGTTATGGATTCCAGAATAGGACTGAGGGACTTCAACACAAGTCCTGGTAGCAAGCCAAATTAACTAGATGATAGGTTCGAATAAACTAAGTGGTTTTACATTTGTTTAGATTGATCCGGTTCACTCGTCGTATTTACACTTCCACTCGAACGGTGCTCCATTGAAGAAGATTCAACTCGATGATGCTGTGAAGACACCTCATCGCCAGTTCTGACGACTGCTGACCATCGGCTCGGATCACCGGCTGTGGACAAGTTGAGGACGTCGAAGCGTTAAAAAAAAAGCATTACAACAGCCTCGTGTAAGCTAAGCAGTCTAAGCAAATGTATTGATTATCAACGCGGAGGTTAATTGAAAGTCGATTTAGCAAAGTAAGTGATTCTAATCATGTAAAGCGACTCTTATTTAACCTCGATATGAATTATCAATGTACCTTCTTTCGCTGATAAGCTGACACTAGGTTGCTACCAAACATTTATTAGGCTAACGTTTCGACGTCTGTCTTCATCAGAGCCGATGATCCGAATCGATGCTCCACAGTCGTTCGTCTTCTCGATGTGATGTCTTTGCTGTCGTATCGAGTCAGATGTTCTTAAGTGGAGCACCACTCTAATGGGGGTAACTTCACAGGCAGCGCTCTTTTATACAGGGCGGTTGTTGTTAATAATGATTTTCCGTTCATAGTAATTTCTTTTTCAACAGACAATCCATCCTTCAGCAGTCGATATTAGAATAGCTTGCACAGATCTAAGTGATTTTATTTTTTCATTTTATTTCACATCAACAGTCATCACATCTACTGTGCAGATCGCAGCACTTCTTGCATTCGATTCGTTTTCCTCGCATTCATCGTCCACAATGTCTTCAAGCATCTCCCGCATTGTTTTAGCTGCTGCTTGAGCATACAGTCTTTGTAGCCTCCTTTCGGTTTTTTTATGAATGTCGTAGAACACTGGTCAAGTAGATTCTCCTTACAATCTTCAAGACAGCAGAGCTAAAGCGTTCCCACATGGATCAGAGAGGAACGTTGGGAGGTGGTCGAACCAGTGCCTTACCTCCTGATGCACTGCATCACTGACAACTATGCAATCCCCCGCTGCAACTGACTGATTAGGTATCTTAAAAACTAACTTTCATTGAACCTCGGTAAGAATAATCATTAGTTTTCTATATTATTGAGCTCACGCGTGATTGTTGTAAAAAAAAACACTTATTCGTCTAACGTTTCGACGTCTTCGTCTACTTCACAGAAAAATAAGCGATTAAACACTGTGCTAGGATCTATATGATTCATGAAGGCGTGCCCTGCAAATTGTGACTTAGTACCAGTTGGTGGACAATTGAATTTCAAACATATTAATGAAACATATGATTTTAGTGGAAGACTCATAGAAAGCGGTGAGTGTGCAAAGGCTCTGTGTTCAATGTGATTGAAAATTTTGGTTCAGCACTTTCTCTGTTTGGCTATGGAGGCGTTTGACGGTGTAGATCGCAGTCAACTTGACGTTTCCAGGCTCTGAGGGAAGCGAAATCCGCCGAAACGTCAGCTTGTTCGTGAATAAAGAAATGAAATAACACCTCGTGTTTGCTAAACAGAAGTAGAAAGAATTATATTAATGTAAGTGACTACAGCACGCTTGCTGTTTAAAGAGCCCTTTTATTGTACCAGATATCACAGAAGTAAGAAGAAAAGGATAAAAAGGATAAAGCTCTCGGCGTTTATCAATCCCTGAGGGATGCGTCATGCATTCGAATTCATTAAGAATCGTTTGGAGGTGAATGAATGCATATTTGACCTTTACAATGATTCGCAGTAGCCTACCGATGTATCGAGCCAGTGCTGCTATCCTCCCAGACAAGTCTGTACCAATTTGCAGACCCTGGAGTGATGAAAGCCGTGGTGGGCCATGGGCGCAAGGATCGATTCCATGCGTCTGTTGCAGGGCGCCTCCGACACTGCGCCACACGCGCCAGTATGTTAACTAAACAACAAGAAGAAATATAGAAAGAAATAAGGTAATGAGGAAACCACGAATCTTCCTGAGTGAGGTTGGTCGAGGGGCTACGTGGGATGCTCCTAGATGATTTAGATGCTTTCCTGAAAATAGGTCGATCTAGGTGATGGAATGTTTACTGTCGATGCAACACATGCACTAGGTCCACGTGTACATGTCAATTCATGAGTGCTTAAGGTGATTGTTATTGTTCTCTAATAAATAAGATCCGCGACCTCTCTGAGATAACCAGCAGGCTACCGCTGAACATATGTAGTAGATATCATATCGACAAACACTGTGAGGTAAATGGGCCTTACCATTTTTACCGCGGAACGGCGCCCGAAACGGCAGCATAGGGTATGAACAGTACAAAGAGGCCGCTAAAATTAAGGGGTGACTGGACTGTAGGCTGCTTAAATCTGTAACCACTATGACGATCTGTATATACAGTATACACTCACTTGCACCTGAATCTTCCACCGAAGACCTGGTGTAGCAAGCTAGGAAATGTAGGTAAGATGTCATCGGATTAGCCTATACGAGAAAACACCGTTCGTAGCCGCAGTTTATGATGCAGTAGAAAAACCGTTTCTTAGAGCATGCGATCGTGCAGATATCAAGGGCATTGGTACTTGCTTAAAACTGAACCATAAACATTAATTCTTTCGGAAAAAAAAACCCGGATTGGACGCTTATGGTTGAAGAGATGTGGGCCAACACCGGCCTTGATTATCCTTGTTATCCATGTTCCCAGATCAAGTGTAATTAAAACACAATTGAGAAGTTCTCTATGAGCTTAGAATAGTTCTGCGAAAAAACATATCTTCTATAATGCCTCTATGTACATTTAAATGCTTACCGGGCCTGGAAAACGACTGATGAATACTACGTTAAGACCTACAGATTAGCGTGTAACGAGTAGGTTGAGAGAGCGGCTCATGGTGACGAAGACGATCCATGAAAACTCACAGTTCCATAGGTCCGTTCTCGAAATCTGTTGATTATTCATTTAAATAAATTTCGTTCTACGCAACCCGTCTTCACATCTAGTGTGAGAATCCCAGAATTTCATGCATTCGATTCGTTTCCCCGCACCCATTGTACACGAAGATCCTCCAACTTTTATGTGTTTGGCTTCGATTATTGCTTGATGATTATCGCCTTCTTTATGAATGTCGTTTAATGCTGGTCGATTTGATTCACTCTGGAGTTCTGAGACAGGTGGACTAGAGTGTTCCCGCTTGCATTGTAGGAAGTGAACTGTTCCTAGATAGAACCACAACGATGCTGAAATGTTTGCAAAACTCCATTCCAGGCCAGCTTCGTACCCACAATGTTTTTCTTTTGTGTAAAACTATATTTCACATAGTACCCTGCCGTGGGAAAATAAAAGGCAGAAAAATAAAAGTGTAAAAATTGTTCACAGATATATTTTTTACTTTTATTAACTCCCTAATGGAGTGTATTATGGAGAAATAGGCATAACATGGCAACTCGAAGGTTTTCCCTAACCGATATAACCGTCAACCAAAAAATTTTATACATCAGACCATTGTCTAGACTGTTGTCTTAACGTAGGCATCTGAAACACGGTCGTTACCTAAACAGGATAAAAAGGTCTCTCAAGGTCACCGAAAGCGCCGACGAGGCGGTGCTGGGAGCATCCTATATCACACAAATGAGATGGAGGATCTGAAGTTTCCATCTACATCAACGATAAAAAATCGGAGATACCGTTGTGCACGTCAAAATGTTGAAAAAACAGGTGCGTCAGACACGTGAGGAGTGTGAACGACAACTGATAGACAACAGCCGTTAGTGAGGCATGTCAAGTGTTCAGAAGAATGACCGCCAACTAGGTGGTCAGTATTCTTCACAGTGACTCAAGATGGAAAATGTGATGCTCAGCGAGCCCGTAGGCGAAGAGAGCACACTATGATAGTTTTGGACGATGCAGCAAGAAATGAAGATTTTATTGGCTCCTGCGTGAAACAGATGAATAAAAGTAACTATTGATATATGGCCGACATACGTTTAAGGAGTTTATCAAAACTCATTGGTTGCTACCAATTCAAGGAAAAGATTACTCAGAACTCAGTCGTTTTAACGCCAACGATATATGGGCAGATGCTACTTCTGTTCATAAGAGCGATCAAATACACTATAGCGGCCACCCATACTGTTACATAAAGCATCCAACGGCAGCGTTGCCATCCGTAGTCTTCATGGTGGGAACGACGTCGGGGACGTGGCTTTAACTGAGCCATCGCCAAAGACTCCATGGATGTTGATAAGTCGATCTGTAAAATAGTTAGACAATTTGCTGTTATTCCATGATGTGGATACCTATTATAGTTTTATCTCTAACACATCATTGTGGTTTTAAGGTTCTTCTATTTTATCAGCTCTGTTGCAAAAATGTTGAAACGACTTACATTGCGTTCTTTGGCTTTTCTTACGACTTTAATTGCTTTCATAAGCTCTCGCATATCAATATTCTCTTTTATGTTAGTCGCTGATTTCTAAAAAAGACAATGAAATTCTCTTTATTTGTGAGTTCATTTGGTGTTACTAGGCGGCAGATAGCACGGTGGTAGTGATGCCCATCATCACGACTATGGTGCTAGTTCGATTTCGCCCTGGGTCTACCAAGCCCCCATCCCTTCGGGGGTCGGAAAATTGGTACCAAACTTGTTTGCGGAGAAAGTCACTCTCTGCGATCCGATTGTAAACGCTTAAGCCAGACTATCTCAGGACTGTAGAGAGAACTGCTCGAACAGCATTCTACGACATTCAAGATGAAATGAAAATCCTCAAGCAGCAACCGAAACTACACGTATAGTTGGGAGATCTTCGTGGATGATGGATATGAGGAAACGAATTGAACGTGAGAAGTGCTGGAAAAAATTGATGTTACCTGCAGGAGACAAAAACTTCTCCCATTCATTATGGAGAAAACTACACCTATTTGATTCTCAACATATCCAAGAAAGAGACTAGGGTGCGAGAGCGACTTCGTTGATTTGTCATCTGAAGACAACGACGAATTAGTCGCACATGATGACATGTGCAAAAGTCTGTTCCTGAGCGAAATGAAGCACAACCAATATTTGAATTCGTCTGACGTATTACGACGTTCCATAAGATTCAGTTTGCATTTCCATCACTATGTGACTTATGCGAAGTCAAAAATTCTGCGGAGGTATTGCGATATTCTTCTTGGCAAAGTTTTCTCAAAGGTTTTACTAGCAGCTCAACTTCTTTTGCCATTGTAAGGACCGGACGATCCGAAGCTTATTCTCTGAAATTTTTACCCAAAATTACTCCGTGAATACATATTCACACAGGTTTCCGTCTCACCTCAGAGCATGGATAATCAACATCTTAGTTTATCGCTTCACTTCATCTGTGTAGAGCTTCAAGGCACTAGATTCGATTCAATGTGACTACGAAGACCCACAGCTGAAGAACAAATAACTATAACATACTGGCACTAACCTCGAATCACTGCCACTTTGAGGACGGTGGCGCAGAAACGTTTGGCAAAACAACGTTTCATATCAGCCTAGTTTAAGCTGACCAATAAGCTAGGATAATCACTGTGCTCCATCTCCACACAGCTGCTGGTTGAGTTTCTGTGCACTCCCGAGCTACTACAATAGTCATTCCTACCAGACGGCAATACGACTTCACCTGGGAAGAGTCCAGCACGATTTTGAAAACTCCAAAGAACAAAAAACCTTATCTAACCAGCAACCACCCTTCAAACCGGATTTGTGCTAGCACTCATTTTGATTTCTTGTGATTCATGTGTAGAAGCCATTCAAGTACACTATGTAAATATGGCAGTGTACACGAACCAGTTGACGAATGAAGGGACCACTTCAGTGTGTGCATCGACAACGGCATAGTTTTCATTGGTGTCAAAGCAGTTCTTATGTGAATAAGAATGTATATAAATTCTTATATTAATAAGAAAAGTGCAAGATTACGCTGGGCTTCCAGAGTTGGACCAAAAATGCTACGATCAGCGCTAAAGAGATATGAATGAGACTTAGTTTACACGTTTAAGAAAGTCGGGCACTTATTTACACGAGGGCCGAATTGAAATTATAACCTAATCATTTGGTAGTAGCTACTGACTACCGTAGTCCTGCATAATGTGGTTGCTTTTTTAAGCCCTAGCGGTAGATGCTTAAGTAGCTGTTACTTTTTCACACAACCGTTCACTTGTTTATCAACAAAAAAAAGTTCAGTTATACTCACACTTCCGTCGGGTTTCATTTCCTCTATATTTGCCTTCTAAAAATCATTTAGGTATAAGGATAGGATTATTTTATTTATACTTCAGCTTACCTTATATCTACCAGATGACCGAATTTATCGATGCTCTTTTAAGATGTTACGTGCACTACACTATAAGGACAAGTCATTACGCTTCATCACAGCGTTAATGATGAGCTCTCTCACACTTCCGTTTACACGAAGAAAAAAATGATATAAAGTTAACCAACCAGCCACTAACAAAACCGTAACAAAAAATACCGGCCCGATTACTTTTCAGAAACAGGACTTAGGTGATAAAACATGTGATAACACTATATCGCGCGTAAAAAAGATAACCTACGCATAGGTAGCTCGGATGTGATGACGACATCATCACGAACAGCTTTTTTTGCCCACCTGTTTTTATTATACGGATCGCGGATAGCGCAGCCGATGGAGAGATTCTTTTCAATAATCTATGCAGGACTTTGGTTTGAGCCCGCTGAAGCAACTAGTCCTCACATCCCTCTAAGGTCGGGAAATTGGCACTAAAATTACCAAAGAAGAGCTCTCTCTGGTCCACAACGGCTAGCAACTGCATGTGGTGAAACCCAGCACGGTTCTCCCAGGTAGCTAAGATGACAGGAGTTTTACTGTTCATCCGTCGAGTGAAAGCCTTCGTGTTCACACCTTCTTGTAGGAGTGAAGAAATTGTATTTGATGAAGTCTACAGCATTTGGAAGAACACGACGATCATAATTTAAAAAACTGACCTGACGCTCTGTTTACATATCTTAGTAGTATTGTGACTGTACTTCACTTAACACCTTTCCGTGAAAAAAATAATGGGCAGTAAATAAAAAGTTATACGCCGTGTTTACATAGTCGGAAACAGTAACCATAACAAAAAAATCCGTAGGTCTTTCGTTTTCTACGATGTCGTGTGTTGCAGCATGTTGGATGTTCGATGAGCGTGGTTTTTCCAAAATGCCGAAATAGTTTTTCCACCCCGAAATAGTCGTTGTGGGAAGTTTCAAGGTCGTTGCCGCAAGCTGGTTGGCCACTGTGAATTAGCAGGTTTATTGTCTTGCTACTAAGGGTCTTACAACATGTCAGCGATTCTCGCAATTAGTCGACCAGGCTCAAGGACGATGTAGAGCTCAATCGTTCTTACAAACCTCTGCAGGTAAGTTTTTTATACATGAAATTAAACAAATACATCGCTATCCTTAGAGATAGAACGCCAACATATTATTACAACTAGTGTACTGTAGATCTTCCCAAAGGTTTACCGATTCATCGTGACTTTGAGGTATTTCTGGGTCTCTGTATGCGATGTACAGTGGGGTGTTCATCTCTCCAGCAGGGTCTCCAAAGCTGAGACGGAATCCGACGTTTCCATCCGAATCCGATCTAAGAGTAAACCAATACCAGGAATCACCACTGTCCTGATACTTAACTAGTCACATGGTGGCAAATCTCCCTAATGCAGAAAGACAGCGACTGCTTGGGCTGGCGACGACCTGAGAAAATCATCACCTAAGCCTCGGAACTCCAGAGAACAACAATGCTAAACTGGCAACATTCCAGCAACGGTACCCTGCACACTGAGCGCTTCCATCTAAGACCTCGGGCGCTGAGGCAACCGGCGAGAGGTGACCAAATCTCGGGATGAAGAGGATGTCATTGGAACCGGATAGAACGAGCACGCCCAGGACACACGTCGAGACCGCTTCTTGCTATGCACCTATAACGCCGGAACAGCCCCTTCAGACCCTGACCTTTACGTTCTTTTTGAGGCCTCCGATTGCAGCAAATTCCACTTGATCGCCCTCTCCAAGCGTCAATTAGATGGTGGAACCCTTGTCATTGCTGTAGGGGAAATTTCCGCCAAGATATGTCTCAGGGGTTGGCTTTGTCGCGTACGCATTGATTCTCCATTTAGTGACACACCAACTCCTGTCACCGCTGTTGGCCATTTTTCTACTTCAAGTTCCGCATCGAGAAAGAGTCACTTTTAGTAAGTGGTGCTTGCTAACTTATACGGCAGATTAGAGCGAAGAGGACGCATTCTAGAGGAAATTGTGCACAAAAAAGAATTCTTTCTATTAAATTGTTGTTAGAGACTTCAACGCCAGATGAGGAACGACTAACGGAAACGAATACGAAAATGAAAAAATATAGGGAAAATTCGGAATAGAGACAAAAGCTCTTGGCGTTGATCTATCATTGAGGGAGTGCCATCCAGTCGATTTCACTAAGCACTGTTGGAGGTGATTGAATGCATATCTAGCCTTTACAACGACTCGCAGTGTCCTATCGATGTATCGATTCAGCGCTGCTATCCTCTCAGACAAGTATGGTACAAATCGCCGGCCCTGGAAGGATGGATGTAAGGCTTGGTGTGCCTGCGGCGCAAGGATCGATCCCATATGTATTGCAGGGCGCCTCCGACCACCTCACTAAACGTGACCTAAAATAGGAATGGTAGAACGAAATCAGAGTGGAGACAGTCTTGCAGGACTCCTGTTCACAGCACGCCTCTTCTATGGGGATTCACTTTTTTGAGAAAAGAGAAAATCGCTGACAGACATGGGAGTCTTCTAACGCCACGAAACATACGGAGATCGATCAAATTTTCGCAAACAGGAAATGATGCCTCTTTGAAATTTCACTAGTACCTGGATTCTGTGCTGCATTTGATCACGCCTTCTACGTGCGAAGACTCCATTCAGCCATAACCTAGAAAAATACTGTTATCGCCAAAGAAAAGCAAGGCAAGTCGTGCATGGCGATGATATTCTCAATAAAGTCCTCTTCTTATGTGACTAGCAGATAAACGGGAACTTGACCAAGGACAGAAAAACTGCTTGCTTAAAACTTGCCCATATCTCACCTCAGTTCCTCAAACAAGAAGTTCAAACTGTATCTTCATCGTCATTAAGGAGTTGCTCGAAAAGAGAAGTAAATTGAAATTTGATCCTACCACTACACATTTGATACGGCGGGTAATAAATGCCAATTGTAGAAGATCCTTGTAGGAGGATCTATATCGGTACAGGCAGAAAAAAAGTTATTGAAAGCAGCTCAAAAGCGATCTAGTCTGAAGAAGTGCCGTTGGATCCTTGCGACTACGATGATCCGCTATCTGCCCTGATGAACGGAGAGAGGACTATCACTGCATCCCACCATGATATGAAAACGACAACAGGTAACTTTTATATCAATCTTTTCCGCTTCTCAACACGCCTCTCGGACTCCGAAATCCTCCCTGGTGAAGGGTTGCCCAGGATTCTATCCTCAGAGGTTCGAGTTGAGATAGAAAGTATAGACGCACAGGCCATGGCTCAATAGTATCACCGCTGATTTCCTCAGAGCTGTAGGCCAAAAATCAATACTTGTACTTGTAGCAAACCACACGACGTATTACTTTCAGAAAGAGAAAACTCCAGCCTAGTGGAGGAGGTTGGGCAAGGTCATCCTACCCAACAAGGGTAACCGAAAGGACTTTCGTAATAACTACTGCACAATATGCTTGCTGGGTGTACCCTAGAAGTTCTTCATGAAGGTTACTCAGTCTCGCATATCAAGCACTTTGGAGGAGACTCATTCAGTTGGGCACGCAGGATTTCGACAAAGATTTTGCTGCACGGACCATCTCCACACCATTTCCAGGGTCATTAAAGTTTTTTGGGAGTACCACCTTTTTCACAGAAATTTCGAATGCTTTGCTATTAAACTCGACGTTACTGTCTAAGCATGCTCGTGGCAAAGTGGTTAGATGTGACCTGCAATGCACACATAGTTACCGGTTCGATCCCACGGCGCCGGTTAGCTGAACACTCGATCTCCCCAGTAAAGGCAAATTGATATCAAATTGCCTACAAGGAGAAGATATTGACTTGACACATATTTTTTTCGGCTAATATTTCCTGGTGCTAAAGAAGGCCTTATTCACAAGCCAAAACAAAAAAAATCTGCTCATTGAAAAGAACTGAACTTCCGCAGTAAGAAAGGCCACCCAGTCTTGCCTATTTTTTATACAAATACGTGACCTATGCTTTTAGGCACCACTTCACTGCTGGACTCCTTCAACTTAAATTTTGTTTTCCTATACAGGTTGTCGATGACTATATCTTGATCTTTTAAGGGAATGGAGAACAAAAAATAGGCTTAAATTCATGCTCGAGAATTGACTACTTCTTGGACAAACTAAAAAATGTCCTATTGAACACATTTTTTTATTTTTTATTTTTGTTTTATACGATCCTTCTTCACGTCTAATGTGCGGATCCCAGCACTTCTTCATCCATTCCGTCCACGAAGATCTTCCAGTTTCACATGTCGCTTCGGTTGCTGCTTGAGGATTTTCATTTGGTCCCGAATGTCGTAGAATGCTGGCCTCCCAACGGTTTACCGCCTCATCGTGGCTAGGTGGTGTTCCTGGTGCCGGACTGCGGTGTACAGCGGGGAGATTCGTCTCTTTGGCAGGGTCTCCCATGCTGAGCAGTTCGGCGTTTCCATCAAGAAGCCTAGCTCCACTACCAAGATCCACCACCGTCCTGGTATCAAAGTCGCATGGTGGCAAATCTCTCTGATTCACAAGCGCTGCGACTGCCTGTGGTGGTAAAGACCTGGCGTAGACGTTGCCCAGGCTGACCTCGGCACTCCAGGGACTCCGAAAAATGGTGATTATGCTGGGGCCCGCACAACCATTGAGGACGGGCCGTTCAAGTATCAAGTATCAAGCATCGAGTATCAAGAATGCTGGTCGAACAATTCTCCCTGGAGTCCCGAGATAGCCAGGATACAGCGTCCCCCAATTGGATTGCAGAGAGTGATTTCTTTCCCACATAAATCCGGTACCAATTTCCTGACTCCGGAGGAATGAGGGGCTTGGTTGACCTGAGGCGGTATCTAAGTAGTAGTATCGGATATCACTACCACTGTGCTATCCGACTATCTACTGAACACAACGAATAAAAAGTGTTGCACTGCACACAGCCAAGCGACTGTTCCAGTATTCTAAATTTTGTAAAATTGACCACACTTCTCGTTTCTAAAGATACTCGTACATCCTTCCAATCTTCTAATATCGACGTACACCGATTAAAAACAATGTAGTTCCGGTACGCATAGTTATTACTAGTATAGACAAGCTATCCATGGTTACCATCTCGCCAGAGAAAAAAACAAAAATATGTCCAATTTTTTATTTACCGTCTATGACTATTTTTTTCACAGCAGGGTATAACGTGAAAAACAACCTCTATGATGCTGAGATATTTGCAAAATCTGGAACCCTGCTCAGATTCTAACTCGCGACTACCATTTCCGGAAGCTCACGTGTTACCCACTGCACTACTGAGGCCCTTGCTTTGCTTTTCTCTCAGCCAGTTTTCTACTCAACGGTGCAATCAACAATCACTCGTCATCTCGGGATCACGGGATCGATCTGAGGAGCACAAATCGGCATTGAACCCAGCTAAGCTGAGGCCACGGTCGAAATCACACTGTTTACTCTTAATCTACTGCCTATCACCTCAAGTTTTGCAATTATCTCAGCACCATACTAGTTGTGTTTCACAATAAAATACTTCGAATAGTAGAGTTGCGATGCTCTCTGTCGCTTGAACGAGTCAAACCTACGAAGTAGCTCTGGCGCACAACGGTGACTAATGAACATCTTACTACCTTTTCTTTGTGCCATCGTATTATCTTGACAATGGACCAAAATACTGAAATTCTGATGGTATACGAAACATGTTGATCCACAAGGGCTTCGACTGCCTGTGGTGGTGACGAGCTGCGGCAAACTTCGGCCAGGCTGTCCTCGGGATTCCAGGGAACCACAATGGCTTAACTAGCAAATCTCCGAAAAGTGGTGATTGTACTGAGGCTCGCACAACTAGTGAGGACAGGCCGTTCAAGTATCAAGTAAGTAAGTAATTATAAGATGTTCTTTAAAACTACTTCAAAACAAAGTTGAAAGCATGTGTTCCGTTCTTATATCAATTGTTACCAATTGGCAAATAAAAAGGATGTGATAGTTGGTATTTCCATTGGCTAGCAGAAACACCTGAAAACATTATTTCAACGATAATAGAGGATAAAGTATAAACCTGTCGGCGTTAATCAATCCTTGAGGGATAAACCATGCATTCGACCTCATTGAGCATCGTTAGAGGTGAGTGACTGCATATCTGGCCTTACAATGACTCGCGGTGGCCTAACGATGTATCGAGCCAGTGCTGCCTCCTCCCACACAAGTCTGGTAACAATTTTCCGACCGCGGAGGGGTGGAAGCCTTTGTGAGCCTTGGGCACGGGGATCGATCTCATGTGTATTGAAGGGCGCCTGCGAACACTGCGCTACGTGCACCCTATTTCAACGATGTTAACATCCAAATTTCATGAGGAATTAGCAATCAATATTGATTTTTTGTAATATTTAATGACGAATATAATACACGAATAAGGGGTCTGATTTCATGACTAAAACCACTTTATTAATGTGGTGGGAAAAAAATCACAGCAAAAGACCGAGAGGATTTCAATTCAGAGTTTATTACAACATGGTAAGAATGGATTTCGCATCACATAACGTTGGATTATGGCGTGCTCAACGAGGATTAGAACTTAGTGACAAGTGAAAATAAAAAGAAACACAAAAGCAGATGTATTAAATATGCTGCGAATATTAGTGCACATAGAAAATCCATTACCTATTTATCTTTTGGAACTCTCAAGCACTTCTTACAACCATCTTGGCATGAAGCTTTTCTTCTAAATTTTGCCTGACATTTAAGATGTGACAATGACGCGCATTTACCACACTTGTAGACTTTCTCCAACTGAAAAGGAAAAAGCACTTCTTGTGAGTCCTCGCAGTATGCACAGGTTGCAGCAAATTGTTTGCAGTGCTGAAACGATTGACACAAATCACTTACGCACTTCATGCATTATTCACAGAGAAGGAAAAACTTACAGCGTAAAAATGGAACAACAGTACGTGATCAAATCTAGCATCAATAGTTGTTTGACATTCAGTGGACTATATGACATGTGCCTCTCAATGGTTTAGCGCCTCATGTGGCTGGGAAGCGTCTTGAGTGTCGAGCACCGATGTACAGCGGAGGAACTCTTCTCTCCAGCAGGGTCTCCCAAGTTGAGAAGGAATCCGGCGTTTCCATTAAGGCCAGCCAAGAGTAAACCAATATCTGCATCCATCACCGTCCTGGTATCAAACTATTCGCATGGTGGTAAATCTCCCTCTGAGCCACAAGGGCAGTGCCTGTGGTGATGACGACCTGAGGCAGACTTTGGCTAGACTGACCTCGGCACTCCGCGGAGCAACGGCTAAACTAGCAAAACTACGAAAAATGCAAATTATTCTGGGATCCCCACAACAGTGAAGACGGGCCACACAAGTATCCAAGTAAATAGTATGACATGTGAGCGACATTCATGAGACACATGTTTGTTCTCGGTGTCCAGTCAGCGGAATGAACTGATTCATTTATGCACACTTGGACTACAGCTTTAAGATGATGAGCAACTTAACACTCATGCTGAGCAGTGTGAACCGACCTGGGACGTTCATAAGAGCATCTAAGGTGTGATGAAGAAGATGAAGTGCAATTTCCTTTGCTAAATGTTCTTCGATATCATGAATTTTTCTACTTTACACACGCTTAGAGTACCTCGAAATAACGTAAACAAGATGACAGAGTTTTGGTCATAATTATTCAACGAGTAAGAAGAGGAAGAGTAAGAAGCTTCCGGTATCCCAGCTCACAATGATAAGAAAAAGGGAATTGGTCGTCCAAAACACCGTCAACAACACAGTTTCGGTAACAATGCTATGATACAGTAAGATATAGTGGGACAAAGCAGCCATATGTCTGAAAGATAACCGCAGCACAAGAACACAGACTGGGTATAATGGGTATAAAGGATAAAGGATAAAGCTCTCGGCATTAATCAATCCCTGAGAGATGCGCCGTGCATTCGACTTCATTAAGCATCGTTGGAGGTGATTGCATGCATATCTGGCCTGTACATTGACTCGCGTTGGCCTACCGATCTATTGGGCCAGTGCTGCTATCCTCTCAGACAGGTCTGGGACCAATTTGCCGACCCCGGAGGGATGGAAGGCTTGGTAGGCCATGGGCGCGAGGATCGATTCCACGTGTGTGTGCAGTGACGCCTCCAACTACTGCGCCACACGCGCCCAATGGGTATAGACAGTGAATTTCGACGAAAAATGTGCCTTTTTTACTAGAACACGCGTAAACACACTGGTCAGTTTTGATAAGGATAGGTATTAATGAAAGTTTCATCGATGTTCGCTCGAATTACTTGATGATCCACAGGAGGTAATGGTGATATTACTGCAGTAACAAAATTACAGGTGAAAAATTCACTCCTTACACCAACACATGGATATTAGCTTATCTATATAGTACCATTCAGTGGCAAATTTTCTTCTACAATAGTGAAATGTGAGTCATGAGGATGACTCTAGGGGAGGAACTCCACGACTGCATACGAATTCCATACGAACCAATTAAGAGTGAACCAATGACAAGAGTCGTTGCAAGTTCTAAGTTCCATGTACTCCATGTCCTCTAAGTTCTAAATCCTCTAAGTTCTCTATGTTTTCTAACTTCTACAAGCAAGTTCTTAAGTTCACTACTACTGCTACTACTAAATTTCGAACATGGAAAGCAGATTTGAATATGTTTACGAAGACCTAGTTTTGTAAATAATCCGCAGTATTTACTGGACAATTGACAAAATACCGTACCTCACAAGCTTCTATGTGACATCTAGCGTAGTACACTATTGGTTCAAGTAGTGAAGTCATATCTTTGTTATGTACACGGATGAGGTCAGATAGAGAGAACAAGTCCAGAGAGTGAAGCAAATGGTGTTCTAGCGAAGTGAACAATGTGCGAAGGTTCCCGTATTTTGTGACCGCCTCCTCAGCATCAGGACATTCTTTCACAAAGTCCCACATATATGACAATTTTTCCCGTAGCATGATCACATGTTTAAGGACGCGTACTTTCTCGACCTAGAACTAGTAAGTTCAACTGTCTGTTTTCCTTAATCTAACAAAAATAACTTCAGCTTCCTTACAATGCGTGGCGCTACATGGAGTATATGGATTGCAGGCACGCCCTGAACTTCTTGTAGAAAGTGTGATGCAAGGTCACACACAGGGTATTCATTGAAATCACGTTTTGATACAGACTGATTTCTTCGTACAAAGTACGTCAGTGACCATTATTACTGTAATTAACATGGAAGGATAAAGCTCTCGGCGTTGATCAATCCCTGAGGGATGCGCGATGCATTAGACTTCATTAAGCATCGTTGGATGTGAATGAATGCATATCTGGTCTGTACGATGACTCACGGTGGCCTACCGATGTATCGAGCTAGTGCTGCTATCCACCCAGACAAGTCTGGTACCAGCTTGTAGACCCCGGAGGGATGAAAGGCTTGGTGAGCCTAGGGCGCGGGGATCGACCCCGTGTGTATTGCAGAGCGCCTCCGACCACTGCGCCGCACGCGAAGTTGACATAAAACTACTAAATTATTGTACACCTGTGAATAAAAAATGTGGGAATCCTAATTAATGGACAGAGAAGCTCCGAACATACTTGAAATTCCATGTGTGTAGTATTCTTGCTGGAATTGTAGATTTCGCACCCTGGTGACAGCACTGACAGAAAACTTTGCCGTAATAGTCGCAATACCTGAAACAAACCATAGCATGAATATACAAAGAAAAATGATCTTTTCCCTCTTATGTTAGAGTCAGAGGCAAAATACATTTGAGTTAACATATCTTTCACCTATTTTAACGTATATAGCTAACATATATTTTCGACCAAAACACCAACTTCAGAGAAACGGACGCATCGTGATTCTTCTCTGATGGTAATTTTAGCGGTCTAAAGTGGTAGTCTGGAACGAAAGGATTGGAGCCATTCGCTGTCGTTTCTTTTAAAAACGAACTTAACTATTATAGCGAATTTGGAAGAGAAAAGACCTATCACATTAGAGCGAAAAGAAGACTATGAACTCCTATTATTAAAGATATTTCATCCTGTAGTTGAAATCACAACGTTAACACTAACATTGACAGCAATTTTAACATTGTGATTTCGACTACAGCCTCATCTTAACTGGGTTCAATGCCGACTTTGCTCCCCAGATCAATTCCGCCGACAGGTGATTGCTGATGGCAGCGCTAAGTAGATAACTAGCTAAAAGAAACGCAAAGCAAGAGCCTCAGTGGTGCGCCGTGTAATACGCGAGTCTCCGGAAAGAGTAATCGTGGTTCGATCTGGCCCTGGGTGCAAGTTTTGCGAACATTTCAGCATCGTTGTGGTTATATTTCATGCTCTCGAAAAAACTATTAAGAATACAGCTTACTTGACCCGCTTAATATACTCTTTCTCCACGCGAATACCGCATCCACTGCATCGATAATTCTGAGCTTCGAGCAGCACCTTCACGCTGAAAAACTTCATAGTAGTGAAAAATGCCAGTGGAATGACGATATCATATATCACCATAGCGTACAAGACCATTTTTTACGTTAGCATAAGTAGAATAGCTCTTGAAAGAACCTCTCCGGTTTCCACAACGTGAATATCCATGACTCACGAAGAGGTCCGCACTCAGAATTTGCGCTAAGTCGAGTAAAATTTCCACCAAAATTGCCGATACTGCTGTCGTGTGATGTTCCTTGAAACAACATTAGCTGAAAATAGTAAGTCTCCTTCATCAATGAAAGCAAATATCAATATCCTAGGGAACGGGTGATAGCACTACGCGCAATAAACTATTACCTTATCATGATTTTGGACCATGTCTTCTATCCAGTGGGCAACTCGTGGATCACGTAGAGGCTCCGTCTCTACGAAGCTATAAGGGACATAAATAAGGACTTAATCTTAAGCTATTTTTTTCGTATTAGTGTCTTTTAGACATGCCACGACGACTAAGGAAAAGTGTAAATGGTATAAAGTACGGATAGAAAGGAAATTAACGACGGGAGCAATAGGAGCCACGTAATTGACAATTGATGAAATTAAAGCATTTACGAGCGTACTGCTTTTTCGATAACTACTGATAACTCCTTGATAATTAACGTAGTTTAGAACTTATTCATGACTCAAGGCGCACTTCAGCCGAGATCCGCTACACGGCATAACAGACCCAATGGAAAGACGTTGCCTTATGGTTCAAAATTTATGTATAACTCTACTAGATCACTATTTCAAATTTTGGAACCAGAATGGTTAATTCGTAGGTCTTTTGCGCGAATGTCAGGAAAATCTTAGCAAATTATGACTGCAAATGTGTAAACTGCAAAAGGCTGTAGGTTATAATCAATATAAGGTATATACAAAGAGTGCTGCTACTTACAGTTTTAGGCTGTAAAGCGGACTAATTTTAGTTAGGACTCGATATTCTTGAAAATTATTCTACATATAATTTGGTAAAACATTGAAACACGGAAAAGTAGAGTGCAGAAAGGCTGTGAAAGTAGAATAGAAACAAGTCACAGAAGGAATAAAATATGGAACAAAGACTATTAAGAGAATAACCACAACGATGCTGAGATACTTGTTAAACTTTGGTAGGTAGAAAACTCTCTGAGAGAAAGGGGAAAGCATGGGCCTCAATGGCGTAGTGTGTAATGTGCGAGCCCCTGGAAAGGGTAATCGTGGTTCGATCTGGTCTGATATCCAAGTTCTGCGAATATCTCAGCATCACTGTGGTTGTATCTCACATCACAACCTGTCGTGAAAATTATAGTAGGCAGCAAATAAAAGGTTGACATTATCAAGAGGATGTTTTTGAAAACGAAAAGCAAAAGATGTAATAAAAACGATTCCCTTATCATCATATTACATTCTTTTTTATAAGGTGAAGAACCACCTTCTTACTGCCAAATCAAGTAGTACCTTTCCAGTATAGGCAGAATTGTTTTCTTCCAAACGTGCTCCGGACTTCTCGAAGACCGATCAGCATCAGCTCCTTTAGCAATCAAAGATCGGCGCGCTGCCCTTTTTTTGTTGAAGAAGAATGTCGGCTTTGTATTGACAGCATCTGCTAGATCGAAACAAGGAACGTCCGGCTGACTAACATTACGGTTCTCTAACTCACCGGCACTAGCTGGGCCACAGTTAGCAAGCGTACCACTGATGCGGTTCATGGCAAGAGGAAATTCCGGGTCTATCTAGTAAAAAGTAGGTCCAAAAAATTCATAAAAGATTTCGGCAAGTATTCCAACGAAAACTTGCTGTTTTATAAATCTGGTATATTCCGCTAACCTCATGAACTAGACGGGATAATTCTGGATCTTTCGATATTTCATTAAGCCATCGAGACTCCTCTATCACACATAATGAAAGTTCCAAAGCGTAGATAAGAATGTTTGACTCTTCCAAATCCATGGATATGCTAGCGTCGCGTTTTAGAAGGGTTAATAAGTCCTCCTGAACTTTTTTCCAATATGGTTCTTGAGGCACCACTTCAGGTAAATCATCTGATCGGTATTGCACACGAAATTCATTCATCCAGTGATCCTACAAATATACAGCGATTGAATTGAGGAGTCATGTCAATCCTTTCAATATTGATGACCATAACCAGGTCACCAAAATAGGTTAAACCCATAAAACACGAAACCCTTCCAGAAAGACCATCGAAACAGTTAGGAGAAAGCAAAGAAAGTTTTAATATAACCAATTTAATATAAATTTTCTATCGCATGTTACTGGAAAGATCATAGGCGTACCATTTACTGCTCTAATTCACTTGGATACTTGGATCGCCCATCTTCACTGATTGTGCGGTCCCCTAACTTGTGGTTTCCTAGAGTACCGAGGTCAATCTAGTCAAAGTCTGCCCCAGGTCGTCACCACCCCAAGCAGTCGCTGCCTTTGTGGATCAGAGAGAAATTTGCCATCACACGACTAGTTTGAAACCAGGACGATGGTGGATCCTGGTATTGGTTTACTCTTGGGTGGACTTCATGATGGAAGCGCGGGACTCGTTATCAGCCCGGGAGACCCTGCTGGGGGGTGAATCCTCCCGATGCACACCGCAGCCCGACACCCAGGAACACTTCCCAGCCATGAAGGGGCGCTAAACAGTTGGGAGGACCACTATACGGTGATAATCAGCAGCGGTATTTTCTCTCATTTAGGACACTACTACGTACACCAATACTCATTCTCAGCTTTGAGCTGAAATTACACAGAAAGCAGCAAACTAAATTCGCACAAGAGTGCGGATACCACACAACGTTTACTCTCATATGTAGCGTGATTGTTTTGCCGTGCCATTTCCATTCTGGCGCTTAGGTCCCAAAGCAGAACTACTCGTTCTGCCCTATGGCAAATAAGCTTCACGTCAATTGTTCGAACTGAGGAAGCAAATATTAGACTGTTCTTGAAACAAAAAAAGTCCCTCAGAGAACCTGTCATAACAAAAAGAGTTGGCTAAGTTGGCTTTACTAATAACGACCTATCCGAAACCATATAAATGAATAGCAGGAAAAGTCTAAAAAGATAGCATTTGACAGGATAATGTCCAGAACCCAGATCGATGGCTAAGAATAAAGCAACATTTTTGACGGAAGGAAGATATATGATGTATGCTATCCAGCAGATGATTATAAATACGGTAACTACTGTAATCTCTAACTCTGAAAACCAGCTATCATCTAACCACAGCATGAATAATAAATCTCGTAATACTGACAAGCCAATGCAGTTGACACGACACTTTATTACAGTGAAAAGTTTCCTAGTAACCTCAGGCTAACGTATCAATGCACCATGATAGAGTACGTATTGCCTTTATATATGAACCTAAGAAAAAGCAGACCTGTATTTTCACCGTCTCTAGCAATTTCACAAGACTCACGTCAAATTCACTTGCTGTGAGTGACGAGGACTTCAATGGTGTCAGAATAGAAGCAAGTTCCAGTTCGCTAGGTAAAGCTCCTCTTGACTGAGAAGTTTCACATAACCGATCGGTTAACACCGGAGAAGGGTGAATGACATTCTGTGCGTCACCTCCAGAATTTGTTCTAAAGATTTTAAAAATATCGGTCGGGCTGCTATGAGCAGAGAGAACTTCATTTTATCTGAGCCTATGTGAACACATACTTAGTTTAATGACTAAAGATCAGAAGGAATAGTGATCGCCTTGATAATATGTCACTTACAGAAGAAACGTCACCTGTGTAGGCAGTGTAGCGAAACCTCGGATGCACATTTCTCAGCGGAACACTTGTGAAAAACTGGGCTCTGATTCACTGACATCAGTAGATCGCTATCATTAGAACTGGTTAGACTGCAAGATTAAAGCAAATTGATGCGTTTTGTTAACGAAATACCTGATAGCAAACACTAGGTAGTGTAAGGGAAACAGTAAGTGGTGCAAGGAAAGAAAGCTACCTAGTAAAGGAAATCTTGTCTACATCAACGGTGTCCACATTCTCATCATCCAACACCTGCTCGGTGTGTAATATTCGTTCCATCCATGTAAACGTGATCTGCAACAGACCGAAATCACGTTCTAACAAGAACTGCAGCAAACTAGACACATGGATATTTGGCTCATTTTGTTTAGAGAGATGATAAGTTTAAGAGGAAAGGCTTATTGCAAATGCATTTTATCACGGCCAAAGTATAAACATCAAGGCTATCCATGTATTAAAGAGGAAAAGCGTTTATCCGTTATTTAACCCTGAAGGCTGTACTATGCGTTAGACTCTATTAACTGCTGTGGCGACTGCATGCATAATCACCCTAAAACGACTTACAAGGTCTACCGACGTATGAAGTCAGTGCTTTGAGGTTTACCTCATACTAATCCACCGAAACCTGAGAGAGGGAGGGCAGGACTAACCAAACGCGAAAGGTCAACCAACGACCATGAGTGGGTTTCATAGCACCTCTAACCACTGCATTACGCACGCAATATAGGCAAATAAATTTTTTTTTTTACCAAACCTCAACACTTATTGGTACTCTGAATCCACTAACAGAAGATAGAGCTCTGACAGAGATAAGACGCAATATTTTAGATCTACTTGTACCGCAACGAGTTTAACGTTTACTAAAAACAACCGGATAAGGAGAAGTACAAGGCTTTCGGTATAATTCAAACTAAATCTTATGAAATCATCCAACGCAATGCTTGCATCCAGATCACCAAACAGTACATATTCGACAACGGTAACACACTGGCGACGAGGTAGGCCATAAATTACTCAAGTGCTACCGCGGAAACTGGCCAACTTGAGCTATATGTGACTCTTTTTTCTTTGTTCGGTCCTTTGTTTTGCCACATGGAACTTTTTGCTGCAGATTTTGTAATAATTAGATAGCTTATCCAAGATAGATCTTGTGCAGGGGGTCTGCTCAGAAACGCGCTAATCTGTACCTGCATATCCAGAAACGGACATCCTGAAACATTTTTCCCAAACGAGATCACTGACTAGTAGTTTCATCAGTAAATAACCGTTACATCGATTTTAATCGCTACAATGGGTCATACCTTTCGCATGGAATAGGCGGGTACACTAGAATGGGAACGAAAATGGACCTAAAATAAGATGCAATAGTTCAAAAGACCGACTTTCTATGAACCTCGGCATAAATACTTGATAAATTTATTTATACGATCTTATAAACTGATTTTCTGAGCTGACGCGAGGTTGGTATAGGTCCTAGAGTCTAGTCTAGAGTCTGGAGTCCCACTCGTTACAGCACGGCTCTGAGGAAGGGGAAATCGTCGAAACGTCAGCCATCGACCAACAACACTAATAGCAACGACAACAACAACAGCGACAATGAAGACCTGTACCAACCTCGCATCAGCTTAAGACGACCAGTTTATAAGATCGTATTAATAAATATAAGATGCAATACATTTCGAAATTGCTGTATGTTGTCAAAGTACCACCAAGTTCGTTAGGAAATCAAATTACGCCTCTGCACTAGTGACTGGACGTATTTGTGACGAGTGGGTTCACTTCACATAAGCAGTTTTGTCGAGAGCTTGATAAACTTGTAAAAGACGTGCTGCCTTATTGCTCTAATTCTTCCAAAACACTTCTTCAATTCTGAATTTGATAGCGATTCAAACTGCCTGCAAAGTTGAGGAATAAGCAAAATGTGTTTAAATTGCTGAACTTACACGAGGACGACAAACTAGCTTTTCCAGCTAACGTTTTCCGATGCTTAAACACATTTTCGCTGATTTTCCTACTGAGGTTAGACGACGGTAGGTTTGTGAAATGCTGAGAAGTAATGCATTCACTTTTGCAACACTTTTTTCATAGCAGGATAAAGAAAGGATAAAAAGGATAAAGTTCTCGGCATTGATCAATCCCTCAGGGATGCGCAATGCATTCGACTTCATTAAGTATCGTTGGAGGTAGTTGAATGCATATCTGGCCTTTACAATGACTCGCGGTGGCCTACCGATGTATCGAGCCAGTGCTGCTATCCTTCCAGACAAGTCTGGTACCAATTTGCCGACTCCGGAGGGATGGAATTCTTTGTGGGCCTTGGGCGCTGTGATCAATTCCACGCGTGTGTCGCAGGGCGCCTCGGTTCAGTGCGCCACACGCGACCCTATGGCAGCTTATGATGTGAAATATAACCACAACGATGCTGACAGTTTTTAAAAAAACACTATTTTCCTTCCCGAGTGCTAACGCGTTCACCACCACGCCATGCGGGTACTTCGTTTCGCCTTTCTATGCGCATGTTTTTATCTGCCAGTGCTTTCAACAAGTACGAAATAGGCATTGAACCCAACTGGTCCATCGTGCGCCACAGTAGGATTAAAACGTAGGAAGAACAAAGGACAACGAGATTCCCAACAAGCCTTCAGAACTCCTAACATTTGGGACCGGAAGCTTCAAAAACTGCTAATAATGTTCCAGTAACTAGAACATACGAGTTGAAACCATGACCAACATGGAGAGGGAGACTTTGCCTTATCTATTTAGTCCAAGCATGGTACTTTAAGATTGGTGCTTGATTTTTTACACTTACTAAGAATTAAGATCTGCAAAGGAAACGAGAACGAGTTCAAATTTTCAAAACTCCACACGAAATTCTGGCACCCATAAACATCAGCAACACATTCGGGCATATCATGGTGTTCTGACAGATGAAACACAGCTTGAAAAAAATTCCTTCCATTTCCAAAATATGAGCCTCGATGAAAAAAAGTGACTAAAACAACTTTACTAGGCTCCAGAAAATTAGGATTTCATTGTGGTAAAACACGAGAGCATTTATCCTGTAGGTAAAAATTTGTAGATTCTAACAGCTTTCTTTCCTCCCAACTGTTCACCGCCTTATCGTGGCTGGGAGGCCTTCCTGGGTGTGGGGCTGCGATGTACAGCGGTGAGATTCATCTCTCCGGCAAGGCCTTCCAAGCTGAGAAGAAATCCAGTGTTTGCATCAGGAAGCCCAGCTAAGAGTAAGCCGATACCACGACCCACACCGTCCTGGTATCAAAGTCGCATGGTGGCAAATCTTCCTCTTATCCACAAGGGCGGCGACTGACTGTGGTGCTGACGACCTAGGGCAGACTTTGGCTTGACTAACATCGGGACAACAGGGAACCACAATGGCTAAGCCAGGAAAAGTCCAAAAAGTGGTAATTAGCTGGGGTCCGCACAATCAGTGAAGACGGGTCATCCAATCGAAAAAAATGCCCCGTTCATTACGTGTGCGGCTCAAGCCACCGAGACCTTGCTTCGACCCCTGCACACGGCCCGCCAAGTCGCTCATCTCTCTGAGGCCGAGAAATTCAAGGGACAAGTCGACTCCCTCCATCGCTTGTGGGGACGCTTTAGCACGGCTATCCCAGGATTCCAAGTGGAATAGGCTCGACCAGGATTCAATAACACTCCTGAAGAAGATGAATACTTAAGCAGCAACCGAAGCCATATGCAAAAAAAAGTTTTTCGAAGACCTTCGTGGACATCACAGATGCAAGGATCGAATGCAACACAGGTTGGAATCCGCAAAGTGTTGTATGGATGTCAGTTGATGTGAAATAAACACAATAATACAGTTCATTAGAATCAATAAAGTTCACTTTGAGCTCTAGCTAGGTTGATTCAAAGTTTAAACCTGCCGTTTTCTTCGCATCGTATGGGTGGAAATCAACTCGTCGTCCCCCAGAAGCCCACTACGGAATGCTAGCTTGCTGCTTCGAACGCACACCGGCCCATCTGAGCCGTCCATTGTCGCGGGTTCAGCAAGTCAACGCCAGATTTGGCCTGTGAAAAGCTCCATCAAATCCACCCACGTCCACGATTGACTCTGTGTTGAAAACATGGAAGCGGTGTAATAGAGCTGTTGCAGGATTTCAGGGAAAATCGACCCAACCGGCACTTTGCCATCTTGATGAGAAAGATAAAATCCTCAAAAAGCAGCTGAATACACGTAAATCCTAGGACTTTCATGGATGAACGATGCGAAAAAAACGAACCTAATGGAAGAAGTACTGAGATTCGCAGAATATTTGCAATCTGCGGCCATACAAATAAAAATGGTTTTTGGCAATTTAACAAAACTTTCTTAAAAAGTAGACAGAAAAGCATTTGCTTCCCAAGGACTCAATATAGCACGTTTTTTAGCGTTGAGAGCTACGAGACCCTCTTGCAGCCAGACCTCGGACAATGACTTGGATCATTCCCAGAGCACCACAACGTCCATTAGACCACATTATCTTCGTCCTCTGTGCTGGTGTTGTTTGCCGAAGCCAAAGCGCTTGCCAGTCCTGTCAATAACGCCTTCGTAACCCTTAAGATTGCTTTCGGTGAAGTAAATTTCCAATAGCATTCATTCTCAGTAGAATAGACTTTCTATTTTGCGGCTATTCTCGTCGTTCTACGTGATTCCACCAAAGTACTGCTTTTGTTCTGTATATATTTAACCTTGTTGTGAACAAAAACGAGCTGTTATTTTATTTACTCTGTAATAAACCTGCCGAGGAAAGTTGTCCAGTGCCAAAAAAGTAGTTTACCTATTGTGAATCGATGCTTCTGCACTTCGTTGAGAGAACGTGGTCAATTACAAAAGCTTTTAATACGGTGAAATGACTCCTCTTAATCGGATACCGTTATTGAATCACCAAGGGGGCTAGTGTAGAGTTTCTCTATGAAGACGGAAACACAATGGTCAGCTGCTGGTTTACATCGTTCCTGAACATTGAGCTTTCCTACCAATCTTCTCTCTACTGGTTTGAAGATGAGATTCGCCTTTATTAATAAGAAACACACCACGTTAGAAGAATTAATCAAAGTGGTAACCTAGGGAACTTGCATATTTCCGAGTTAAAACCATCGACAAGAGCATACACGTTCAAACATGGCGGATCGTGTAACTTGTGGAGGGGTTTTCCTGCGCGTTTTGTTGCTGTTGCGGTCTGCGAAGTATGAACGTGCCGAAATCTTATCACAATCCCATCCACCATCTTTGTCTTATGCAGTACTAAGTATTCGTCGTTATTTCGATCTTACAGAAGATGTAACTAATTTATTCTTTGTACTGATTTCTGAGTAGAATGTGTCATTTGTAAGGTTTGATGCCGTAATGAACGTTAGTCATGGACATCATGGCGACATTTTCGGCACGATCAAGTTCAAACTTGACGACGGGACGATCGATCCGGAGAAGGTGATCCACATTTCCTATCGTTTTAATCTAAGTGATTGGACGTTTGCAAATTTTGTTCATTATTTCAGAGATCGTTCTGGGTCTTGTTGTCTGCTTTGGTGCTTTTTGAGGCGTGGATAATTTTTCTCACATATTATTTCTCGAGAATAATTGGTCCGATTGTTTCTTTCTTATTGAACAGGTATGGTCTGATTTTCAGAAAATCCTTCAAAGCTTACTTCATGTACAGCTAATCCCGGGAAAGGCACCACCAAGGATACTCTTAAGTTGGCCACTACGATAAGTTAAAGGCTGTGACCACTGTTAATTATAGTTTTTCCTTTCTACTGATTAAGGTAATTTTGCATGGTTTTTATAAGAAAGTGGCCTTCTGCCTAGAGTTTTGAACCTGGCTTTTATTGACGCACACGAATCCGTCGATAGTGAAACTCCCCATGTATTTGATTTTGCACCACATGTGTATATACATATATATACATCTACATGTACATGTGCATCTATAGAAAAGGTAAAGGATGGAGCTCTCGGTGTTGATCAATCCCTGAGGGATGCACCATATACTCAACTTCATTAAGCATCGTTGGAGGTGACTGAATGCATATATGGCCTTTACAGTTACTCGCGATGACCTACCGATGTATTAAGCAAGTGTTGCTATCCTCCCAGACAAGTCTGGTAGCAATTTGCTGATACCGGAAGGATTAAAGGCTTGGTCGGCTTGTGGTGTGGAGATCGTTCCCATGTGTGTTGCAGGGTGCCTCCGACCACTGCGCTACACACGCCCACATGCATATATATGTGCATATATATGTACATATATATGTAAACATATGTCAGGGTCTGAAATTAATGCAGGTTTTGTGGATTTATTTTCATTGAAATGTTCTAGCAGTAGTTTTTTTAAAGGCTCTAGTGTTATATACCAGTGAAATGCTTATTTTACGAGTTTTCGCTCCGTATGATTGAATCATAGTGTAAATCATATTTTTGATCAGTTTTACAGGTTGGGAATTCAGATATCGAAAGAGCCGTTCCGACAAATTTGTTTTTCGCGAGTTCAAACCTACTCATAATGCAATGAAAAATGGCTCAAAGCGTTAATGTGGTATGGAGCGAAGGAATTGTAATCGAATGCTTAATGCGACATTGGTTTCAAAAAACTTCGCCATAAGGAATTCGATATTGAATATGAGGAAGGTGGTGGACATCCTTTTGCCATTCACCACGATGCATTGAAAGCTTTGATGGAAGTAAATTCACGCACAAATGTTCGTGAGCTTTCAGGACAACGAATTTTAAGCATTACAACTGTTTCGAAGCATTTGAAGAGAACTGCAAAGTCGAAAAAGATCGACACTTGGATCCCATACGAACTAAATGGCCCGTTTCAACGATAACAGACTGCTACTCTTCGCATTGCTGACTCTTCAAAAGCTGAAGGAGTTGGGCACCAAAGCTGCCTTGTTCACCATACATAAACGACTGCTCGCCTATCGCTTACCACTATTACAAGAATCTGGACAAATGGCCGTGCCGGAAATTCTCCAGGAAAGAACCCGAAGTAGTGGTTGCCTTCAATGACTTCGTCGTCTCCAGAAGTGTGTACTCTCCCTGTATTTAGATTATGGGACAACATTCCATGGTGCGAACTGCGAAGTACTGCTACATTTTGTGTGTGCCGGTTACATTTAAGATTACAATATTTGAAGGGTTTTGTGGCTGATGCTCAAAACTCTTGACGTAATGAAGTGTCATCTCACATCTCGACTGCATAGCGCAACTTTGGACCGTTGATTTTGAAAAGTCTGCATGACATATAGGTCTGTTGTATGGTAGGTGGCTTTTCTAAGAGGCCTAGTGACGGGGTTGGTGCTGTACTGCTGCACAATTCCCTATTCCTTCTATCGTTTTCCGTACTCATGGGTTGCCATAGGTAGATCTAAGATGTAGCCTGTGTGGACAGAACAACTATCCAGTTCAGTATGGTTGTCTTCGCACCGTCGGTTTTTCACAAACTGTTTTTTTCAAATTTGTACTACGCAGTCCCTACATTTGGTGAATGCGCATGTATGAATATCTCAGCAATCTTGTGGTTGTATTTTTGCTTAATACCCTACCATAAAAAATTATAGAAAGCAGAAAATAAAAAAGTAGAACATTGTATATATATATTATATACATAGTATATACAAATGCAGATGAAAGTGTAATTGTGCCGCTTCCATCCCAATTTCGATTTGTATCTTTCCTTCTTCTCAAAGGTAATCGTTTATGAATGCACCGTGGATATTGTTAAATTCTACAACGCAGCCAAAGTCTCAGGGAATAAGTATTTGTGGCTAATTATAGCTATTGGTGGTGCAAAACTCGTTAAAATTCAATCATACGGAGCGAAAAATATAAAATAAGCTTTGCATTGATGTACTAGAACCTTTGAAAAAAATACTGCGAGGACATTTCAACGAAAAATAAATCCACAAGTCCTGCCTTAACTGTGGAATCCAACCTACGTATACTTGTGATCGCGTATAGCGCAGTGGTCGGAAGCGCCCTGCGATACACATGGGATCGATTCTCGCGCGCCTGGTCCACCAAGCCTTCTATCCTTTCGGGGTTGGCAAATTGGTATCAGACTTGTCTGGGAGGATAGCAGCACTGGTTCTTTACATTGGTATGCCACCGCGAGTCATTGTAAAGGCCAAGTATGCATTCAATCACCTCCAGCGATGCTTGACGAAGTCGAGTGCATAGCGCATCCCTCAGGGATTGATCAACGCAGATAGCTTTGTCTGTTTTTATTAGTACTCGCAACAGTTACATTATTAAACCGTATGATTGTGTGGAACAAAGTTATGGTTTTTATACAGGATCGTTTGCAATCCTGCCTTTAATTAGGTGAATTGAATTTCGTTATTGTACTTAAGACTTCCTTGGTAGTAATAATCAGTAAAAAGATTGACAAAATCGAGAAAAAAGGAAAAGGACTGATGGAAGTCTTTTTAGAGAAGTGGTTTTTTTCTATCGACATGTGGAAAACAGCGTTTCCCTTTACCATCCGCTTTCAGATACCTTCGCTTCACAAAAACTTCAGGACATATCAAGTTGACGAGCTTCTCAATTAGTCTGTTGAGTGGAAAACTTATGTTCAAAGATGTAGGCTTTACTTGAGTAGTGATGTCAGACTTGGATATTATGTCTACTATTCACTTATGTTCTAGTTCTTGTTTGCAAATGAAGACTACTCAGTACGAATTAACGATGCTTGGGTGGTATTCTCGTACTGGAGATTTGTTCCAGGACGGAAAGTGTGTTTCACAAGGTCCGTTTGTGCACTCTATCCCCTCTACTCCTTTTCAAATATCTTTTGTAACAGAGTACTGAAACCCGAATGTTTTCCTTACGTTTACAGCAATGTATCTCGGCTTCACTTCTCTTTGAACGGTGTGCAAATTCACGTATATAACCGCTCACAACGATATAAAGAAATTGCTAAGCTGTTTCGAATGGAGAAGATCTTTGGCGACGAGATTGATGTTAAAAAGGCTATGCCATTAGACGGGTTTTTAACTCTTCATTCCCCTTAAAATGCGCTAGTTATTTGATGTTTTCTTGAAGATGGTTGATACAAAATATAGTAAAACGTCTAGTAAACAAGTCATCCCAACGATTTACCGAGTTGTCGTGGCTGGGAGATGTTCTTGGGTGTCGGGCTGCGATTTACAGCGTGGGGTTCATCCCCCTGGCAAGGTCTCTCAACCTGAGAAGGAGTCCGGTGTTCCCATCAGGAAGCTCAGTCAAGAGTAGACCAATACTATAATCGGCCACCGTGCTGCTATCAAAGTAGTCGCGTGGTGGTAAATCTCCCTCTGATCCACAAGGGCGGCGACTGCCTGTGGTGGTGACGACCTGGGGCATACTTTGGGCTAGCTGACCTCGGGATTCCAAGGAACTACAATAGCTAAACCAGCAAAACTCCGAAAAGTGAAGGTTGTGCTGAGGCTCGCACATCCATTAGAGATTTGCCATCCAAGTATTCAAGTAGTAAAACATATATAAGGAACTGTCTAAGGTATAAGTCATTCCTTGTTTAAAATATGCCATTGTTTTTGTTTTTCTTTGAAGCAGTGTAATAGAGTAAAGTTGTAATTTACTATATGGTAAATAGGCCATAGAAATTTGTGGTAAAAATCCTTCATATTGGAAGGAACAACTTTGCAAGAAAAACAGTTTACAATTGTGTGTTATCAATTAGTTGTTTCATAAATAGCTCTTAACTACTTTTCACTTTAGCGCTGCTCCTTCAGCTTATTGGGATCGTATATGGTCCTTGGTGGGCGTAATTAAACTAGACATATGGTCAGGGCGAATTGTAATTGGTAATAAGCTTCTACCATATATGGTCGTCATTTCGATGGAAAACATGAATAGTGAGATTTATGGCTAACGTTAAAGTTTATAGGCTTTATTTCGTAAGCATATACCTCTGCAGGTAGGATTCGTTTGTGCGAATCAGCAGCAGATCGAGCGCTACTCTCAGTTGAAGGGCAAGCGGAGAGTGTACGTGCTACCTTTCTAAAGCACCCCGACTATGCAGGGAAACCTTATAAAGTTGGTTTTCTAACAATTTCTATCGAAGAATTCAAGAAAAATACCTTTCTTACAGGATCCACCCCGTACTATGGGTGACGGTTTTGCAATCTTACAAAGTGCCCTCTTACACTTTTTCTACCGTCAAGACATATTAGGTGCGTATTTTTGACGTAATTTTTTCTTCCGACCACTTGTTTAAAAAAATTTATTAATTACGGTTTCGTAACTTGTAGTATGTAATATTACATGTAGAGTATTTGCCGTATGAAACATATACATTAATTGCAAGAGCTTACGTCACATATTGGGCGGATCCCAGCACTTCTTTCATCCAATTTTTCCCCACTCTGGCTTTTTTGACACTGGGCAGGATCGAACCAGGGCTTTGCGCTCATATATTGTGCTGTCTATGTTATTATAAGGGGGTGCGTGTGGCGCAGTGGTCGGAGGCGCCCTGCAGCACGCATGATGAGATCGGTCCTCGCGCCCATGGCCCACCAAGGCTTTCATCCCTCCGTGGTCGGGAAATTGCTATCAGACTTGTCTCGGAGGATAGCAGCACTGGCTCAATATATCAGTAGGTCACCATGAATCATTGTATTGGCTAGATATGCATTCAGTCACCTCTAACGATACCTGCTGACGTCGAATGCGTGGCGCATCCATCATGGATTGATCAACTCCGAGAGCTTAATCCTTTATCTTTTATATTATTATAAAGGGATAAAGCATAGAGCTGACGGACTTGATCAGTCCCTAACTTATAAACTGATCTTTTCGAGCTGATGCGAAGTTGGTATAGGTTTTCGTTGTCGTGGTCGTTGTTGTTGGTATTGTTGGTCGATGGCTGACGTTTCGGCGATTTCGTCTTCCTCAGAGCCTGGACGTATTTTTGTGTTAGAATACTTTAATTATTCGGTGGAAAATGCTAAAGTATTAATGAAGATCAAAGTTTTAAATAGATGGTGTGTTAGGATGCTACGGTCAAACTGAGAGGCTACTCACTGTGATGTTACGAGTGGGACTGGCCCATGTGTTGTTCACGTGGGGTCGCCAGCGTGACACACCCCGTGGTCAAAATATCATTTTGAAATGGGGCGCCAGGTGACATGTGATAGTGAGGAATTCGTCTTTCCGGTTCATCTTTGGATTTTTGAACTTTATCCAAAACGCCTCAAGAGTTTTGCGCGTTGATGTTTTCGACTCCTGCGCTAGGATCCGTACAGCCACTTCAAAATCAACGCCGTTGTGCTCTTATGCCCTATGTGTACCTAGAGTAGCACTTTGACGAATTTTAACCTTCCCATCTAGATGTTCTCTTATGAAGACACAAAGTGGTCTACCCGTTTCCCCAATATATTCCCCCACCGCATGCGTTACATGAGATCAAGTATATTATACCTGAACTCATGCAATCCCCGTCTCTCCCGTTAGGGACAGATCATACAGTTTTCTGAGCTGCACAAACGACTGTAGAGATGGTTGCGAACTAACTGACGGCGTAGGGTATTGGGTGGGATGTCAATAATCGTTATATAATTTTCAAGACCACTTTTAAGCATCTCTTAATGGCGTAACTTATTTCATTTGATATGAAGGGTAGCTTAAAAGGGATCTTACTTACGTCTGAAACATTATTTTGTGGAACTACCCTACGTTTTTGTCTAACCCGAGTGGCTTCTACGCCGTGGCCATTGGAAATGGCAATTTTTTCGTGCCAGGTTTTGCGATTCCTTCCTTTCCTCTTCTCCTGTGCACACATTTTTAGCCGTATGGTACATGTTTTTGATAAGTGCTTTTTTCATGTGTGAAAGATGAGAGGAGAGGTAGTGAGTGAACTAGTATGTTCTTACTACTTGGCTTACGATACCACTTTGTTATATAGCCACTTTATGAAAGTTTTATTTGGATGTTTAAGAATGGAAGGCAGTTTCCGATTGGTTTTTCTCGTGTGAATTTTATATACTGTGACTGTCGGTTTATTAATTCAAAGCACTCATCCATCTGTTCTTGTGTGGAACAGACGATGAAGCAGTCGTCTCATGTATCGACAGTAGAGTAAGGGTCGATGGTCGAGAACTGGAGCTTCCACCTTAAACATGAAAGCGATGGCAAGGCTTGGGGCTAAACGCGCTCCCATGGCCAACCCCTCTAATTTGTGCAAAATATTTTCACAAAACCTGGCACGAAAAATTGCCATTTCTAATGGCTACGACGTAGAAGCCACTCGGGTTAGACAAAAACGTAGGGCAGTTCCCCCAAAATAATGTTTCAGACGTATGTAAGATCCCTTTTAAGCTACCCTTCATATCAAATGAAATAAGTTACGCCATTAAGAGATGCTTAAGAAAAAAATGGTCTTGAAAATTATAGAATGATTATTGACATCCCACCCAATACCCTACGCCGTCAGTTAGTTCTGCAACCGTCTCTATGATCGTTTGTGCAGCTCAGAAAACTGTGTGATCTGTGCTAACGGGAGAGAAGGGAATTGCATGAGGTCTGGTACAACATACTTGATCTCGTGTAAGGCATGCGGTTAGGAATACATTAGGGAAACGGGTAGACCGCTTCATGTCCGCATAAAAGAACACCTAGATGGGTAAGCTAGAATTCCTCAAAGTGCTACTCTAGGTACACATAGGGGCACAAAAGCACAATGGCGATGATTTTGAAGTGACTGTGCGGATCCTAGCACAGGAATCGAAAACATCAGCGCGCAAAAACTCTTGAGGGGTTTTAGATAAATTTCAAAAAATCCAAGGATGAACCGGAAAGACGAATGCCTCACTATCACACGTGACCTAGCGCCCTATTTCAAAAATGATATTTTGACCCCGGGGTGTGTCGTGCTCGCGACCCCACGTGAACAACGCGTGGGCCAGTCCCACTGGTAACATCACGGTGAGTAACCTTTCAGTTTGACCGTGGCATCCTAACCCACCATCTATTTAAGACTTTGATTTTCATTAATACTTTAAGCTTTTCCACCGAATAATCGGAGGTCTAACTTTAGATTCTGATGGATTGGTGGACGTAACACCATCAGTTGAGATAAGCTAATGTGTTTTAAGCGATCCTTAACTAATGCGCTAAGTATGTGACTTTACTAAACATCGTTTGAGGTGAATGAATCCATACCTTGCCTATACAGTGACTTTCGGTTGCCTACCGATGTATAAAGTCAGTGCTGCTACCCTTGTCTAACACCGATTTGCCGATCCAAGAGAGATGGAGGGCTTGGTAAGCACAGGACACTGAATGAAAACAACGACCAGATGTATAATGAGGGGCACCTCTAACCACTTCGCTGCATGCCTTTCCTGCAGCATATTATTATGTTGCCAAATATTGTGTTTCTAGGTTATGTCACTGTGGACGAGCAGTCTTTATCAGACCAACGCCCTATTTGGGAGTTAATATTACGTTTCGACCACAATACTGTAATCTCGTATGCCCCGTGGGCTGAGCACCAGCGAGCGTTGATTTATAGTTTCTTCTTTCCATCAGATTACCAGGTAGGATGCAGGAAAAATTATATGCATATAACTACTAAGATGCTAAGATGTTTGCAAAACTCTGGACCGTGGGTGTCTACGGCAGGGGATCGAACGCGCTGTTATCTTTTCCGGGGGCCTAACGTGTTCACCAGAACGCCATGTGGCTCCGTCATTCAGCCTTTCTCTCAGCCGTTTTTTCATTTCACCATCATAGTGGTTGAATTTCACATCATACTATAGTTATATGTATGCATACATATGTTTATCTATATAGATTTGTATCTATGTGTATATATAGATGTATATATGCATGGCCTACACATATTAAGCTTTCAGACTCTTGTGCCCGATGAGCTTCCTAAACGCGGTAGGCGACGTATACATCTCATGCTTGATGTACGCATCTCACTCTTAAAGGAAACTTCCATTGATATTTGGTTTATGAAAGATGACCAGTTGGAAAGTGTGCACAGTCGATGTCAGCCCGGTAGCACGATTGATGTTGGTTTCCTCACAACTAAGTTGTAAAGTTTCTTTTTCCAATAGTTCTGGCTTGCTAACGAAGACTATTCTTCCTTCCATCTGTTATTGCTGTGGAAGCTTTCGCAAATGTGGAAAATCTAAGTTTCTCTTCTTTGTAGCTGTCAATCTGGTGGATAATCAAAGAGGACGGATTTAGCTGGAATATGCACACTTCGCTTTTGAAGCTTGAGTGTACGTCGTCTCTTCCGTATCGTAAGCTTATGGAAGCGGAGACATTTACTATTAAGGCCAATTTTTGTTACCCGAAGGTATATCCTTAGTTTCTTACATTTATTCGAAGGGTGACGATGATTCTGAATTTGTTACTTGCATCTTCATAATTTGTTGTAAACTCAGGTATTTAAAACCACAACGATTCTGGGATATTCGCTTGGATCCCAGGCCAGACGAAACCACGTTTCCCTTTCCGGGGCTCGCACATTACGCACTGCACCACGGAGGCCTTTGCACAGCTAGTTTTCTATCTAGCAGTGCCATCAGTATTCACCCCTCAACGGGATTGATCTGGGAAGTCCACATCGGCGTTGAACCCAGTTAAGCTGAGATTGCAGTCGAAATCACAATGTTCACTTTTATTATATATCTAGGCTTTACTATATAGATTATACATGCATTTATTACACATATTATAGTAAGCAGAAAAAAAGAAGGCTAACATTGTAATTTAGGTATTTAACGCGAAACAAACGTGGGATTTCAAATTCCAATTAAGCAAATGCTGTTGCTGGCTTGTTTGGGACCACCAGAAATTTATCTCTGTAGGTTGTTTCAATATTCGTTTCCTCTGCCAGTAAGAGAAGGCGAAAATTTTACCTTTTAGAAGTGATTTCTTTTTACGAGGTTTATTGAAAATTTTCTTAGGATCTTATAAACGAATTCTTTGGGGATTCCGCTTCAGATCTTGTTGCTTTTATACCATACACAATATCGATTGATTTTGATATCGTTGACAGTTTTGAGGTTCGTCGTTTCTTTAGATCCTCAGATTTATGAAATTTCCATCATAAGTTTTAATGCTTCGTAATTATTTTTAGGGAGTGTTTCTCCTAAATGAGTCGAATTGGGTGGATCCGTCAGAGAAAGATCCTGAAAATGTGGAGGCGGCCTTAGTTGGTAGCCATTTTTAATATCTGTAGGTTTTGTTAAATAGTACATTTGTTTCTAGAAAGATATTATACCGTTCCATAGTACTATACTAAATGCCAAACCGACCGTTAGTCATGCAGTTGTCCTATTCTTTTCTCACTTATTCTACTTGTAACATTGCATGCATGTTATAAGTACATAGGCGCGAGGGGCATGAGGGGCGCGTATAGCGTAGTGGTTGGAGACGCCCTGTAGTGCACAAAGGATCGACTCGAGCGCCCCAAGCCCACCAAGTCCTCCGTCCCTCTGGAGTTAGCAAATTGCCACCAGATTTCTCTGGGAGGATAGCAGCAATGAGTCGATACATCGGTAGGCCACCGCGAGTCATTGTAAAGGCCAGACACGCATTCAGTCACCTCCTACGATGCTTAATGAAGTCGAATGCATGGTGCATTCCTGAGAGATAGATCAATGCCGAGAGCTTTATCCTTTCTTATTTATGCACATACACATCTATATATATATATATATATATATATATATGTACGAGTTATAAACATATACGTATATATATGTATGCTGTGTAATAAAATGGGAAATAATTGTGTGTTTTTAGCGTTCACTTTGTCGTTCAACGATTTCCTGCCTGAAATAGTTTCTTCTACATATACAATTCGTATGGAAAATGGTCTCGCATTACGGGTACGATATCCTGTAGGAAGCGCAATGGCACCAATATTGGCAGCCCTTTCACGGGGTGCACATACAAGTATGTACTGCACCCCTTCACGACATGGGAAGCACTCAAAAAATGAGGACGAATGGCATGAAATTTGGCGTACAGAGAGCATCAATTCTGTGATTAAGTACTCATATCATCCTACTGTTTCGAAAATCGCTTCTGATCTTCCGTCGCACGTGTTGCAAGAGTTTCTGCCAAAGTCGGTGGACCATCCAAAGGATGTGAGCTTGCGTTAAGAATGTTACAGCTTACTACTGTTGGCATTCGTGGAATTTTATTGCAGCTTCCCCCTGATAAAATGGATGTGACGTTAGAAATTGGTGGTTCAGAAGTAAAATTAACGGGTTCACTTATTAAGTGTATCATTGGACTTAAAGACAACTACTTCGGGTTGTATGACTCGGTACGTTCGATTTTATAAATAATTGAGTGTTTAACATGTAATAATTCATGGCAAAGGTAGTGGTGCCAGTAACGCCGCCAACAATATGGGTGTTGCGCCATTTGAGCTGCTACAAGGTTTGATGTACACGACAAGTTGAAATTTCTATCAGATGACTGACGTCACTCAACCGGAAGAACCGTCGACAGTGCGATCAGTTTACAACCGAGTTCCTCCGAATGCTCCTGTAGAAGCTTACCGATGTATGGAGGTGATGTTCGACATGAGAGTGTTCAATATTCGAGCTCACTGTCTCACCTACACGGCTTTTTCGGAGGAGCAAGGTTTGGGTTGCTTTTCATCTCATGAACTGATCCGAATTTTCGCGTTTATCATTCATATTCAACTCATACCGTTATTTCTTTTTCAGTACGTTTCGATATTTTAGAGTTCTGTCCAGTCTTCTATACAGAAGAGATTGCTTTGCAAATAAAGAAAGGATTCAAGGAGACATTGATTCAGGTTAAGAATTTCTCAAGCGTTTTCTCTTTACAATGCAGCTCTCTTGACCGACTCTTAAGATCTCATATCTCTGTACTGCTGACTATCAAACAGCTTGTATTTTTACAATCTTCTGTTGACCGTATAGTTGTGACGAAGTTCCATGGAACTCTACCTTCTGTAGAGTTGGAAGGGTCGTGTTAACGCTTGCCTTATCTATATTTCTGTGAGCTGGTATCCGAAGTGAGCATGTTTCCACCAACCAGATAGCCTCAGCGTTCCTACCATTGTTGTATGTTAAGTAACTCTTCTAATGCTGTTGCAACAGCTGTTACAAAACGCTTCATAGTTTATTCTTTGTTTACAATACAAGGGTTTTCCTCAAGAAATCCGTTATTGAAAATTTGCTTCCCTCATTTCCCAGAAATTTTTAGGTTGGTGTTAATCCCTGCGCCGCACACTTTTCACGTGCTTCCGCGGCACATAACGATGGGTATTTGACACTCTCTGGTTTTCAGTTCAGGTACTTCGAACTTCACTTCCAATCATTCAGTCATTCGATTCACCGGTATGTATTTTGATAATCGTTCCATTCAGTTTCATTATTTATGTTAAGGGGACATGCAATGTTTTCTCCTGTGGATTGTCCATGGGACATGTCAGTTGTGGAATATTGTTGGCTTACGGAGATTTTAGTTGGAGAAATTGGTGGATGCTTTGGAAGCCCTTTACAAGTCAGCTCAATTTTTGCATTTTTCTGTATTTCTCCTTGTCTTAAACTACGTAAAGCATTCTTTTTTATCACCTATTCACTGTTATAGGATACTCATCCGCACTTTTCTCGTTTCCAACCGCAAAACCTGTTTCATTTTCGGAGTATCCGAATTTCTACAGTTCTGAAGCTTACTGACTCAATTTTAGATTGGACCGCACTTGTTTCCATTGCGACGTCACTATTTATTGCGGACATCTTAATCACAAATATATCTATTTAGTTACAATGATGCTGAAATATTTGCAAAACTCCGGACAGCAGGTGTCTGCGGTAGGGATCGAACACACCACTACCCTTTCTAAGTGCTAACGCGTTCACCGCCATATAGAAAACTAGCAGAGAGAAAGAAGAAACGAAAAACACCCGTGGTGCGGTAGTGAACAAGTTAGCCCACGAAAAGGGTAGTAGCAGGTTTGGTCCTCAGACACCTGCGGTCCGGTGTTTTGTAAATATCTCAACATCATTGTAGTTCTGCTTCACATAATAACCTGCCGTGAAAGATTGTAGCAGGCAGTAAATTAAAAGTTAACATTATGTTTGTTTAAATTGTGTTCGACATGAGGATTTTGGCACAGTTCAAGATTGTCACTTGCCTGACCTGAAGTGTTGTGATACAATGCGCAAACAGACCAACGGATCTTTCCGTCACACGGTTTTCCGTCCAGTTCTGCAGATGAAATGAGCTCTTATTCTCTTCTATCGTCGCAAAAGTATGCTAGTTGTTTCGTCATTCAAAGACGATCTCCGTTTAGATCATCACATTGATTAATTTTCTCGACACCTTACTGCTGTTACTAATCGCGAAAGATGAAGCAAAAAAGGTCCCAGAAACGTTCAAATTCTGCCAACATGGGCAGAAAAACAAAACGTGTTCTGTGGGATCTCAGCCTGGTCGTCCATGCGAGTCAGAAGAGCGGTGGGTTTGTTCACTTCCTATTTTGAAGCATTGAAGATTTGTCTAATTTTTTTAACAGAGCTAAGGTTAGACACAAGAACGTTGTAAAATACTAGATATGATGGGTGAAATCGCTTCAGACTTAAGTATCGTCAAATGCGTGTTTCCGTTGATGGGATACAGTTATCTCTGGCTGACGAATGTGCAGCGGTAACTGTGAGTTTCTGTGAAGCCTCACTCTATAGTATCATTACTAGAAGACGATTGCATGAAGTATAGTGAATTTCCAGGCAATGGTTGACCCTATAAGGTTCACTCTTTGCAATGCACACGAGAAGAGATTCGTGGAACATATCTGCGTCAGGGTACCGAACGTCACATTCCGACAACGTATTGTTGTTTCTTACTACTACATGGTTTATTTCATTCATTGCAGAGAAAGCTGACTTCTCGATGGCTTTACAGCTTTTGTAGAGCTTTTTTTAAAAAGAGATAGCAATATTTAACTATGGTCATGTTGGGGTTTTTAATGTCGTTGCAGTATTCCACGTCCTTGAAAGTAATACATGGATCGAGTGTGCTCGCACAAGTATAGTCGGAGTATCACTGGATATTGAGATGAGTGCTATTTTTGACAACCGATTTTGATGTTGACTTCAAAGGTCCAGTATCACGGCTACTAGGATAGCCAAACGAAGTAGTACCACTATGAAACTTATAGTTTATTTTTGCTTCCCATTGTGACTTTTTTACTTTCAACTGATAGCGATACCGGATTTACTTTTTGTATACCCGTCGTCTTTCAATTAAAGTGAAGAGACTTATGACGGTGTTCAATAGCCTTAACATGGTGTGGTCGTAAGTCATATGTCAATGAAAGCGGTTGTTTCCTGATTTTCGCTGTTATTAGCTGCGTAGCGGTGTACTTTCGGTGAAAACACCGATCTATCCAATTTGCCTACCCCAAAGGAATGAAAGACTTGTTGAGCCTAGGGCGCTGGATCGGGCCAATAACCACATGTGTGTCGGAAGGCACATTTAAGCGCTGCGCTACGCGGGTCCATGAAGTTGCATAAATCGCCAATTTCGTACTATTTTGCCGATCCCAGAGGGATGGAAGGCTTGGTGAGCTCAAGGCATGGGATCGAGCCAACGGCCTCTTGTGTATTATTCTTTAATCTTTATTAGAGGTGTGCCTCTTGTGTATTATTCTTTAATCTTTATTAGAGGTGTAGGATTCCATGCTATGTTTCATTTGAGATAACAAAAATAACATAAAATATATCTTTAGAAAGTGAAAGAAGGACTTAAGCACTCAATAGAAGTATTGAAAGTGTTGTGCTATGATTTGTGTAGTATGTCTCGACGATATTTATTTAACATCCAGAAAAAAAAGTTTCGAAATGTCATGAAAGTATAAGCACTTTCTAAAGCTTTTTCTTTCAGCTTCCATTACCACCAGATTCAAGTCACCTTGATACCCTTCGTCTGAAATTTCTTAAAAAACACGACAGTGAAACTAAACGTCTGCAATTTCTATGGAATCCCACTACAGTTTGGGGATGTGCATGCTATGGTGGCACAGCTTTCATGACCATGGATGACTCTCTTGGGCAGTTCTTCTTGTCTCATCCCGACAAAAAATTATGTGTGCTATCAATCAGTTCAAGTGCAAACGAACAACCAGGTGTCTTCCAGGACATACTGCATCCACAGATGAAGCTTTTTCGTGAGGAATTCCGACAATACTACACACCTACACGCGAAGCAAGTGTCCAGTCGCACTCGACAAGTACAACAAGTGACGTACCGTCAGTGGAGACCGCGTCGTTTCATTCAGCAATGTCAAAGACTACAGTGCTCGGAAAGTGTCTACTGTCTGTGCGTCCACTGATTGATGTCTACAGCTCGTATCTGAATCAGTTTTATGTCGCAAAGTCAAATCTCGAAACTCCGCAATTTGGTTCACCGGGAGAGATTGGTCGATGGGTGCAATCTCGAGTTTTCAAGTTTTTCCAGGCTCAGGATGGTATATCAGATGTGCATTTGACATATCAACAAAAGAAAGGAGGGTCTCCAAAAACACATGTGATGGCATCGGATGAGATAGCCTCATGTGAAATGATTAGTGAGAATCCAAATCTGGACATCCCGTTGAAATCATTGAATAGCGTGCTAGTTGTCAATGGAACTGTAGCGAGTACGGTAGAGATCTTCTTCACCCCTCTCGCTATTGAATTGTTGGATCGTTTGATACTGGATGTTTCCCGATCTATGTCCTTAATTCATCCGTCAATGTTGGTTCAAATGTGTTATCGGGAGTGTGTTAGTAAACAGCATAGACAACCTCTGACAGAATCACTTTTCGTAACCATTAAATCGGTGGCTTCATTAAACGTATCTGTTGATCTTCCACGTGTCCACGTTTCTATGTTTGAGTGTACTCTGCTTCACAGCGATGATGCTCGGGAAGTAAAGACCGCTTCAAATATGGTTATTGTCCTGCTTCAGAAATCATCGATATCATCAAAAAGTCTGGCGAATTTTGAAGGAACAACGTTCAATCTGCATTCATCCGTGTTATCCGCACAACTGCTTCACTTTACTCCGCGCTTAGTAACAGACTTTGCCGTAAATCGGATCAGCTTTAATGCTTCGGTTGCGTGGGAGAAGTCAACATTAGCGTTACGTATGGTGGATACGGAGCCTAGGGTTGTAGTCGATTTCCAGATACCCGACTTCGAAATAACGCTTGAACGACGAGTAGTTACATCAAAAATACTGTGGGATTTTTTGGCCTAATTCGAATTTTAGCCCTATTACGTTTGAGTTTACACTCCAAATCACCTTTCTCTTTTCAGAAGTGTTCACGCTGCTGGTTCTTTAGACGAAATGAGAACCCGTCCCGTTGTGAAAGTCGTCGAACACACCGCTAAGGTCGTTTTGTTTCTGTTCCATTAAGTTAATCGGGAATTAATGCAGGACTTTAAATCTATGTCTTCAAGTTGGTATTTGTGTCGTCAAAAACGAACTTTATTAATCGAAACAGAAATCATTACGAACTTGGATACTTGGATGGCCCGTCTTTCACTGGTTGTGCGGGCTGCAGCATAGTTTCCATCTTTTTTTGGAACTTTGCTGGTTTAGTAAATCCCACGGCCGACTTTCTATTAACCTCGGCATTGATCAAGTAATTCTTCATATTCTTTTTGAGCAAACGCGAGATGTTATTTTTATTCCTTATTCACGAACAAGCTGACGTTTCGGGGATTTCGCCTTCCTCGGAGCCTGGAAAGGTCAAGTTGACAGCAATCTATTCGGCCAAACACCTCCATAACCAAACAGAGAAAAGGCTAAACCTAGATTTCAATCACACTGAACACAAAATAGCTTCTTTGCACACTCACCGCTTTCAGTGAGTCTTCCACTGAGTATGTCGCGTGGAGACCAACCGCACTGGATTCGCGTGTAAGCGTAATGTGCCCCTCTCATCAGAATAATAGGCTTATATATTGCCCAATATCACGCGTGATAATGAGGCATTCTTCCCCTGCGGTTCATTTTTTTGGATTTCTGGAATTAATCCAGAACGCCTCGAGAGTTTTGCACGCTTGTGTTCTCGATTCCTGGACGAGGGTCGTGACACGTACTTCAAAGTCCTCCCCGCTGTGTCTCTGGGTCCTGTGCGTGCCCTAGTGGGGTATTTGGTTTACGTTTGCCGACTAGATGTTCTTCTATGCGGACACAGAGTGGTCTACCCGTTATTCGTCTGCGCACGCCTTACAGGCGTTTCAACTACATTTACCGAATGCTGTAGACCCGCCCTTCTTAAGCAGCGTTTTATAGCTGCACTTACATCATTTGAAATGAAAAGTGGGATAAACGGGAACATTTTATCGCTAGAGTTGTCGTTTGGAGGCCTAGGATTTCCTCTACACCTGTCCCGAGCTACAGTGTCGTAGCCACTAGAAATGGCTATTTGCCGCGCCAAGTTCCGGGACTCCTCTCTCTGCTCTCTTCCCGTGCACACGTTGGTTGCTGTTCGAAACATGTTTCTTACCAGCGCCCTTTTCGTGTGAGAGGGGTGAGGAGAGGTAATGAACCAAGATGTTTTTACTACTTGGCTTTCGGTGCCACTTTGTCATGTAGCCATTTTCTGATAGGCTAATTTGGACTTTCAGGAATGGAAGCCAGTTTTCTTTCGTTTTCTCTCAGGGTGAACTTGATATACTCTGACTGTTCGTCCAACAACTCGAAACATTTTTCCATTTCCTCGTGTGTTGTGCTAAGGACAAAACAGTGATCTATATATCTACAATAGGGTAACGGCTCGAGATCGGTCACTGGTGCTTCCACCTTAGACATAAACGCAATGGCGAGACTTGGTGTCAGTCGTTGTCCCATTTGCTAGATTAGCTATTGCGGTTCCTTTGAGTGCCGAAGTCAGCCTAGCCAAAGTCTGCCACACGTCGTCACCACCAGAGGCAGTCGCCGCCTTTGTGGATCAGAGAGGGGTTTGCCACCATGCGACTAATTTGATACCAGGACTGTCGGTAGTGGATCCTGGTATCCTGGTACTGGTTTGCCGTTAGCTGGGTTTCATGTTGGAAACTCCCAAATCCTTCTCAACTTGGGAGGCCCTGCTGGCTGGATGAATCCCCCTCTGTACATCGCAGTGCGATATCTAGAAACAACTCCCAGCCACGACGAGGTGGTAAGCCGTTGGGAGAACAGAAATGATTAGAACGTGGAGTTTTTTTTCCAATAAGAAATTTGTTTATTTATCCCGGTTACCCAAAACCCTTCAGTTGAAGATAGCTGTGACTGCATGGTGTTTTCTGAAGCACTTCTGACACAGGAATTTGTCGAAGTGCTTGAGGAAGTGGTAATCGCCAGGCGAGTGGTCTGGAAGCACGCCATCCACTTATGCAGAGCGAGCGTGCATAAAATAAGCTTCGAGTTAATGTGCAATAGTGTAGCTTGTGCAATTACTGCTGGCACATGTGAAAGAAAAATGCAACTGCAGATCCTGCATTGATTTTCAAACAATCTAATAGATTTGAATTTTCTAGCTTTCGAAGGTCTTTATAACGAAATCGTAAACCCGCTGATCTAATCCCCTGAAAGCCTGAACTACGATTCTGAGTCTATCATTATCTAGAACCAGTTCCAGTTAACGTTTTTCTGAGATTAATTTATGCAGTGGGAAGTCCCAACGCTTCAGTCAGGAAGCCCAGCTAATAGTAAACGAATACTACCTTCCACCACCCTCCTGGTACCGCAAGTCTCCCTCTGATCTCCTGGGCGGCGACTGCCTGTGGTGGTGACGAACTGGGGCAGACTTTCGCCTGGCTGACATGGGGACTCCAGAGATCTACAGTGGCTATACCAGGAAAAATTCGAAACAATAGAAATTATGCTGGCGTTTGCACAACCTGTGAGGACGGGCCATCCAAGTGTCCAAGTGATGGAAAGTTTTGCGCTTAGAAGAGTATTATTCTTTTAAACTTTGATATACAATTCCTTTGTCGCTTAAGGCGATATTTTACTGCTGCGCTTGTGTTTGTGAAGAGTAGCCTATCTGTATGATGTAACTAGCACGTTTATTCTAGATGGAGATTGGTGCGGTTAATATGACGATAGTGATGCCGCGTCCCTTGGAAATGACGGGAAGGAACGAATTTCCTCTGTATAACGTACTTTCACCGTGTTTAACAACTTGGTCGCATGTGTCGGAAAAACTCAGTAATACAATTGAAGAAGTAATTCCAGTTTTCAACTATCTATAGTAGTATGAGAGTCAGCGAATTGGTTTATTATCTCTTTTTTCAGTTTTCTGTTAATTGGGATGCAATAGTGGATATGAGATTCGCTCAAGTGCTCAAATTGGCTCTAGATTGTACTGATGATCGTATTTTTAACATGGGAAGTGGTCGTAATGTGATGTTAAAAGTAAAGGAGCTAGGTGCTCATCAAGCGGGTTGTCCATCTTGTCTGCTTCTGCATACTCTGCTTAGGTAAGCTATATGACTATTTCGTGCCCCTTCAGTTTTCTTTCTGGTCTTTTAAATTAGTGTAGGTTAAATTTAACTCGAAACCAATACTTTGCTTCTATTAATCTGATGATTGTCTTGTTCATCTACAATATCTCGACACAAATATTTTCAGTGCTTAACATCAGAATCAGGTTTTCAAACCAATTGACCTAATTTCCTGATTAATAGAATATTCGAGGAGTTGAAAAGTTCAAATATATATTGAGAAAAAACTTTCCTTTATGGCCTTAATCACTTATATCAACGCCGAGAATTGGTCTTGTGTCACTTCATATGACTCTCATCACATACACATACAATTTTTATAAATTGTCCTTTTAGTTTAAAGTGTTTAAAAATGATATTCTCTAGGAACTGGAAACGAAGTCATGTTTTGTAAACATCGAGCAAAAGGTAAACGATGATTTGGGGGGACTAAATCGTGTCCTAATGGACGAAGACCCGCTTATTCCTTTGATTTCCCGTCCGAAATACGTGTTTTGATAAAAAGAATGGAAAGGAATACGTTCTCTAAGTTACAGAATATCTTAGTGGTAGAGGTCTTTATATTCCAATGGCTTTCATTTAATTCAATAAACTACGATATATTTTGAGAGGTGCTGGTTTAGGGTTGAAAACGACCATTAATTCCGCACCAAATCATAGTACTCAATTCAGCCTAATAGTGTGTTAGATTTTTTCCCTCACTTTCAAATGCCAGCTTTTTAACCTCAATAAAGGATAAAGGATAAAGTTCTCGGCGTTGATCAATCCCTCAAGGATGCGCTATGCATTCGACTTCATTAAGTATCGTTGGAGGTGATTGAATGCATGTCTGGCCTTTACAATGACTCGCGGTGGCCTACCGATGTATCGAGCTAGTGCTGCTATTCTCCCAGAGAAGTGGTACCAATTTGCCGACCCCGGAGGGATGGAAGGTTTGGTAGGCTTTGGGCGCGGGGATCGGTTCCACATGTGTGTCGCAGTGGCGGCTCCAACGACGCCCATTTAACTGAACTGAACAACTTTTTGATGAAGGAGTTTGCCGAGGATGGATTAACTTCGATATCTTTGATATTTTTGGAATACCACTCCGGGAAGCAAGTATACCTTCAGCTACCTCACCTCGGTTTTGTTCGTCTATGTCACAGTTAGCCGATAGGTGGTACTTGCACAAGGAACCTGAGGAGTACAATATTTCCTCAGCAGTTTCTTCACCAAGAATTATGGTCATAGCATCGATGTTGTTCTTGGTGTGTGATTTGAGATCCAGTATTATATACAAACGGCTGCTATTAAAATGAACGACATGCCCAGTCTGATTCTTTACATTTTAGCATACTTCTCAGCGCTCTGATATTGGCCCACCGATGAAATTCCGAACGTCGTATGTATTTTCGGTACATATCCTTTTTTTTGCAAATACATTCTTTAACTTTAGTCGTAAAAGCCTGCATTTCCACACGCATCATCAAGGTCGACCAGCATTCATTCATTCTAACGACGGTTGGTTCTTATGACAGTGATCTTTTGGTAGTGCTTTGAGTGTCATCTGTTGGATTAAACTTCCATGTCGTCTTATCAAGATTTTCGATTGGTGCTAATGAGAGTGGTGGCGAACAATTTTTTGTGAGACGATGCGGCTATTCGACCACGAAACCAATCCTTTCCTGATGAACATCGCTCTTGTGAGATTTTGTCGAAGCCCACTGTATCCGCAAACGTTATTAAAAATGGGCAAGCATTCATTCCACTTTACTCAGCAGGACGAAAATAGTGTAATTGCCGACCATCGACTTTCACTCACATGTTGCCCTATTCCTATGTTCGGATGACGTTCTCGAGAGTGACAGCAAATAATTTTGACGAGTTGGTATCTCCTGGTCTAACTCCAGTTTTTCACATCAATTATAATATCTTTTTTGCCCCACCGTAGACACCTGCGGTCCGGAGTTTTGCAAATATCTCAGCATCATTAAAGTTATATTTCACAATGTATACCCTGCCGTTAAAAAGAGTAGGCGGTAAATAATAAGTTAAAAAATTGTGACTATAACCGCAGCTTCAGCTTAACTGGATTCGTTGCCGATTTGGGCCCCCACATCAATCCCGCTGACGGGTGATTGCTGATGGCAAAGATCAATAGAACTAGCTGAGAGACAGGCGAAACGAAGGACCCGCATGGTGTGGTGGTGAGCGCGCTACTCCCCGGAAAGGACAATAGCGCGTTCGTTCCCCACCGTAGACACCTGCGGTCCGAGTTTTGCAAATATCTCAGCATCATTGAAGATTATAATATCGTTATGGAATGAGAATGGCAAAGCAAGGGCCTCAGTGGTGCAGTGGGTAACAAATGAGCACTCGGAAAGGGTAATCACGGGTTCGAATCGGGCACGGGGTCTTTGTTCACATATCTCGGCATCATAGTTAGAGTGGTGGTTTTGTTTTGTTAACGAGCACACACAAGGTTGTTAGTAGGAAGATTTATTCAGTACAATTTTGGTTGATGCTTTGGAGGTTTCGCTTTCTTCAGGATTTGGAGGAGTTAAATAAACACGCAGTACACTCAGTCAAACATTATCGCAACCTTAGTAAGGCTTAATACATGAACGACTATTCGCATAGTGAACAGCTTCTCTCAAACACTCACCGTTTTATAAAGCTGAGATATTTGCAAAACTCCGGACCGCTGGTGTCTGCTGTAGAGGAACGAACGCGCTATTGTCCTTTCCGTGTAGTAACGCGTTCACCACCACATCATGCGGGTCCTTCGTTTCGCCTGTCTCTCAGCTAGTTCTTCTATTCTAGTTCCGCTGACACCTGCGGTCCGGAGTTTTGCAAATATCTCAGCTTTATAGAAGTTATATTTCGCAATATACTCTGCCGTTAAAAAGAATAGGCAGTAAATAAAAATGTTAAGACTCACCGTTTTGTTGTTCTAAAATTCTCCACTGAAGACTGACTATTGTAGTGAGTCTTGTTGTTGTGTGAATATGGTTCAGTTCTTTTTAGAGACCCTGATTCCTCACTTGGATGTCCTTCATCCAGTATTCTGTCAGTCCTGTTTAGAATGACTCGAGTGACGAGTTTATACGATAGAGAGCAAGCTGATTAGGCGATAGTTGCCGATGTCATGGAGGTCACTCTTGTTGAACAATAGCATGGTATAGCTTGTCCTTCACTGGTTGGGAATCTTGCATTCGGACAGGTAACATATGAAAATCGGAGCCAATGTGTTGATGATGATTGGTGAAAGGTTTTTCTGGTGTTCAGGTTTTATCTTGTTCGGAGCGGGTATTTTTCTATTCTTCACCGGCGAAGTAGCACGTCAGATTTCGAAGGGAAGAACTGGTGGTTCGACATATCTATCATCGTTATTGAAGAGATCCGAGTAGTAGTCGAGAATGATTTTCTTCGTTACGTTTCTGGACACTATAGCGGTTCCGTCTGGGCATCGGAGTGCAGTCATCTCGGTTTCGTAATTGGCAAAGTTCCGGTGAGCTTGGTAAATTCTTTACCACAGCTTCGACGATAACCGCTGATCTTCTTTTTTCAAGATCTTCTTTTATCGCCTATCTACATTGTTTTTCAACTTCGGACGTGAGCTGGCGTGCCTGTAGCGCGTGCTATTCCTTGTTAGTGTACTAGCACGAGAGTTTTTAAACACCGATGTCTCTTAGAGACTTCCGAACTCTCAACTTTCATAGTGCTAACGTTGTGTTGAATGAACCTTAACGTCGTCGCATTCCCCGTCGATATTATCAAGAACGCCATTTTTTCCAACAGTCGATTACTGAACTGAGTAAATCCCAGTTAATGCTGGTCTTGGGGGCTTTGTTTCTTACGATAGCGGCTTTCTCTCCTTTCCGCGAGAAATAAAATCGTGGACAGAAAAGGCGATGGACTGATACCATGTAGACTTTTGGGACAACAGCGAGATCGGTTATGCGAACTCTTCGATTTACTATGATGTGGTCTATTTCCCCGACGTCCAGTGTTGCATGGGGGCTTCTGGAATTGTGAGTTACCATGGATGGTCTTAGACGTGATGATAAACTTATACAGTCGCTTACACTGTTCGTTCCAGTCTAATCCATGGGTACGAATGTAACATTCTTCAAATGTTCTTCGGTGTAGAATCAGCGTTAAAATCTCCAATAATGAGCTTGAGGAATGTGTCATCTTCTGTGTAGCGCTTCTCCATGTCCATATGGAATGTTTCGACTTCGTTTCCATCATAGCTTGATGTCGGTGTGGAGACGACGAAGATTGACAAAACTGATGTTGATCTACATTTCTTTAACCGCAAACGTCCGATTTGGGCTGTTAGTCATTCAAGTGGATCAATAATGTTCATGGCCAAACTAGTGTTGACGAGAACGCCGACGCCACTGACTACTGCACTGTCGCATGTTCCAAGCAGCAGTTCTCGGGTGTTATAGACGTCGTTGAATTGGTGGCGTGTCTTCGTATCAGCCAGTCCGATGATGTCGTACCATTATTCTTCTATCTGCATGACTAAGTCCTCTACGGAGGACTCAGAATTAAGTGAGCTGCATTGGAGACACATCGTCTCCTCAGTCCTTTGCGATTTGGCAGCTCGGAATGGTGCTAGGATTTTCGCAGCATCTCCGTTCTCGTATTACCCAACGCTGCCATATGTGTAAACTCAATTGTACAGAAAATTATTGGTTATATTGGTTATGTTTGCCAAGCTTCGATGGAAGTCGGTCTTTAGAATAAAAAAAACTTTTCCAATAAGGAGAGTGCTTTGTGGTTGTGAACAAGATAGAATTTAGAAAAATGTTATCATTCTATGGATATGAATGATGTATATGCTATTATTTACTCTCCTGCTGTGGTCCGTTATGTAAATACATTGCTGCCAGCATTTGAAAGTATTTTCCACCTTACGTTGAGTCTACTTAGGTGTTTTTTATTTCCGTACAAATCATAGAATGACCATAATTGGTATATTTATCTACACGATCTTATGAACTGATCTTTTTGAGCCGATGCGAAGTTGGCATAGGTCTTCGTTGTCGTTATTGTGAAAGTGGGGAGTCCTACTTGTAACACCACGGCTCTGAGGACGGCGAAATCGCCGAAACGTCAGCCATCGACCAACAACACCTACAGCAACGACGACGACGACGACAGCGACGACAACAACAACAACAACAACAGCAACAACAACAGCAACAACAACAACAACAAAAACGGCAACGAAAACATATTCCAACCTCGCATCGGGTCGAGGAGATCAGTTTTTAAGGTCGTATAAATAAATATATCAACTATTTATGCCGAGGTTTATAGAAAGTCGGTCTTTTAAGTTGCTAATGACCATAATGATTAAAATGAAATCACATTTAACTGTTGATCAAGTGTCTAGTCAATAGACTTCAAAAAAACGTAGGTTTCTAGAAAATCTTTAAGTGTAAAAGATGGTTTTCTGGGCCCATCGCTACTACTTTGATCTGCTTTCTATGAGCTATTGGAAGAATATGCATGGTAAGGTAAGAAAGTTCTGCAACGTACTACTCTGAAAGTGGGCATTGTATTGTCCATATCGGGTGTTTAAAAGCATAAAGGATAAAGCTCTCAGCGTTGATCAATCCCCTGAGGGATGCGCTGTGCATTCGACTTCATTAAGAATCGCTGGAGGTGATTTAATGCATATCTGGCCTTTGCTATGACTCGCGGTGGCGTACTAATATTTCGAGCTAGTGCTGCTATCCTCCCAGACAGGTCTGGCACCAATTTGCTAACTCTGGAGAGATGTAAGGCTTGTTGAGCCTTGGGCGCACGGAACGATCCCATGTGTGCTGCAAGGCGTCTCCGACCACTGCGCTACGCACGCCCATGTTATGGGTTAATATGTATATATATATATATATATATATATATATATATATATATATATATATATACATATATAATCGATGACTGTTGATCGTGGTAAGTCAATGACTATGAGTTGATCTACACAAGAGGAGGTGGAGAAATGTTTTGAGTTGTTGAGTAGTTAAGGTACTTAAAGTTCGCTCGAGAGAAACGAAAAGGAAATTAGCGTCCAATTTTGAGCGTTCCTGTGGACCTTTTTCAAAAACGGCCACGCTGAAAAGTAGTGCTAGAAGTTAAATAACACACGCTTGTTCATAGGCTTTGCTAAACATTCACTCAAAATATGATTTGTGAGAAATTGCAGCATAGAAGGGGAATAAATGTCATAGATTAGCATGAAACTATTCACTCTAGTAGATACGAATTGGGAACTTAGATTAGGTGCAAACGAAAACTCGTGCACGCAAAAGGTGTTTCTGCCGCAGTTAAAACTACAAAGCAGGCGACTATCTGTGATGAAGACGATTGTTTTAACAGGAGTGTTTTAGGATTGCAAGTGTATGTTGTTGTAAGGTTCCTTTACAACCTAAAATAAATAAGGGACAAGTTGGATAAAGCCGGTTATGGGACGGCCACTACTGTGATTTTGTCTCATAACGTTAATTTGTTTTTTCCAGGTGGTGTGCTCTACCGTCATCTAATGAAAAATTGACAGCAGTTCCATCTATATCTTCAGCGATAAATCCTCAGTTTTTCGATAAAACGAAGAGGAAGACTGCCCTTATGGCACTACTCAGTCATTGGCACACTGATATTTGCCGACAAGTAAAGGTAGGATTAGTAAGAACGATTGATTTCCGGTTTACGTTGAACTTTCAATAAATCTCTTCTAGAATTTTTTATTTCACTTCATGTTTCGTTATAATACTAAGCTGAACATGATGCGATATTGTTAAGCTTGTTTCAAACGCTGAGGCACGCAAATACCGCATCGATCCAAGTACTACACAACGAGATGTTCGGATACCGATGAAAAGCTTAGGAAAACATCAGGAAGTAAAACACCGTCCAAGCGCCAGTACGGAAAGCCGAGTAAGCTTCTTTCACGTACTGTTTGGAAAGTTGCTTTATACTTTAAGAAAGTACGGTGGTATAAAGATTCGGAAGTTCAGTTTATTATTTGCAGAGAATTTTTTTTGTTTACATCCGTTCTTCTGTTTGCTTTTTTTTTCTTCGGTCCATTTTTCATTGTACCGATCCCAGTACTTCTTGCGTCCGATTCGTTTCCTCACATCTATCATTCACGAAGGTCTTCGAACTCTTTACATGTGGTTTCGGCTGATGCTTGAGAATATTCATTTCTTCTTGAATATCATAGAATGCTGTTGAAGACGACTCTCCCTGGAATCCGGAGACAGCCGGGCCTGAGTGCTCCCTACTTGGATTGCAGCGCGTGAACTTTTTGCAGGAAAGTCCATCATCAATATCATCATTCCGACCCCGGAGGGATGAGAGGCTTGGTGAGCACCAAATGGGATCGAGCCTGCACCATGCTCGTGGTGATCGGCATCACTAGAGTTATAATCATTGTCATTACTACTATTGTTTCTGTTATTATTATTATTATTATTATTATTATTACTATTATTAGCTGTTAATTACCAGATTAGTCATTCCTTATTTGTTACTAAATGTTAGCTATTATTATTACTTATTATTAATTATTACTATTGAGTTACTATTATTAAATCAAGCTTTACTAAATTAAACTACTGTTGTTAAGTTATTATTATTATTATTATTATTTATTTATTATTTATTATTATTATTATTATTATTATTATTATTATTTATTATTATTATTATTATTATTATTATTGCATTCATTATGTTAACTGCTTATGTACAGCTTATTACAATTTTTTCGCGGAAAGGTATTACGTGGTCCTGTTGACGGGTGATTGCTGATGGCACTGGTAGATAGAAAACTAACCGAGAGAAAGGCGAAACAAAGGATCTGCATGGTGTGGTGGTGAACGCGCTAGCTCCGGGAAAGGCTAATAGCATGTTTGATCCCCACCGCAGACACCTGCCGTCGGAGTTTTACAGATATCTCAGTGTCATTGTGATTATTGTTTTTATTTTCTGCAAAATCCACTACACTTCCAGAATCCTGCATTAGATGGCTCTTCTGTAGATCAGCGACCATCGTCAGCTTATGACCAAAAAGGTTCAGTATTTCTTTATATTCCAACGAGTTCTTTGTTATACGACTGCTTTTGTGTGTATATAACTCATTTCAGTTGACCTCTATCACTGGCTGCTGTCGGTTCACCGTGAGCGTAAGGAACGGAAATCAGCTGATCTACTAGGCAAGGATTACTTGAATCCGATGGACATCATTCCACAAGCATTTTTCTATAGCTTTTTATATGGTAATTTGCTAAGCCGTGGTATTCTGTTGTGAAATAATAGCTAAAAAGTAGAACTCACACATTTCTTTTTATACAGAGTAGACGCCTGGACTGGACAAACCTTGACGGGTTACCACTGGATCAGCTGTCCTTAAGTTATGCTGTCGTAGTCAGTAATGTGGTTATAAACATGGTCGAGCAACGGTAGTTTATCAACGTCCTTTTTTATTGCATGTGCAAATGAAGTTAGTCGCTATTAAGGGTTGTTTGTTCGGCTGCTGATATATCACAGAAGTTCATCACTCCACATGTGCACCAAATGGTTCATGTGAATAAAGTGACAGTGGATGGCAAATTATCGTGGAGTATCGAAATGGACGACAAAGGTCTCCTGCCTGTTCGTGGAATGGTAAGCGATCAGGAAACTAATAGAGAATGTTTTTGTTTTATTTTATATACTGAGATGATGGGAGAGGCGCTGGGCCGTTGCATATGGATGACAGTGTGTCAAGTTACATGTTACTTTCTATTATTACTCAGTTCCTACAAGATCAGTTTCTTACATGAACGATTAGCAAGGCTCTCTATCAACATTCGTTTTTCGTTCAACAGTAGACGGTCGTCATCTCTGAGCTGGCTTCCAAAGTATTTCAGTGAGGCTATAAAAGGCCACCCAGTTTTGGTAACAATCGAGGATGTGTAGTTCATTGGAAAAAGCTAAATTTAAAAAGTAGGAAAAACTAGGTTCCATGAGTTTCAGGCACCAAGCCAGCTATGAAAGTACTAATTTATGTGAAAAATTTTTAGGCAGACCTCATATATAAAGGCCGTGTTGAAAATGTACGATTTGTTGTGGCTTTATGCTCTGTATGTCTTATCAAGGAAATTTCCCTAGTGATAAAGAAATGTGTCGATTCGTCCCATGAGTTCAAAAGACGTCAGAATGTTCCTTTTTTCACGAGTACGTTCGAACTAGTTACTACTTACTAATTACTTAATTACTTGTTTCCTGATTGCTTCAATATCACATGCCTTTTAAATACTTAAGCAGCCTGATCCGTCACCTGGATCTATACAATCAAACGCCACTGTGCAGTCGCGTACATCTGCCTCGTGGGACAACCGAGTTCTGGACATGATGCGCGATTTCGAAAAAAATCGAAGTCGTAGTTCTGGAAAAAAGAGAGGGGACGTAAGTACATTGGTACCTGATCGGTTAAAACTAGTTGAAAATAGTAGATGTGTGACTTTCAAGTAGGATTTTTTAAGAGACGTAATATGGACCTTACTATATTCATTAACGAGTTCTAATTTTGTTGTTACCATCGGTTATCTTATAGTTGTACAATTTAAGGTGCTCACAACAGTGCACGGTGAGGTTGAGATTGATTCGATTCGGCTCGAGTCTATTCTCACCGACCTCTACGTTTCGCTGATGGTACAGTTAGCTGAAGTAATGCAGCATTACAACTCCGTGCACAATTTAAATGCTCCACGCGATGGTACCGAGTCAGTAGTTCACAAGAGTCGTTCTCCAGCGGACATGGTTGACATGAAAATTAGGTAATTGTTCCTACTCTTATTATCACATTGCATTTTTAAAGACTTTCTTTGAAAAGTTATGTTTGCTTTTAGTACTAGTTGAAATAGTGCTGAAAGAGAGTAATGTCCGAGGACTCCATCCCACTGGATACAGCAGCAGCCTTATATCACCTTCTAAATCCTGTTGAGTGATCTGAGCTCAGATTACCAGACGTGCTTAACGTGTTCCACTCAGCTGAGTCAAACGAAAAGCGTCACATTTTCGTCTTAGGAGGTTTTCATGAACAATTACGCGAATGATGGTTGTTCTATCTACACTTTATCTTCTTCACAATTCAGTCGTTGACGACCTCTGTCTACATGTTGGTCAGACAAATGGCATGTTCGTGCCACTCGATTTCTGATATTTGGGTATCTCAAGGAGTCTCGTCTATCTTCAACTGGTGACATAGTTCTGAACTCAGATTTCCTCTTCCCACGTCTGTAATCTGTCAATAAGATACTTAGAGCCATTTAGTTTCAAGTTTACGAGGCGAGCACTAGATGGCAGGTAAGAGCTAAATATGAACTAGTTTGGATTAAACCTACGCGTCGGTTCAGCTATTTTTAAGATCCGTGGTCTTCCTTTGAGTGATATTCAGTAAGTCGACGGAGGACGGTTCATTTAAGGAGGTGGCGACACGCTACCGACAGATGGCTAAATAGACGACAGTTTACAATGAGGTGTGAATAGAACCATAGTTCACCATTTTCAGGATTTTCTGAATTCCAACCAATGGAAGAACTGAGAAGTAGGGTAGCTGGCGGCAATTTCTTTAGATATTTGGGACGGTTCCCGTTGGATAGAGTGCAGTTCTTCACCGATGAGTTGAGCTTCGCAGAGCAAAATAAAACAGTTAGAGTAGCGAATCCATCTTTAGATGGTACTTTTCTCGTGAGGCCACTTATCGTTGTGGCCACCGATAGTTTTGAATCTCTGATGTCGTTTATTTTCGTCATAACTCGATGTTGACCCATATGCTGTGAAAACAAAATCGACATTAGTTCATATTCTTCCATCGTGTATGTTCGATTTAAGTATTTGCTGTTTGAGATGGGTTTAAGGTCATACCATTTATTTCATTTATATTTTTCTTTCCTTTTAGAAAAGCATGTCTCACACTTATGGATAATTCCAAGCAGAACATGCATATCCTCAATTGTACACTTCACGAAAGCAATGCCAAGCTAACTAGGTAGGTATGGTGGAAGGAGATTTTCCTCTTTTCCTTTTCTTTTTTTCCCTTTTTTTCTTTGTTTTTTTTCTTTGCTTCTTCTTTTCCATAAAATTTTTCAAAATGCTGTAAATACGTGCTACATTCTTCGTGGACATGACTTTTTTCCCTACTGCTTCAATTAGTTAAAAGTGTTTTGGTACTTTTCACAGCTGATCATTATGTAACTACAGCGTAGATAAGTACTTTTATTGACTTATGATCGGTATTTGTTTTATTTTAGTCGCTAATACTAAGCCTTCTTTTGTACTGCTATTCAAGGCTAGTTGTTATATTTTGGATTATTTTTGAGGCAGTCGGGCATCACAAATACCATTGAGCCCTTGATAGCACTTCGTATTTCGCTTGGTGCTATTGAAGGTGAACTACCTATGGCTGCACATTCACTTCACGACGTTGTAATGAGACATGGTCCCCAAGTAAGTTCGATGATTATAAAGTATTTTTTTCTTACGTGCAAATGTGTTTTATATGGAAACTAAAACGACAAACTGAAGAGGGAACAACTGGTGAAAATTCTCTTATTCCAGCTAGAACAGCAGTTCAATCGACTAAGTGCACAGCCAATCGCACCACTTAACTTTCCCCAAATTTCAGATGCATCATTGCCGGAGCTACCCATCGTAGGTTGGGATCAAGTGGCGGCACCCAAATATCAGTCGACTGGAAGCTCTAAAGCGGTTGCGCATCCCCGTCCAACTATGGCTAAAATAAAATTCGATTTCGAGACATCAAATGTTGAACTTCGAGCGCTGCTTTTGCCTAGTCTCCTAGCACGGTACAAGCTTAATAGAGCTTATAGTAGTGGAGTTACCGGTTAGTAATGCTTTAAACATATCCATTGGCGTGTCTAGTTTTACGCAATACACTATTTTTCAATTGAAGGAGACGCTGCTAAATGGACTGCTAGCATTGAGAACCATCATGTTGAGTTTTGTGTTTCATCGGCTGGAAAACCTATGGATACTTTTACATTAGCACTACCAGCAATTGCTGTAAATGGAGAGTACACCGTTGACAAAGGAGATATTGCTCCAGCAACCAACAAAGCATTGCTATATCGAGAAGGAGGCTATTTGAAAATGAATGTAACACTAGGTAAGTTAAGGAGTACGTTGAGATGTGACCACGAAGGTTCTAGTAGAGAGAATGATTGGCGTAATTTCTCCTCGAAGACTTGCCGTGTTTATCACTAACTTGGAAACTTGTGTGGCCCGTCTTCATTGGTTGTAAGTGCTCCAGCATAATTTCTATTCACCAGAGGTTTGCTGGTTTAGACAATGTGGTTATCTGGAGTCATGAGAGCAGCCTGGCCAAAGTCTACCCAAGGTCTTCACCACCACAGGCAGTCAGTCGCCTACTTCCCTTGTGGATCAGAGGGAAATTTACCACCATGCGACTAGTCTGATACCAGGACGGTGGTTGATCCTGTTATTGGTATTGGTTTACTCTTAGCTGGGCTTCCTGACGGAAACACTGGACTCCGGACTCCTTCCCACCATTGGAGACCCTGCTGAGGGGATGAATTCGCCCTCCTGCAGATCGCAGCCCGACACCCAGGAACACCTCCTGGCCACGATGAGGTGGTAAACCGTTGGAAGGGTTGTGTTTATTAAACCAATGTATATCTGATTTACCGTGTGCCCATTTGTAATATGGAATCGCAATTTGATGTCTTCGCGTCTGTAGAGAAAGGATATGCTCAGGAAATAAAGGTTCACGATGACCACTTATATGGATTTTTAAAAGCAGTATAACTTGTGTTGTCGCTATAATTACACGAAAAAAATTTTGCTATAAAATTAAGTTACTTAATGCAGTAGAACATTATAAAAATTTTTGGCAACTAGTTGTCTTCTTTGCATAGCCAAATACTGCATTAAAGGTTTTTATGTAATGAACTGTCTGTTTATGATTGACAGTTATGCGTGAGCTCGTGCGAATTTTTAAAAAAACAAAAACATTTCCTTTGTGCTTAAAATATGAGTGTTTAGGTCAAGTTAATCACTCTTTTACCACGGATCTTCTAAATCAGATATTATTTGCTGAGCAGTCGTTCCGTAGTGAGTTATCCGCCCTCGTTAGTCGCCTACGTGCTGAGAGGTCTGGATGGGCACCAACAACAACTGAAATGTCTCAAGTTGACAAACAACCACCGATGTTGTTCTTTTTTGACCGTTAGTGCTTCATACTTCTCAACACTTTTGCTTCTATCAGAAATTTGGACGGAATTCCACCTTTCTAGGTGATGGGACAGGGAGTACCTTGGTTGCAGCTAACCGCGGCTACTCCAACTGCAACAGCTGTTCGTTTCACAATTGAGAGCCTAGATGCAGAACTCACTAATCGCTGGGTAATGAAGGAGCATGGTTCCGCGAAGGAACGTCTTTTTGGTGCTGCGGCGATTCAATTCAACGCAAAACTGGGTCAACTTGTGAAAGTCGCAGAATACGAAGAGCTGCAGGCTGAACTACAAGAGTTCGCCACATTTATGACTCAGGTGTGGTTTTTCTCGTCAGTGATTTTTTTGCTAGCCCAGTCGACCAGTTTAGGAGTACAGCTTGCCGTGTTCTCATGTGCTAATTATCCAAATAGAAACATTAGATCGTTCCATGATGCTATAACTCCGCATAAACACAACATTACTGATCAAAATACGAATTGTTGAGGGTGGCGTGAGCGCTTCGGTTTAAGATGTCCGGCAATGTAGGCAGTATCTTTGGCTCAATCTTACGCCCGCACCTATCAAGCATCCCATTCCTCACGGCTCAGCAGATCGGTGCCAGACTTGTATACGAAGTTAGAAACATTAGATTCGTACATCTCTGGATTAGCACAATTCATTTATATAGAGCACTAAGGTACTCAGTAACCTCTATGGTCGAATGAATTTGGCTCATCTCCCAAAGAATTGATCGCCGCCGAACGCTTTTTACTTTATCCTTTAGGATGCACTGGAGTCGGCACATTTTTTGTCCATAAAACATTCATGTATTGCAGGAAATTTCGAAATTTGAGGCTCTGCAAGCGACAAATTCTTCGGCGGAATTTCCATCGTCGCTTAGTTGTTGAGGATTTCCTCGGGCAGTTGTTATTGAGCATCCCCTAAAAAAAGTCATTGCTTAGCGACAGGGCAATTAGTATGGTGGATAAGCCAGAGTTTCGGAAAAACTATTTTTATACATAAGAATCAGAAGATGTTCTTCTAAGCAGTGTTGGATACACATGCTCCAATGTTTTATTTTCTATCGTGATCTTTTTACACGATCTAGAAGGTTGTGGAAAATTAATCCTAATCATCATAGACAAGTCGTTAAACTTTCTTCTGGCACACATTCCGCTTGAGAAGAACTGCCTTGACTGTCATTGGAGAAATTGATCGCTTGTCTTTCAGCTTTTGTTTGATTAACGTTGATTTCTTCTTGTGCTTCTCAAGTAGCTTCCATATAGCCGGAGAGAGTTTGACTATTGCTGAGATGGTCGTCATGAACTACTGATGCAAGATGACGATTTCCATCAAGACTTATATCTCTGATAAAAAACATTTCGAACAAGCCGTGTACTATGTGGGCCAGATCTATGGAATTTCGGGGGTTTTTGCTGGAACTATGTTGCTTCTGTGACAGCATGTCCATTTATAGTGACGGACCAAACGCAAAGTTCTCGTCGCATTGATAGCGTTTTTGAAGCAGTAAAAAATCGCAGTAAATTAGGCAGTGGAAAAGCTATGACACCAACAATGCTAACTTCCTAGCTATAGTTTTTTTTATTATTTAGCAGTGTTCAGCAATCTTCCGTCTTTTAGTGTAACCTAGTCGCAGTGAATAATAGATAACAAGTCTACAAATTTTATTAGGGAAGTCTATACTGTTTCAGGTCCGCGTGGAGAATAAAGAAAGCTCATCGCATCAGTCGTATTCCTATCATATAGCCTTGAATCGTCCAATACTTCTAATCAAATCTAGTGCTGTTGATAAGGCTAGTAAAATTTCTGTGCCTTTCATCTGCTTCATGACGTAGACGATTTTTCAGTGAACAGCAAAGTTAATTAGACGTTCGATGTGTTAGGATGGGGGAAAAACAACATAAATACAGATTACGTTTCGACAGCCCCATGCACCTTTAAATCATCTAAAGGAAGCTGGATAGGTTTCCTGTCCGAAAATGCTTTACTGTACATGAAAAATCACATAGGATCTGGTCTTCAAACGTTGACATCCGTAAAACTTGCCACCATTGATTATCGGTCATTTACGTACTACTGCTTTTAGTGTTACATATATCCACACATAATACTTGTTAGAAAGCAGGATATTGGAGCTTGAAAACTTGAATGATTCTTGTAGTACAAATGCTGATTTCAACGAGGTCGGGCAGTCGTTGTCCATAATCTATAGGATATTTACCTGAAAAATCCTCATTTGATTGACAGAACAGTGATCTAAGGTGCCCATTTGAGTAGGTAGGATTCAAAAAGTGCTCACTACAAGTAATCATTGGTTAGCATTGAAATGCTGTCAATGATGCCACTAATTGACAAAAAATAAGGGCTTTGTTCACGCGAAAGAGATCATGTTTGGTCTGGACAGTATGGGGTGGGGGGTAAAATTCTTTGGAGAAATGTCATAAGGTAATGGAGGTGGAGCTGATATGTGTCTAACCTATTTGATTAGGGATAAGTGTTACAAGTGATGATATGCGCTCGTTTCGTTGTTTCGTATGCTTATTAAGTAAGGTAGGGATGGATAGCACAGTGCTAGTGACGCCGATTACCACGACCACGGTTCTGGTGCGATCCTGCTGGGGACACACCAAGCCGCTCATCCTGCCGGGGTCGAAAAATTGATACCAGACTTTTCCAGCGAAAAACCACTCTCTGCAATCCAAATAGGAACGTTCTGGCCCGGCTGTCTCAAGACTAAGCGAGAATCGACTCGACCAGCATTCGACAACGTTAAAGATGATATGAAAATCTTCAAGCAATGGCGGAATCCATACGTAAAAGTTGGATGACCTTGGTGCATGATGGATGAGAGGGGGACGAATCGATTGTGAAAAGTGCTGAGATTTACACAGTAGATGTGAAAATGGGTCGTATAAAATAAAATGAATAAAGTATTAAATAACATAATTGGATGGTTGTACCAACCTGTTGTCGATAGTGGTCGCTTGAGTTGGTACTCATTTGTCTATTCTGCTTATTTTTCAATGTGCTTTTTGTTCTTTAGGCAATTCTTTTATGGTTGAACTACAAGAACACTTATGATTACTGGAGAGCCGAGCGTAGTCGTGTAGTTCGGGCCGCCAACAAACGAAGCAACAGTTTTCAGCATGCAGTGTTTTCACAACCTCAAGTGACCCAGGTAGTTCAGCACTTGAAGAGTGGTTTACCCATTTGAGGTTGTTTGAAAAAAACTACACTTTGCCTTGATACGAACATGATCAATTTGATCATAACGCCGGTCTGCTATGTTTTTTTGCTCGTGGGTGTTTTGGCTAAAGTAGGGTATTTGGTTTTTACCACATGCCGGTTCAAATCCGTAAGGATTCCGAAAGCAAAGTCTTTAAACGTCATCGAAAAGTGGCCGAAAATTTGACTAGGGCGAAAGTTGAATTTTCGCTTTGCTTTCATATTAATACCACTGTAGTGGGGTATACCGCGCAGCGGTTTACCGCCTCATCGTTCCTAGGAAGTGCTCCTGAATGTCGGGCTGAGATGTCCAGCGGGGGGATTCATCCCCCAGTAGCACCTCTCAAGCCGAGGAGTCCGGTGTTTCTATCAGGAAGCCCAGCTAAGAGTAAACCAATATCTTAATTCACCACCATCCTTGTATCAAAGTAGTCGCATATTTGGCAAATCTCCCTCTGATCCACAAGGGCGGGAGACCGTTGTGGCAGTGAGGACTTGGGGCAGACTTTGGCTAGGCTGACCTGTGGACTCCAAGGAACCACAGTAGCGAAACCACAAAAAAAAGGTGGAAAAAATTCCGAAAAATGGAAATTATACCGGTGCTCGCAAAACCAGTGAGAACGGACCATCCAGATGACCAAGTAACTGCAGTGAAGTGTAGTTAAATAACCAGGAAAAAAAACGAAATCCAATTCACAGAATTCGTGACTTCGATTTATTGTAGAAAGCGACATTTCAGAAAGAACATTTTGCAGAGAAGTACTAAATGAACTGATGCTCAAAAGGGGCGGAAGTTTAGGGAGATATCGTTTATTTTTCGATTGATTCATGGTTTCTGATGTATAGGGTTTCGACATGAATCTCTCATTAGCGATCAATAATGGAATGTATGTTTGTATGCCTTTGTATAGTCAAGATCTCACAGATGGTATGCCAGCGCTAGTACTATCCTTGCAGAAAAGTGATGTGACTGTGTGCATTGTGAAGGAGTTGGCTTGTCAGGCATCTTTTCATGGATTTAAGTTAAACTTCGTAGATAATTTTGACGAGCTTTCGCTATCAGAGAGTGTAAAAGAGGCGACTGGAGAAACGCAGACGAATTATTTCTTCTTTCCACAAGGAACGTATCAGTTGTGCTCACAGGTGAGCCAAGCTTGTCTTTAATGAACAAAGCGTGACAATTGATTAGTTCGTTTATTTAATTATATCCCAATTTGTTATCTTTTCCATACATAAAACTTTATTGTTTTTGATACAGAGTGCGGAAACAGAGAATATTTCTTAATGATAGACATTTATTTAACAAGTAAATTACTGAAACTAGGCTTCTGGTGATGCGGCTGATGCAAAGTGGGTGCTAAGTGTTCGCTCACAAATGCGTGGCATGGTCATTGATTTGGACCAAAGAATCGGTATGTTTCTAGTGTTAATATTTCGTCGTTACCTATTAGAACGTGTGCGACGATGCTGGTTTGCCATAATTGTCGAGAATTTTTCGGTGACTAGCGTGCTACAATGCTTGAGTTTTTGATAAACTCAGAGACTTTTCCTAGCATAGTAAATGTAATAAATGTAAATGCATTGTTGAGGTATTTGCAAAACTCAAAAAAAAGTGTGGCCTCAGTTTGAACTTGATACTTGAATGGCTCGTCTTCACTGGTTGTGTGAGCAGCAGCATAACCTCCATTTTTTCGGAGATTTGCTGATTAAGCCATTATAGTTCCCTGGAATTCCGAGGTGAGCCTGGCCAAAGTCTGCCCCAGTCTTCACCACCACAGGCAATCGCAGCCCTTGTGAATCAGAAGGAGATTTGCCATGGTGGATCCTGGTGTTGGTTTACTCTTAGCTAGGCCTCCTGATGGGAACGCCGGACTATTCAGGTTGAGAGACTGTGCCAGGAGGATGAATCCTCCCACTGTACATCGCAGTCCGACACCCAGGAACACCTCCTAGCCACGATGAGGCGGTTAACCGTTGGGAGGGGCCTCATTTTAACTGGGTTTTATACCACTTTGTGCTCCCCAGATCACTCTGGTTGATTGGTGATTACTGATGGCAGCGGTAGACAGAAAAAACTAGCTGAGAGGCAGGCGAAACGAGGGGCCCGCATGGTGTGGTGGTGAATGCACTAGCCACCTGAAACGGTAATAGCGTGTTCGATCCCCACCGCAGACAACTGCGGTCCGGAGTTTTGCAAATATCTCAGCATCATTGCGGTTGTATTTCACATAATACTCTGTCATGAAAAACATGAAAAAATTGTAGCAGGTAGCAAATAAAAAGTTAAGCATATATGTATTGTGTTAGCATCCCGGGTGCTTGCGTGTTACCTACTGCACCACTGATGTTTTTTACCATGACGGTGCTATCAGCAATCATCCCTCAATGGGAATCCGAGTGGTTTGAGTTTTGTCTGTACCTCAGCATTATTGTGGTTGTCTAAATAAAAAGCTATACATTGTGAGTTCGACTATGGCCTCAGCTTAATTGAGTTCAGTGCCGATTTGTGCTCCTCAGATAATTCCCGTTGACGGATGATTTCTGATGGCACCGTTAGGATGAAAAACCGGCTGAGAGAAAGGCAAAGCGAGTGTCTCCATGGTGCAGTGTGTAAAACATAAGCACCCGGAAAGAGTAGTTATGGGTTCGAAGCTGCTTTGGGATCTGTGTTTTGTAGATATCTCAGCATCGTTGGGATTGTCTTTGACAGCATACTATGCCATGAAAAATAATAAACAGTAAATAGAAAGTTGTCTATTGCGTTGGAATGCCTTGGTGCTCCTTATTCGTTTTTTATCTCTTGTAATAATGCATTTCTTATCGTCCTTTTTTCTCCTTCAGCGTGGTTTAGGTAAGCTTGCGAAGATGGTTGTGAGCACATTTTCTTCACTCGGAGACAGCGAAAATTGTGTAAATGACAAGCTCTCGAATGTTTCGGATGACGATGACAATATGGTTAGATGTAATTCATTATTTCCAATCGCAGTTGTTTTATACAGCTCTTCTTCATATATTATGCATAGTACTTCTTTTACTCGGTTCTTTAGCTTACATACTTCATATATAACATGTTCGGGTCTGCATTTTTATTTCTCTACAGCTTTAGGATTTTGTCATCATGAGTATCACTGAGTGCTGCTGAAGCGCGGCTCTCGCTGTAATCCCGGTACAGTACTACCAGAGGTTTTTTAAGTCTTTTTGTCGGACAATCGCCGGTTGTTGTCGAATGCAGAGCCCTTTTCCCAGACAGCTCTAGTACTACAATTTGTCGAACTCGGCTTGATGGAACCAGTTTGGCTCGCGATCAAACCAGCGACCATGTTTGTATTGCACAGTGTCTTTTAGTCCAATATACGTCCTTCCTTAATTGAAAGGGAGTGAAAGGCTCAAAGTTGAGAATTTTGAGAAAATTTCCTGGGCCTGTTGGAATCAAGAGGATATTGTTGAAGGAATTTCCATGCATTATCAACATCATCGACTTGTAAAGTAGTCAATTCGCGTCAGAAACGTCCGTTCGTAGTAATGAATCGTTAAGTAAACGCCCGAACTATAGAAAAGTTGTGTTTTGGCGGTGAACAACAGTTGCATCAACAATTGACTGGAATTATTGCAAATTTTAGATAACACAGGATGGTTGTTGTCGCTATCAAACGCTCTGTTCGAATCCGTAAAGATCAAAAAAAAAGATGAACAAGCACTCTTCCATGCCATCTACGGTTTATTTGTAATTCAAACAAGATGGCTGCAGTTGTTTGCTGTATTCTTTGGGTTTCATTCAATGCTACACTCAGCAAGCATGGTAGTCACGCTGACATCTTTACTACGTTTATTTATCTTTATGGCCGATACGCTTCACAGATCTAGAATCATCTGCTTTTGACTGTGTGATGTCTTTCAAAACTTGTCTGGCTTAGATGTCTCCATCATCTTTCTCTTCCTGCTCTGCTACGAGAGTGTTCTACAGTTCACCGCGTATTGTGAGGTGTACTGCAGTTGAATCAAAGCTTGAGTAGATTTTCTTCTAGTAGCTGAAGTATTTTATGAATACAGTCCGATCTTCTTTCATGAAGCAGACAAATTGCTTGCAGTCTTGGCAGGACTTTCATCGAAATACCTGTTGTGCAAGGTAGGGGTTTCATAGAAAATGTCTCCATTTTACACGACATGTTATTTTGGACGACAGTGCCTTTTTTTCCTACTTGTTTTTGAGTGAGACATACACAATGTGATATTAGTGATCTGTCGGACCGCAGAACGATCATTTTACAAAGATGTTACAAAGATGTCGAATCTACACTCTTTCATGTGCAAACATGGCGTCGCCCTTTCTTTATGTGAGGAATTAGGTAACTCCGATCTTCATCTTCAGGTTTCGTAGTTTTAAGTGATTTTTGATTGGAAATGAGGGCAACGGTCCTGTTGTGTTGCTGTTGTTCCAAACGGGACTTATATAGCACGAACGTGTTCTGTTATTCTTCTACCAGTAACCTACATCGTAATCGGAGATTTGATCCCTTATAACAGGTCTCATCGTCTGGTATAACATAAGCGGAAGACTCAAATGTTACATGTTTTGAGGCGTGTTTTTGTTTATACTGGACAAATTTCTCCATGCAGTCCTGACACTGTTAGATTGTCGCTAAATATGGAAAGTCGCCGAACGTATTAGGCCATTTTGAGACCTTTATCTTGATTTCTGCTGTAATATTGAAATGGTGCATCCATACCAACACTATTTCTCCTATTTTTTATTAACATTGCTTTGACTTCTATAATAATCTCCCTGCATTTCTCATTGTGTATTTTGTGGAATCGATTAAATGATTCATTTTCCAGTAATTTGCTGTTCTTTTTAAGTATAATTTTTACTGTACAGTGTTTTAGATTGAAGGTGGCAATGAATTAAAGAAGCTACGACCTGAGGAAAGGGTTTTGTGGATGGAAAGAAAGGTGCGATTGTTCATTTCGGTATAACAAACTTAAAAAAAAACAAAGGAAGGCGTTAAGCATAAAACCAAGTAGATGCAGGAAATAGATGAACATTATTCACAATGCACCGTTTTACACAGTACTTGGTAAGTTCATGTACATTGCGAAAAGAAAAATATTTTGATGTCTGATTATTGTTACTGGTATCGATTGGACTGCTTTTTTTCTTTTTGATAAATTTTCTTTTATATGCCAGACCGCTATCTCACGGCATTATCGCTAATTAACATACTTGTGAGGACGCTTAATTTAATGTGGCTGATATCTTGGCCGACGATTTTGAACACATTGCTGTCAGCATGGGTAGTGAATTTCAGGGCGTCCGAGAATATCTCCAAAGCGACTGAGTATGAAATAAGTTGCTAATGTGAGAAACTAAACTTTATGACCTCTATAGGTGTCCAACAATGCGAAAATAATGCCCGATTTCAGTTTTGTTGAAATGTTTCACTTGTAAAGAATTTTTCTAATTAAAATAAAAACTGTTGCAATCTGCAGATCTTTGCCTACAGGGCAATTGTTCTCTTTCTTTTAGCATGATGAAAATCTCATGTTCCGGAGTCCATAACATATGTTTCATTCACTTTTTTTTTCCGTCGATGTTCAGATTTCGATTATGAAAGAAAATGAATAATCGGAATTTCGTACAGCAGAATGCGGTGGGGTTTCTCAATGTATCCGCTGTGTTTGCAGTTACCACTGTTGATTTGGAAATCCTAAAGCTTTAGATTACATTTGGATTGTGTTCTTAATTCTTCGAGAGTTTTAGTTTTAAAAATATTTAAATATGAAAGTACACTGTACAATAACTACATATGCTGTTAATGAGATAAAGCAAAACCTCTTCTATTGATCTATACATTTCCGAACTCCTAAAATATTCTTGTGGTCGAGAAATCGTCAGTTATCGAAAAATCAGCCTCATCGTGAAAGGATTAAAGATGTGATTCCACGTAAGAGTAGGCTTTTTAACGACATTTAAGTTGGTTTTTTTCAGTTTCGAATAAACGTATTTGAAGTTTCTACGTTTAAAACTTTAACATTGAAAAGGTTTAGTCTGTATTGCCTGTTTAGATGCATGAACAGTCGACTTTGGTATCGAATTTAATCGCCTGCAAAGCATCAGAAAAGCGAGTTGAAGCTGAAAGAAGAAAGCTTCGTCAGTACGAGCTGATTCGCTTCAAGGAATTTCGTCGTAGTATGATAGACAAAATTCGACGGCGCACGGCAAAGAGAGGGGACAAAACACCTAAAGTGAGTGCAGCTGAGTGACTACTTCTGAAGTGTTAATTGTTTCGCCACATTACTAAGACACTGTAGGCACTGTAACCTAGCTGTTCGTTGAGTACCTTAAGCGGGCACTACCGAAATCTTTTCTCATCGGTTAAATGCATGGCTCCATCCACTTGTGGGAAACAAAGGCACACATTTATCGAATGAGCCATTTTGTTTTTTATCGATTTCATTTTGGAAAGCTAACTAAGTACCTCAACGGGCGCTACCGAACTCTTCATCTGAATCTCCTGCGAATGGGATCTGGGTACAGTCATGGGTAGTTTATCTCGTTTTCCCAGCGTAAATATAGAACTTTTTTCGTTGAATACTATCCGGAGCAACCAGCCAGAAACTATTTTCTGAGTTATCGGCAGATCTGTTGAATCAACGTTCAGGGTAACATGTTTTATTAGAGAACTCAGCAAAGGATACTTGATTTCTTACGTTAAGTGGGACGATGCAGTGAGTGAATTAGTTCAGAAGAATAGAGAACAGCTCGTTTCAGCGGGAAATGTTTTAGTTAGTTTGGCATAGGATACTCGATTTCTTACGATTTGCTCCACCGAGCTTTTGTTGGTAGTGCCAGAACTAACGGGTAATTAAACCTTTCTATATAAGCATTACAACGATAATAAAGAGTATGTGGTAACAATGTACATCATGTGGATGAGCACTTAAGAATCGTTGCAATGCATCGGCGATGCAAGACGAGTGCAGTTACAAATAGTTCAATCTCCGATAGACAAGAGCGAATTGAATCAGAAATGTGGTAACCATATCAGGATACCGACGGGATACTGACTCTCTAGCGAGTGAAAGTAAATGTTGCTGCAATAGGCGTGATCACTCATGACTATTTTTGCGGTTGTGTAGATGTCGACACACAAAGGTCTTATGAGCGCTAACCAGCAAGTTGCTTGGAAAAAACATGAGCGAACTATGAGGGACGAAGTCTGCAGATACGAATTTGGCTTTCTCGAACATTATCAAAATAGCGTAGAAGTAAAATGGTAATATTAAGAAGTAGGGAATAGTCTCTATCCATTTACGCACACTGACCCTGTAGCTAGTAGCTCTTCTTAATCAAGTGTGTACAAAAGATGTTAGTTAGTAATGAGAGGTTGTTTTTTTTTCAAGCCTGCTAAATAGAACTTCAAAGTTGCAGAAAAACATGAAGTTAACATGTCATCATGTAATGAATTATAATGACAAATATACACTTTTTAGGCGGTGTCAGCTGATGACCTCCCGAAGCTTGTACGAGTTGCTTCCGAGGTGCGAACTGGTGAGTCGGATGACAGCAATAGAGGGCAGACAGAAAGTGTTCAAATGCATATTGATGTCCAAATAAGTGCTTTATTGGAATCGTTCTGTTGGTTGTTTTTGTAACGACGACAAAAAATTTACTCCTCTTTGTGGTCAAGGAGAGTGAGGAAAGATTTATTCTCGATAGAGATTTGTTGAGCTTCCCAAATTCCATCTATGTTACACACACTTGACAATGTACTATTTTTTCTAGATAAGTATAGAATCGGGACATTGTACGTTACGTACGGCAAAACAAGAGTCATTAGTTATGGTGCCGGTTATTGTGAAAAGACCATCATCGAAGGATTTAAGAGCCAAGGCTTTTGCTTCTTCGCATCCAGCTAACTTGACAAGATTCAGTATTCCGAGGTGTATTTGAGTATTTTTTGTATCCTATTAAATTTGCTTTTTCGAGTCCAGCTCTTCTTCCGTTTCTAGATCATTAGAACAATTCTCACTGTGGGATATCAAAAATCAGTTATGGAATTTTACCTCTTGAAATCTCTTTATACTGAATGAATTCTGCTCAACATAGTTCTGCAATTCAGCTTGGATATAAAGGGCTATTACCTCTCGGCAGATACAGGATCGGTTCCACCACCTTTGTCACTCAAGGAACCATTTAAGCCAACCGCATCGACGATAAATCGTCCACAGATTCAACCAAATGTAAGATTTCTGTTTCTATATTGTAATAGCACAATTATAATCGTTGCTACTACTGATTCTGTTACTATTGTTATTTCTAAAAACTGACTTTCTTTTTAACGTTGGCATAAATAGTCAACATTTCCTTTGGAGACTATTGTTTTAAATGTTAAACCTTTATACCAACATCATGTTAGATTTACAATCCAAGGAAATACTAGTTTCTCCTACTGTTAATATTATTCTTACTATTCTTATCATTTCGTTATGAGACGTCGTCCTCCTAACGGTTTACCGCCTCATCGTGGCTGGGAGGTGTTTCTGAGTGTCGGACTGCGATGTACAGCGGGGGGATTACTCACCCCGGCACGGTCTCCCAATCTGAGAAGGAGTCCGGCGTTTCCATCAGGAAGCCTAGCTAAGACTAAACCAATACCAGGATCCACCACCGGCCTGGTATCAAACTAGTCGCGTGGTGGCAAATCTCCATTTAATCCACAAGGGCGACAACTGCCTGTTATGGTGATGACCTGGGGGCAGAGTTTAGCCTGGCTGACCTCGGGACTCCAGAGAACCACAATAGCTAAGCTAGCAAAACTCCGCAAACAACCAGTGAAGACGGGCCATCCAAGTAGTACTGTCTGGTTGTCGGATGAAACTGTTCTGATTATTTTTATAACAGAGTACGATGTGAACTACAACTATGAGAATGTTGAGATATGAGCAAAACAGCAAAACTGGGAACCTCAATTGGGCCTCGAGCTCGTGATTACCCTTTCTGCGGCCTCTTTTGCTATCTGCCCCCACCATCCTCTTGCTTTGCTTTTCCCTCAGACAGTTTTTTTGCACTGGCTGTACTATCAGCAATCACACATCAACGGCAATGATCTGGAGAGCACAAATCGGCATTAAGCCCAGCCAGCTAAGGTGATGCTACAGTTGAAATCACTATATTCTAACTTTTTATATCCTGCCTATTGTTTTTTTTGGCACCATACTGTTGAACTATGAACACAAGGATGCTGAGCTACAGCTAACTAGCTAGATTTGAACTACAAAACTGCCTGAAAGAAAGGCAAGGCAAGGACTTTGGTTGGTGTGGTGAACATCATGTGAGCGTCCGGTAAGGGTAATCGTGGTTTCGAAACCCAGCTGAGGTTCCACGTTTTGCTTCAGCATCCTTTGGTTATCGGTGTCAGTCGTTCCTCGGTTTGGCAATTCTTAAACTTCATTAAAAAATTTGATGTGGATGCCTGTTATTGTTTATTGGAAAAAAATCAGTCTCAAGCATTTCATTGTTGCTTTTATAGGCGTCATCCCTGCCAAACATAGACCAATATGCAAACAACTACCAAATCAAAAAAACAACTAACCTTACTCATAAGTATTGAAAAAGAACTTTCTAGTGAATTTAAATTTGTTTTCTCTCAAGAGCAACCGGAAACGTGGATGCTTTTATCTCTCCACTGCGCTGGCTTCAATGCCTACGGAAACTGTTGTTACACCTCATTTAGCCGACTACTTAGAACAGGCAAGTTTTCCCGTTTAGCTTCATATATTCTATATGTTATATAGCAATATACGTGCGTGTAACCTATCTTTTACTCCCGGATAATTTTTGACCACATGTATGGCACTTAGGTTCTTGAGCCGTTACCAATATCGTCAGGTGCAACAGTAACATCAGCACCATCCGTGAATGAAACGCAGGAAGGCATGTCACATATTGTTGGAATGGACACTAGCGTATTACCTATGGATGTTTTGTTTTTCCTTACTGTTCAGAGCAGTACTATTCGTTTTGACGGTCAGCAACAACGATGTTCGGCTGCTGATTGTCTGTTGAAACTACCTTGTTTGTCACTAATGGCATCAACTCGGCGATCCGTAGGAGATACGTACGTGGGTGGTGTTGATTTTTCTGCGACATTGAGTGCATTCTCACTAAGTATCTATAGTCCACATCAGGTAAGAAAACATATCTCATTGATACATTAATTTATCCTTCCCCTCGATTTCTCATAGTTGATATGATAGCTCTTTTTATAGGTAATCTCGTCTTCAAAACATTACATGATTATGTATTGAAAATTTTGGAAGTACCCGTTATTATTATACCACTGATCGATGAACATTATCAGAAGGAAGAACATTTTGCATAGCCTGGTGAACAAAATAGTCGTTGGGCAAATTTACCTCCCAGAAAGACATTTTTAAAGGCTGTCGTTTGATCGCTGATATGACTACGTCTAATTAAATTAACCCCGGATATCAAAATCATGTGGGAAAGCGATTTGGAATTCCTATTAGTACTAGTCATTTAATCTTGTGTTTTTAAAACTCAAACTACCTAATGAATACTAACATCAGATATTTTCTCTGTCCAGTACTTCAGTTATCCTTCAAGCTAATGAGTACACAATGTAAGAAAGCAGACGATTGCTTTTTTCTATAGAACCAGAAGATGTCAGTCCAGCTGATGGGTCATGTCGAAATCTAGTTATTTTCGTTGGAGAAATCCTAGAAGTTTGAAGTCCTACTATATCGAAATTGATGTATTTACCACATGTTAAGGGGAGGGGTAGTGCAGTGGTTAGTGGTGCAGTCCGCTAGGAAAGAAGGTGTTCGTTTGACTCTCTACAACGCTTTCCTCCAAGCGATGTGGAAACGCTGCAGCTCGGGTATCTCCAAGCTTGCGAGAAGAATCGACTCGAGCAACATTCTGCGACCGTAATAGAGAAGAAATTCGCAAGTGTCCGTCTAACTAACATGCGAAATGTTCGAAGACCTTAGTGGACGTTAAATGCGAGGAGTCAAATGCAGGAAGTGCTGAGACCCTCGAAATAGATGTGATGAAGGGTGATGTAAAAAAAAATCACTCGTTAAACAAATAATCGTTCGTGCTGACACTATGTACAGATCCTTACCCACAAAATTCAAGTGCTCTTACTGTGTCAAGATGGAATTCTTGTTTTCTGGAACCAACGAGACATATTTCTCCTCTTTTGTACATCTCATGATACGGCATGATGTCCCGTAATGTATTAACATTTTTGCAGTAGCCATACTTGTGTGTGAAGTGGTAGAAATTTGAACGTCACTTTGAACTTTTTTGCGATTTTTTCAGTGAATTTGAAGTTGATGGCTTGTTTTGTAAAAATTGTGTTACCCATGTTTCGTTAACATGATAAATCCAAGTATCTTCTATGTATTTGTGGATCTCTGCTGCATTATTTTAATATTGGAGGTTTAGTTATCTGTTCTCGAAAAAGCCAGCTTTGTCGCGGTTGTATTTATTATTATTTAGCATTTAATTGCTAAATGCATATAGAGAGAGTGGACTCGATTTTTTTTTTAGGAAAACGGGCTGATGGCTTTGTCACAAAATTATTTCTTAGAATTAGATTTAGTGAGTTTCAGCAGTCAACGGCTCATGACGCTCTATCTCTTACCCTTGACCATCTGTCGTTTGTGATTTCTCGTAGTAAAAACTCATCGACAGAAACGGATAATCGAGTAAAGGTACGTAGTAGCATGTATTTGCAAATTATGATGAGGTATTGTTGAAAATTCGCCACCGGCGTTCATACATGTATACATATATACATGCATATATGCAGATGTACATATGTGTATATCCATATAAGTACATATATATATATATATATATATATAAATATGCATATATAAACACGATGTTGTTATTACAGTGTTTATCCACTCACAGTAGGCGGTTCGGATGCAGCTTGAGGTGTTCTGATTTTTCTGAATGTCGTTAATTGCTGGGCGATTCGGTTTTCATTGGCATCCTGGGATAACTGTGTTGAGTTGTTCTCAGGTCTTAACCACAGACAGTCATCATGCTTTGTAGGTCGGAGGCGGCTTTCCAGGCATCTCTTTGATTTTCCTGACCCTAGATGTATGGGAGACTAGGTTGGAACAAGGGCCCTGCATATATCATTGAACCGCAACTCACGCCTGCTCAGTTCTCTTGTGTGGAATCCTAGATATCCATTATTGTTTTGACCAACACTGGTTTTTTCATCTCAAGTATTCAGAACAATCCTTGTATTGAAAATATTCCGTTTAGGAATGTGACGAGAAGTTAGAAAATGTGAACAAAAAAAGTTATGTGGCTGGAAGTGTTCCTGGGTGCCGGACTGCGTTGTACAACGTGGTATTCATCGCTAGTTGCACCTCATAAACTGATAAGGAGTCCAATTTCTTCAGTCAAAAGCTTAGCTAAAAGTAAACCAATATTAGGAAAAACCAACCACCGTCCTCTTATTGAACTAGTCGCATGGTGGCAAATCTCCCTCTGATAAAAAAGGGCGGCGAGTATCTGAGGTGGTAACAACTGAAGAGGACTTCGGCAAGGCTAATCTCTGCGCTTCTGGAAACCGCAATGGCTAGACCAGCAAATATCCGTACTCAGTATTCCGCACATTTCCCGCTCTCGTCTACGACATTGATCGGTGAGGCAGTCAGTGATAGTCCATCAGACCTCGGGTAGCACAGGACTTCATTGGAAATGGAGAAAAGGAGCACGTTCACGACACGCCATGGAGATGGCTTTCTTGTTGTGCACATTTAACGCCAGTACCGTCTCTTCGGACGCGATCCTTACGCTTTTCTCGAGGCCGCTGGTGACATAAAATTCCTTGTGATCGACCTACAAGAGACGAAAAGCATGAAGGCCCACATACGCCATGTAGATGACAGAACCTTTGTCATTCGTGGAGGGATATTTCTGTTACGAAATGTCAGAGATGTTGGATTTGTCGAATACCCATCTATTTCCCATGTAATCACTTCATACGAAATCCTATCTTCGCGCTTGGCCATTCTTAGTCTCCAGCTTCCGCGTCAAAAGAAAGTCGGTATCACCAATTGTAACTCGTACAAATGACGAATATGAATTATTCGTTCTACTACTAGTTGTGGGAAGTTATCCGCAATGATAAGTCGTTTTATAAATTTATTACCACAGACTTCACTTCTTGATTAGAAACGGTGAGCGGAAATGAATACTAGATAGAAAGACTCGAAAGTAGAGATCGAAGTGGGAATAGGTATCGTTTCGTGGGACTGCCGTTCACCCCCCCTTTCATAGGAATTCATTTTTTCGACATGGGAGAAAATCACGGATGGGCATAGTAGCAGCTTCCCAGCCGTACGACTCATGTGGAGATCTTTTCGTTTATGACGAGGACGTTTTCAAGAAAATCATCTAATATTACTGGCAGCTAAAAGATCTGACCGAGGACTACAAGCTGGTTGTCGACATTGTTAAAAGTGTACCGAACTCACATCAATTCCTCAGACAGGAACTTCCTACTGCATTTACATCACCACTAAAGAATTGCGTGAAAATAGAAAAAGTCGGAAGCTTGATCCTACTGCAATACACCCAACAAGGGCAATAATTATCAGCTGTAGGATTTACATCGGTACAGACAGAAACAGTTATCGGAAGAATCTCAAAAAAAGCCAGAGTTTGATGACGTGCCGTCGTGATCTGTGTGGCTACATGTCCGCAACCAGTCCTGATGAACGAAAATGTTACTGTTATGGCAGTCCTCCGTGATATTGGATTGATAGTGAAAAAGCTCTATACCATCCCTTGCCGTTCCACCACCACTGCCGCAGTTCCCGAAATCCCCTCTAGAGATAAACTACCCAGGATTCAACGTTCTGAAATTCGAGTTGGGATGGCAAGCACGAAGAGGAGAACATCTGCAGCTGATAATATTATAGCTAACTTCCTTCTATCTAAAAGGTATAAGTTACATGTACTTCTCACTGTCCGTATGACATTTTATTATCAGAAGGAGAAGATCACAGACCACTGGAGGACGTCGGGCACGGTCATCCTGCCCAAGAATGGTGACCGAAGGGATCTTCGTGGCAGTGATCCGTTATCCTTCTTGAGTATACTCTACAGCTTCTTCACGATGATTATCCTAATGCGTCTATCAGTGACTTTGGCTGAGGCACAACCAGTTTAGCAAGCAGGATTCCAGCAGGGTTGCTACTGCTTGGACGACATCGAAACAGTGTCACAGGTCATGGAAGTCTGTCGAGAGTACCATCTGCATCTTGTCCCAGCCTTTATCGACTATAAGAATGTGCTTGACAGCGTCGAAACTAATGCAATCCCATCAGCGCTCGTTGACCAAGGAGTGGACGCGTCTGACATAAGAACTGTATCTGTTATCGGAACTGCGCTGCGAAAATATGAGTTTTCCACCAACCCTTCACTCTTCCACTTGGAAAAGGAGTTCGGGAAAGTGGTATCGTTTCGCCAAAGCTGCTTACGGTCCCATTATAGTGGAAAATGAAGTCGCTCGACTGGAACCAGGAGGTATACCCATTGATGGGAAATTGCTGTTATGCTTTCATTTCGTCGGCGACATCATCATCTTAAGAAGCACCAGGAAAGCAAAGGCGATGTTCAATGAACTCAACAAACCAGTGAAAGATTTTGATTGCACATAAATAGTCTGAAGACCCAGTTCATGAGAAATCCGTTATGCAATGGTGGGCAAATCGTACTGGGTAGTTCTCTCATTACAGAGGCCACCTCATATGTGTACACTGGACGTTCAATGAACATGGAGAGCAACGTGAAGGAGGGATTAGGCAGATGAATGAGAGCGGCATGGACCACGTTCCGGTCTCTCAATGAAGCCACCATCCAGTTAACGGAACCAAAGCCCACTTTCGCCTTTTCAGTTCAAGAGGCCTTCCAGCGCCCGTTTATCCAGGAGAAATGTGGATTGATACTTTGACCACATCAAGAACTCTGCGCGCTTCCCGCCGAGTGCTTGAACGATGTTTTCAGAAACACAACAGCAATGATGCTGAGGTATGAGCAAAACTCAAAACTTCAGGTTAGCTTCAAATCCACGGTTACCCTTTCTTGGAGTTCACGCAGTGCGCAGCCCTAATTTCCCGAACCTATCTTGTCTTCGACATCCAGGAGGATATACTTCATGAGCAAGGCACAGATGGGTCGGTTATACAATAAGAACGTGTGATAAATGGACGAAAAGAACAGTGAAATGGACTCAAGGATAATGCAAGCCTGTTCGTGCACGACCTTGCAAACGATTGGCAGAAATTTTGGTGGTCAACTTCACCCATTTGCGTTCACAGACGGAAAAGATTTTAGGATTGTAGAATGTGGCTTGCGGATGTCACTGTGTTCGAAACAGGCTACCACTGTGGGCAATGATAACTCGAGAAAAAACGAATGATAAGTGTGTTGACGTTCGTACTACTTGTGAAACCGGGTCATCCAAGCATCAATGTATGTGCGAAGACAACTTCCGTTTGCTTTTTTATATTAGTACTTAGGTGAAATTTCCTCGTCAAAGTCTTCCGCAAACCCCACGACGTCGTTTCTAGGTTGGTAATGACAGCCATTCGTTTACCCATATGGATTGGAGGCATGTTTTCTACCTTATGACTTGGTTTATTTCATGGTGGTTTTCGCATTTTTCGTACTTTTGCTGAATTTCACCAATAAAATGTCGAACTTTGGTGTTGCTGGAGAGAGACAATGTTGACGACGTACATGGGAGTTTGGAACCCAAGAACTTGAGCGCACCAGTAAGATGGTGTACCATAAACGGTTTGGCTGCAACATTCGACGTCTTAATGAACTGATGGCGTTTTCGGCACCAAGCAGCTATCGCACATCCTGTATTCTTCACTGAGCAGACATAGAATTGTATAAATAGGTTTCGCCACATCCATAAAATATTCTTGTGGATTCACTAATTCTACTTTGACATAACGAGTATCAATTTTAATACTAGAAGTTTTATGTATGTTATTTATCTAAAGATCTATTTTACAGTGATTTCTTCAAAGCGACTGAGTCATTTTCAGTTCGTTCTTACGTCAAACATTGGCGTAGCAAACTTCAATTATGACATGCGACGCCTTAGTGAGTTGATGGCGTTTCCCAAGCCATGGTATCGGGCAGCAATCGCACGTCGTGTATTCTTCGGCGATCAGACCGTGTCTCGCGAGCCAACTAGTCAGCGTAGTACTATAGCTAGTCATAATTTAGTAACAACGAGGTTAGAGATTTTTCTTCTTCGATCTAACGTGTCACCTAGTTTACATAAATTGGTCCCTTCTTGTTCAAGTTGTTGCCGTGCCCAATTAGTCTAGTCTTGAAGAGTTTGTAGCTCAGTTCTTGTGCATATTAAGGTGCGAATTATCTAAATTTCTGGACGCGATTGCGGTCTTTAGTGCAGCTTTTCAAGTTTGGTTGACGTCACTGGTTTCTGCACAAATATTAAGTTAATTAAGAAACATGTTTTTTTATGGTTCAGACCTGTCGCCACAAGATCCGACAAGCCGTGGTCGGCTACTGTGTTGCTTGCAGTGCAGTGGAAAGAGCTAAATGTGAATGCTCAAATGTCAAATACAATGGGGAATACGTCGTGGAGAGCACGACGTGGTCTCTTGCGTGCTATTGCTAAGGTTTGGATCTTTAGTTTTCTGTTTCTTCAAGACGGTTCTTTGCGATTTTTAAAATGAGCACCATAAGAATTCCTTAGAAGCCTCGTGCTTTTGTTCCTTTTAAGTTAATAAATTATTCAAAGAATGGATGCTTTCCTTAAATCTTCAAATCTGCTCTGGTTATGCTTACGATTCTCTGTTAATTCAGCTGAACTCCCTTTCTGAACGAAATGTGACTCTCACATTTAAACTGGATTCAAGTGAGTTGACAGCTCATGGAGGCGCGATAAGTGGTGAAATTTCTCTCAGTCGACTTCTTCTTTCCGCATCGCACATTCGAGTAGTTAACGTACGTTTATCAGTTCTTGTCAACTTGCGTAGTGATAATACTTCGTGGCATGGAAAGCTACTTCTTAAGAGTTCATTCCATAAAGGTACTGCGTCTTAGGCTCTAAATTTCAGCAACCTCCTCGAAACGGAGTGAAAATGCAGCTGCGTTGGTTGGCTGCCCGTATAGAGTGGATGAGCCGCGCAGTGCTTATCGGACAATGTGAACGTCCGGCAGTTTCTCTTGGCGATGAATTTTCTGGAGAAAAAAGTGAAGCCGGTGAGGTGGGGATTTCAACCAGTTTTCATCCATTTGTTTTTTCTAAAACTGTTTTTTTAAAAATCACGCCTATAGGGATTTGGGAGTAGTCAGGAATATGTTTATTTTAGCATCCTTTAGTGAATTATTGGCTTTAGTATATACGAGCATGTGTGCGCCTCATTGTGAAGGGATCATGGGAAGACTTGCAAATGGTGATCACTCGATGTACAGTAGACGATATACTGAAAATTGTCAGTAAGCTGAAGACATTCTTCGAGGTTAGAAGTTTATCTAAATTCTTTGGATACAATGTATCCTCATTATAACATACTCTGAACAATGAGTCCATTTTTGTGCTTGTTGTTTGTATTGTTCATAGGCAACATTTGGCTCATTTTATTTTCCTTAGGAGCAATTAAAGAGTTCAAAGATGGTGTGGGGTATACATGATGAGGGCTCAGCTAACAACACGCAGGAGAAGACACGCTCGGATGAGATACCTATGCCTGCTACACAGTTTTGGCAAAAGGTATTGGATACTGTCACTGAGATACAGTACAAGCAGAAAATCCTCCCTATACCGAAGCACGGTGATACTATAGTCGGTGGTTTCGTCGGTTTGGAAGCAGGACGTATATCCCTTGCTTGTATGCATGGAGAAATGAATGCACATAGGTATATTATATTTTCAGATTAAATGTTTATCTATTTTTTTAAAAAAGGCTATGTCTAGTAAATCCATTCGCCGTCTGATTTATTATGTACCATGGGGGATCAATAGCTACCGCTTATTTTCCCGTTATGAACACGCATGGCGTGTACTGCCATTTAATCTTCGACATCTTGGCGTGTGCGACAGCATACTTCTTCGACTTCCATGCTCAACGACACCTCCAACTCACTGTGCCCGTTGATAACGCTGACTTTTCGTCCTGATTCCGTAGCGTTCATATTTCCGACGCGTACATTAAGGTAAACAAAACTATGGAGTCAAAAAATATACATAGGAGCAGAGCCGCTTATTTGTCCGCTTCACTACATCTTCAGTGCTTCGATAACTCGCCGAATCTCTTGTTTCCTTCTATTTAGCCATGCAGCTAAATCTGATGACTTCTGTAGTCAAATACAGTTAGGGCATTCGTAGAAATTCGACAGGCTGGGAATGAGAGGGATATTCGAAATCTGTTTCTCACAAGTTGTCTTCTTGAAATTCAATAGAACACCATTGTAGTTTACCGCCACTGGAATTCACTTGAACTGTTCCATCTTACTCTTCGAATGATGTTTTGGGGAGTTATTTTGATTTATTTTGTTGACTTCTTTAGAACACCTCTGTTGACATCATTTGTATTGTTATCGAATGGTGAAATTCTGCTTGTGAAGTTGCCATAAAGCTCATGAAGGATTCCATTGGAAATGAATGACGAGCTTGTTAACTACAAACAGCGAGCTGTTAAACATAGAAGCCGATGACCTATAGATATCCATTCTATGATACAGTGCAGTGTTACTAGCTGATCAGTGAATTGTGGCACCACCATCCTTCCTTAGTATGGAGGAGTTTAAACGAGGTGATCGAAGAAATGGGAATAAAACTCCTGGATAACCGCCTTCACCACATTTGCTGATATTATGGCTACTCCATCTGGTAACCGACTTTCATTGTGATGTAATTCGCAATATCAAGGGTTTGTTGCAGATACTGTCCTAACTTCTTCATTTTCAACATATACTGAGGCGCTTCTGTATTTAAGATCTCTTTCATCGCTTTGAGAGTTCCCAAGTGTGTCACTCGTTTCACCTGTTGTCACGTTGGTGGTAGAGTCATTCGAGCGGACAACAGTAAATCTCCATTTCTTCCTGTCGCTTGACATTCCAAGGAATCCATTGACTAACAGCTGTTGTCCATCGATTGTCATTCATATCCAATACGTCTCCGATTCATCTTATTTTCGACAATTTGGCATAAAGAACCGGCGTCTTTGATTTTTGGTCGTTGATGTAGGTCAGAAATTCGGACCCCTCTTTCAATTCCGTGATTCGTGATGTACCCAACATCGTCTTCTCGACTGCGGGTTCTGTTACGTAGAGACCAGGTTTCTGAAGCATACATTACGGCAAGAGGAATCGTGGAGTTGAAAAAGGTAGGTATGGAGTTGGGTATTCTTTGTTATCCTCTTTACATCCTCGATGCTTTTGAATGCTTCCCAGGCTGCTCGCTTTCTCTTGTTCAACTCTGGAGCTGAATCGATCATCATGTTGATTTCCCGACCTAAGTAGTCGTGGCTGGAGCATTCGGGGATATTCATTCTTTTGAGCGTAAACGGAACGTGAACATACCAAATCAGTCCGTTCCGAATGAACATCATTTTTTGTGAGATTTAGTCGAAGACCATTCTTTCCACAAGTGTTACCAAAGTCGGGTAATATTCTTCCGCCTCGCTTATATTTAGTGTTATAAGAACTATGTCATCAGCAAAGCGAATATGGTGTAATTATCGACCATCGATTTTCACTCCCATGTTGTCCTATTCCAATATTCTCATGACGTTATCGAAGGTGGTGGTTAATAATTTTAGCGAGCTGGTGTCGCCTTGCCTAACCCCTCTTTTTGACATCGGTGTTAATATCGTACCTGTTGATTACAAGAAATCTTGGGAAACAGTTCTATTGGTAAAATAAACTACTAGAACGAAAACGAAACGTACAAAAAGTCACAGCGACCAATCCCTTAACTCTTCGTGGAATCCGAGGATAGCCATACTAGGTTGTTTCCACTTCTCATCCCAGGTCTTCTAGATCGGAGAGAGCTTCCTGGACTGGTAGTTTACTATTTTCAAGCCCCTTGGAGATGAGAAGCTTGGTTGGCCTGATGCGGCGTTGTGCCAAGACCGTGGGCGTGTGATTGAATTACTACATTACGCTTCGTATGCGAAGTCTATGGGTATATATGGTGTCTTTCTATTGGTTTCATTGGAAATATCGCTTGTAGTGCAGCTCCTAGATGTGCCTCGCAGTACACATGGTCGTTAGTTTGATTCCGCAGTCTGCGCCTTTTCGAGTAGGGTATGAAAGACTAATGGCTATGTACTCTTTCATTGGTAAGCTAACACGAGATTGGTAAACAACTTTATTCGGCTAGCGTTTAGACGTCTTCCTCTTCCTCAGTGTCGATAATTCGAGTCGGTAGTCCATCGTCGTTCGTACTATCGATGTTTTCTTCCTCATCATAGGGAGTCGAATCTTCGTCAGAGGAGCACCGCTCGAATGAGGCGACCTCACTCTTCGATGCTCTTTTATACAGGATAGTTGTTTTTGATAGTGGTTTTTCGTTGATAATGGCTTGCTTTTTCTTTGGGCAATCCAAAGGTCAGTATCATTGTCAGCTAGCACTAGTGAGATATATAGGTAGTTCACTGGAAATCATCATAGAGACCAAATATGGATTCATACACCTCTAAGATGCGTAATGCAGTCCAATATATGATGCATCCTAAATAGATGGATTGGCGACGTGCACTTTGTCGTCCATCCTTTATCTTTCCAAAGGATCAGGGTTCCAACATTGGAAGAGGACCTGGAATTGTGAGTCACTATGAACGGTCGTGGTCATCGTGGTAAAGTCATACGGCCGCTGAACTGATGATGCCATTGTAATCACCATGGGTCGCTAGATGAAGTCCTTCAGATGTTCTCGTAGTCCAGTATTGGTGTTGAAGTCGCCAGTGATTATCATCTGCAATATATGCTGTACACTGCAGAACTCATCCAAATGCACAAGTCCATACGACAGGTTAGAGATGAAAACCGTTTACTCTTCCCAACCGTAAGCGCCTATTCAGATCGTTAGTTGCTGGTTGCTGTCGATGCGCCTGGACAAGCACAAGCTGACAAGGACACTAACTTTGCCTAACCATCCTTCTATCTCGTGTTCCGTGGAACTGTCCTTCGTTTATAACCGTATACAGTGTTTAATATGTGGAGCTTTTTTGTCTGGTCCAATCCACTGTTGCATCTAATGTTCATTGCCTGACTTTTCAGATCCGCCTAACTAGACAACTGTTGCTCTTAATTCTGTTCTCTTTCTAATGTGGTATTTTCCAAATCTAATGCAATTATAGCTGGGCGGTTTTTCACATGCGACATCCTGGTATCATCTTCACACCAGAGGCGAAATTCTCATACATTGACAAAGATTGCGACATAGTAGGTTGGTATACTAATTCCGTTTCAGTAAAGCCAAACAAAATTTTCCTAACGAAACTGTCCATTCTAGGAGTTGCTCTTCGGCAAAAGCTGATCATCCGTCTAGGTCCACAAGACGCTACGAGAACGCCTATTAACGCTTCGAATGAAATGCCTAATCTTAGCGCTGAGAATATGGCTACGGTTTGTCGTGTACAGGTTTGTTGTCCCCAGTTTGATTTTGTGTTAAAGATGTCACGTTCCACTTGCTCAATTAGCATTTCAAGTTCTATGTCTTCATGGTAACTTGAAGAATAATAATTGTTTCTCTTTGATTCCATTCAATTTATATGTCAACTTTTTTTCAAACCGAAGGATTTATTAAATAAAATCCTTGATAAAATCCTTATTAACCTGGGCCTTAGATTGCATGCATTTAAAACTCGAATAGTGGTTGAAGATAACCCCATGAAACATTTTTACAGTAGCTTTGTGCTTTGCTTGATGAGCAGATGCGCAGATGTAAAACTTATTAACTTGGATACTTGGATGGCCCATCCTCACTGGTTGTGCGAGTCCCAGCATAAACTTCATTTCTTTTTTCGGAGTTTTGCTGGTTTAGCCGTTGTGGTTCTCTGGAATCCTGAGGTCAGCCAGGCCAAAGTCTGCCCCAGGTCGTCACCACCATAGGCAATCGTCGCCATTGTGGATCAGAAGGAGATTTGCACCACCATGCGACGAGTTTGGTACCAGGACCGTGACAGATCGTCCTCCTCAGAGCATGTAAAAAATAGTGTTTATTCTCCAAATTCTTGTTAAGGAAACAGGAGGTGTTACTTTATTCTTTATTCCGGTGAAGCTCCAATTTATTATGCCAAACGTTTCAATAATACAAACAGAAAGGTGAAGATCTGAATGTTAATCGCATGGACTTTCATAACCCCAATAGAAAAAAAAACTCAGGACTTAAATTTTGATTTTTGGTGAGTGTTTAACGAAGCTATTTCCCATGAATTTGAAGCTTAGCTTTTGAGTTTTTTCTGTTGTGCCTGTGAAAATATCTGGCTAACTAGATTGCACGTCAATTTATCTCTGTCCGGGCTTTGAAGAATGAGGAATTCTCTGAAATATTGACCAGCGTAAAGTGAATACGGTGTTAACATTCTCGTGTCTACTCATCAACCCTAAAGTTCCTAAACAACGCGAATGTAAGCAGAAAGTCGGTCTTGGGAATTCTTCTAGAGTTTTAAGCATCTTCCTGTGTGACCATACGAAATATTGTTTCTGTACATTTTTTTCTCTCTTTAGCTTCATTCTCAACATTGAGGCACTTTTGGCACTGTGTAGTTTTTTTTGCGTTAAATTTTTTTTTCAGCAAAAATCGCAACAACGTCATGAGACAGAATGCTTCCATTTCGACGAGCCTTGACTATCTCATTGGTGACGTGTTGAAACAAATTGGATTGGCCGCCAGTACTGATGTAATCGAAGTTCACAAGACTTTCCTTTATATTTCAAATAGTGGGCTATGGATGACACTAAATAATACTACCAGACTTCATTACGAAGGAAGTAAACTATTTTAACAAGTAATATACTCCACTGAATAAACGCTTCCTTTAAGGCTCCTGAAACGACATCTAGAGGACATCACAACGTGTTGGAATTATTTCAATTTCCTGCACTAGAAGCGATTTTGATTTCGGAGCAGATCAATGAATGCGATGTGGATACTTTTGAAGAGGATGAGCAACCAGAGGTTCATTCGACCTTTGTATGCGATTTTTTGGACGCTGTTTGTGTGCAGACGGACTTCAATGCTCAAGTCAGCTTTCTTCCCGAACTACTCAAAAGTTACATTCAAGTCTCGGTACTCTTTTCTACCAATTACCAATTACTCAGTACCTTTTTTGGCGGAAATAGCTGTTTTCTGCTCTCATGCGATATTTTCCTACACTAGGACTCAGCGCTTCCTGCGAATAAACCTGTAAAGAAGGCGGACCGTCGACGGTATATATGCGACAAATGGGCAGTAGATCCAAAGATCAGGTTTATCGATCGTTTTCGCTGGAATCCTCCCTGTTATTGATGACATTCTGAGAAAGTTGCAGGTAAAAATAGTTGTGTTTTTCATCATCCATAAATTTTGAGATGTTTACTGAAGTTCTGCTTCTAGTGGGAAATTCTTTTTTGTTCCTCTTTAACCGTCTAGATAGTATATCAATTCGAAATTCTACAAATTTGGCAAAAATCAAGTGCTTTTCAAAGCTTTTGCTTTCAAAGGTTCTACAAAGTCCTGTCATACAAACATATGGTCTTATTGGATTTCCTAAACCATCCACTTTCCGGTGTTGTTTTTTTTTCCATGCTTGCAGTTTTGTGCTTTAATTTATAATGTCAAATGTTAGGATTGCTTACAGATCTTCGATCATCGTACGACCATACCAAAGGCGTTGCAACGTGCACTGCTTGATCCTCTGGATCAAGGCTTAGCGATGGTGTTGTTTGAGTTGCTCCGCCTTGTTGATCGGAGAAAGCAACAAGACTATAAGTCTAGATCACCTGTGTAGCAAGTACCGTTCCGAGTATCCTACTTTCTAGTCATGTACTCTATTGTGTATACAATATGCTTTTAATTATTCATTTATTATTATGACGATAAGAATTCTTCGTCTTCATGTTCATCAGTTACCTCTTTTTGTAAAACGATTGAAATCTACTCCCATACGAATCTACCAACAACCGAACTGCAGGTTCCAAGTGTGCTGTGTTTGTTGTTGTTCTTTCTCGAGCTGACACTTACTACGTAGTTTTTTATGCCTAGTCGTAGTCATGTATTAATGATGGTCTCGTTTTCCTGTTTTCTTTTTTGCTTAGCTTGATTTTAATATATAATTAGAAAATGAAACCATCTTTAAATTCGGTTCTACGTGTTCTCTTTTCTTGAATGAGGTAGTCCGGAGAAAATAGGAGGAACATTACTTAATGATGATTATAGAAATGTATGTAGGTCGTATACGGATCAATGTTTAACCATTTAGCAGGAAATATTTTTTGTGTTAAACAGATTTATTTATTATATGAGCTTATCTGGCAGACCCGGACACTATCGAGAAAGTGTGTAACGCAGTGATTAGAGGTGCCTCACAATACATTTGGGTTCGATCCTGCACCCTAAGCTCACCAAACCTTCTGTCTCTCTGAGGTCGACAAATTGCTACTAAACTTGTCTGGGACGGTAGCTCCACTGAATCGATAAATGAGTAGACCACAACGAGTACTATATGGGCCAAATATTAGTCCACTCACCTGTGGCGATACTTAATGAAGTCTAATGCATGGCGCTTTTCTCATGAAACGATCAACGTAGGGAGCTTTATCCATTTGTCTTTGTGAACTATCTACGATTGATCCCAATATTCATGTGATTTGGTGGGTTTAGCTGATGACCGAATAGTTGATAACACCTACTTTGGCAATCAATAGAGTACTAACCAAGAGACCCAAATCGCCATTTGCAAAACGATTAACAAAAACCCTTAGTCAAGGTAAGTGGAGTGTTTAAACATATACCTTGACAAACAAACACTCGGTGTTCAAACCCTATTATATGAGGCACGGAAATTCCCTTTTGAACGCTAATAGAACCAGATTCGCTCATTGCGAGCAGTTTTTTCCTTCTTGTTTAAGAAACCGCAGTTTTCGATTCAGTTTTTCCCGGATCTGTGCTGCTACGTTATTCGTCGCTGACCGAGATACTTCAATGCATTTCTTTAAAAAAGATAGCCTGAAAAGTGCTAGAAGTATCGCTTTAATATCTGCAACACTCTCTTCCCAAAACATCCAATCAGCGAAGTTTGTTTTTGCTTACACTGCAAGATAAACTATTAAGGAAAGTCACTGACGTAATTACTGATAGGAAGGAGTTCGTCCTATGATAAGGTTCAGGAAACAAGAGTATTGTTCCAACTCATCATCTGCTTCTCCTCACGCATCATTAGGCGTTTTTATATTTGAAAGTCGCAGAAACAGTACGAAAGGAATAGTCATAATGTAATTAGATGACCTTCGAATTTATACATTATACCTGTTTACGTTTCTTTAAACAAGAACTCCTCGCCACGGCCCAACCAAATCTCGCGTCCCTTCGAGGCCTGAGAAATTAGTACCAGACATGGGTGACTGTGGCTCGCAAATCCGTATCGTAGTTGACTGAGACTGGCCCACTCCCTCAAATTTGCGTACGAACGCCCAAGCACTACTATCTCAGAATTCAAAAGAGCATCGATGCCACCAGCCTTTAACAAAACTCATAAAGAAGATCAGAAGCCACCAAGCAGCAGCCGAAGCCACCCGCAAATCGGAAAACTGTTGTAGACGATTAATGTGAGGAACCGAATCAAGTGAAAAGAAGTGTTCAGATCCGCTGAATATGCGACCTAGGATCATGTAGAGATCAAGGAAACAAAAAACTCTAGTTTTACCGCTGTGGTATATGCATACATTATGTTCTGTTCAAATACACGTTCCAGGTACGCAAGACAAATAAGAAAAGTTTTGCAGAAATAGCCATCTGTTGTTTATAGAACGAATTTCCATCAGCACGTGAGTAATTAAGGGTCTGCTAGTCACGAGGTTACGTGGCCTATCCTCATAAAGGTTAGGTTTGAAATAGCAACTATCGTAGTTGTTCTCAGTTCTCTGGATTAAAGAGATCGACATCGTGCCTTTGTTACGCTTGTATGAAATATAGTTCCTTTATTTCTGATAGTAATTTTCATGATGGCTGATATAGGCTGCTTTCTTTGTGGATTGTAAATCATATTTTGCTTCGGTGGGATGTTCTGTGGTGATTTTAGGAGTTACGCAATACGGACGTGGTCATGTTCTCGATTGCGATTTCCGGGCTAACGAAGCTCGCCATCCTTCCGAGCTTGGCAAATAGGTGCCAGAATTGTATGGAAGGATAAGAACTTGGTGCTTGACAGGCATCCGCAGTCATCGAATTGGCAAATAAGAATTAAATCACCTCTACAATGTTTAATCACAATGCACCTCTTAGGGATTGATCAACGCTGAACGCTTTAACTTTACCCTTTACCCTTTATATCGACTCAGTGAAAACTACACAATCAGATGAATTAGAAATTCATGGAAGGTCGTTTAGAGTCTAGAGCGACCTCTAGCAAATAAATCCTTCGTATACTCTAGAACGTCCTGTGATGTAAGACATATATAATTGAAAACCCAACAACTGCGCCACACGGGCCCTTATATATATATATATATATATATATATATATATATATATATATATATATATATATATATATATATATATATATATATATATATATATATATATATATATATATATATATATATATATATATATAACGTTTAGTATTATGTTAGGTTCCCCTATTGGTGGGGCTGATGAAATCATTCCTCATTATTTCTCTCCAAGAAGTGCAAGATCTTTGCCAAGAAATCTGAACGAAAACGCGAAGGTAATTCGGCAGTCTCAGGGCGGGTTGCAAGACGCGGAAATAGACACCTCCCACTGAACACTGATATAAAGGCTGCAGCTAAGCAGGAACAGCTGCTAAGTTATCATGGATGTCCTAGACCACCGAATAAAGGCATACCAATTCATAGCCTACTCTGCTGTCGGATTCTCCGTAATGGTCATGATTTGTGTATGTGCCACACTGCCGATCATTTATAACTACACATACTTCGTGAAATCATCACTCTACAAAGAAGCGTCATTGTGCAAGGTAAGCATAGTCATTAGCGTTGTTCGCTCAGCTTTTATACTGTAGCTGTCTTTCAGGAGACAACGGATTTCATTTGGTATGATGTAATAAAGCTCAAGCAGCTTCATTTGGGCAACAGAACAACACGTGAAATTAGCTTTATGGGTGAAAATTTTTTGGAAGGATATGAAGCCTGTTGCCTACCAGGACCCCAAGGGGCGCGTGGACCTCCCGGGAGACCAGGAAAAGCCGGAAAACCGGGAGCTCCTGGTTTGCCAGGTGTTCCAGGTTTTCCCTCTGCATATCCCTGCGATCCTGTATCAATTCCACCATGCCAGCAGTGTCCACCTGGACCTATGGGGCTTCCTGGAACTGTCGGACCGCCTGGGGATCCTGGTCAGAAAGGGATACCAGGACTCCCTGGGAGCGACGGTGCACCTGGCGAAAGTGGTCTAAAAGGGCCTCCTGGGTTGCAAGGGATGTTCGGGAAGCCTGGAGAGAGAGGAGGTTTTGGAAAAGATGCTGAATGCACACCAGTTATGCCAGGGGATCAAGGTCCACAAGGAAGTGCCGGTACTGAGGGGCCGCCTGGAATCCCTGGCCTGCATGGGCCTGATGGAAGACCAGGTAAGACGATCAATAAGCTCATAAGATTACATCCTTATGAGTTGCTTGTGAAATAAAGTGCCGATTTCAGGGAAGCCTGGAGCTAAAGGTCCTAGCGGGGAAGGTGGTTCACCGGGATCTGATGGTGCTCCTGGCCGTCAAGGCTCTCCTGGACCACCTGGTCGACCAGGGGGAACCCGGAATTTGTCCCAAACACTGTACTGCCGATGGTGTTGTATTTGAAGATGGTTCTTTTCGTTAACGGATAAATGATTCCTAAATTGAGAACGATGACTACTTGGTTCTTTAAACGCTTTTTAGATAGATCATTTAAATAAACAATAAATTGGGGAAGATAACGGCGACTATGGTAGCAACACATTTTTTATTTTTAACATCATTTTAAGACGGTGCTCTGATACCGCAGTGGTCGTGATGCCGCTCAATACATACAAGGTCACAGTTCTACCCCACGCAGGGCAGACCCATTTTTCCGCCCCTTTTAGGGGGCGGGAAATTCGTATCAGACTTATCTGGGAGGAGTTCCCTTTAATATGCAAAAGCTTGTGCCTGGTTGTGGTAGAAACTTGTCAACGCCCGTGCTAGGATTCTGTGAAGACTCGACTCATTCGGCTTCATTCATTAAGGCCGAAGCTCCGACCAGTAGCCGAATCAACACTCAAATTCAAAAACCTTCGTGGATGATGGATGCGAGAGAACAAATAGAATGAAAGAATTGCTGCGATCGGCACATTACGTGTTTTAGTTTGATATAAATAAGAATGACAAGGAATGAAGAAGTATAATAGAAAATTGAACGGAATTTGAGACGACTTCTAATATGAAAATGCCATGTTTTTCTCCGTTAGTTACTCTTATGGAACAAGCCGTAATTCTTCTGTTATTCTTCAGAGTTTTAAAGAGTTAAAGCGGAATGCGACTGAAGTAAGACGATAATTTGGTGTGTTAGTGTCATACGGCAGATCAACGGCCCAGTTGAGTTCATGTTTTGTCTTCACTGTATGCATTCGCACAAATGAATGTGTGCATAGGGCCAACTACTCATTTTAATGAAAATGTTTAGTTTCTTTGTTATCCTTTTTGTGTTCAATCGATAACGCACCTAATACACGTTTTTTAAGTTGTTGAGCTTACATGAGGTTGATAATGTTTATTTCGGCTAACGTTTCGACGTCTTCGTCTTTATCAGAGCTTCAGATGATCCGTGTCGGTGGTCCACAGTTGTTCGTTATCTCGATGTAGCGTCTTCATTGTCATATCGAGAGGTGATCTTCTTCAGTGAACACCGCACGAATGAGGAATGCACACCCAGCAGTGTCCTTTTAAACAGGGCGTTTTGGTTGATAAAACTACCAGCTGATGATAGTTTGTTTTTCAACGGATAATCCACCGTGTAGCAGCCGGCATTGTGTTAGCTAGCACAAAGCGGATAGCAGAACAATTTTAATTTAATTTTAAATTAAACAGAGTCTCACAGCTCTCTCATGAGGTTTCTGAATCGAGCCAGCGATTAAACGCACGACGTTGGAACCTTGATAAACTGTATTCAGCGGCTTTTTTCTTTCATTAAACGGCACATGAATTTCATGTAAGTACAGCAGAGTAAAGTTTTTCGTGATAAATGATAGGATCCTCCCAACGGTTTACCACCTCATCGTGGCTAGGAGGTGTTCCTCGAAGTCGGAATGTGACGTACAGCGGGGATTCGTCCTCTTGGGAAGGTCTCCCTGCCCAGAAGGAGTCCGGCGTTTCCGTCCGGAAGCCCAGCTAAGAGTAAACCAATACCATCACTAGGATCCACCATCATCCGGGTATCAAACTAGTCGCATGGTGGCAAATCTCCCTCTGATCCACAAGGACGACGACTGCCTATGGTGGTGACGACCTGGGTCAGACTTTTGCCAAGTTGATCACGGGACTCCAGGGAACACAGCGGCTAAACCAGCAGAACTCCGAAGAATGTAGAATGTGCTGGAACCAGCACAATCAGTGAGCACGGGCCGTTCCAAGTATCCAAGTAAGTAGATGATAGGATAATCAGTTAATATGCAACATGTCTTAATAAGATGTAAGCACGAAACATTGCACGTTAGAAATGTAACGAATAGTTAGCGGCGAAGTGGAGCGGTTCAGATCGTGTAGATTATTAGCCATGCGGGTCTTTTAGTTGTTGTATCGATCTACCAGCCTCAAACCTCAAACTTGAGTAGTTAAACCGTTTACATACATGAACATAACATTAATAACATAATAGTAACGACACAGAAGTAGTGGTAAAAGAAGCACGCGAGTTAGAGCTATGTGGTGCTATGGCTAGCAGTGAAGTGAGGCTAGCAATGAGATAATGGCATTTGCATATTACTACATCATTAATGCAATAATAACAGTAATAATGAATGATTACATATAAATAAGTGCTGGTTAGCCGTGAGCCATGCCGAGCTCGCTCTATCCGCGGCCGGTGTGGCAGCTGAGGGAGACAGTATGCCGTGGGCAGAGAGGGATACAGACGAGCCGTGTTTTCGGCTGAGCTAAGGATCAACATTATAGCGGTGAAGTGCATTTTAGCATAATCGATGAGGACACTACTACAGTACCAGACAGTCTATAATACTACGGTATTCGGTGTATTTTGATGTAGAGCTAGCGAGTTTCGATCCATTAAGGTAACATGAGCATTGACGGTGCTATGGACAACGAATGATGAGTCATCTACGGAACACAGTCAGGCGGTCGTAGATAACGCTATGTCTGCAACGTGAAGTTTGAGCATCGATGGGTGCCATCATTGCCTAAGAGTCAAGGGGCAGAATGATAATGACTGCAAATGATAAACCCTATAGTGGCTTCACAAATACATAGCATAAGCTGGCCGATCAGCGGCCTTGTACGCATGGCGTACATTGTGGAAGGAATGCTACATGCCACCGATGACGTTACAAACAGAACGCATTTGGAAACACCTGCCACTACTGACAGCGCACCGTAGACAAGCTAACAAACGAGATAGAATAGCCTGCGGATTACTGAGGATGAATGAGAATGAATGAGAACGAATGAGAATGACTAAGAGCGACTACGAATGAGTTGAGGCGATTGAGGACGACTGGGAATGATGTGTGAGGAGCGGATTAGCCGCGCTACCGATCGGGGGTAAGGTGAGTGATGCATGTCTCCGCTGTCGAAGGCACTTGGCTTACATTGGCTGCGGGATCGGCGTGCGTATACAACCGCGGCCGATCTGGATTGTTGATCCTGGACTGCAATAGGCTGTATAAACTGTTCTACTGCTACGCCTCCTCCTTCGGATAAGCCATCGTTGCTGTGTGACTAAAGTCAAACCTGAACCGCTATTGTGCCTGAAACGCTGAACGTAATTGACCGCGTAGATTATAAAGGTTACATTGCGGTATCTGGTGTGCGACTGCGAGACGGCCATGGTATGGACATCAAATACTATTGTTCAGATAGATAGAGAACTTTTCAAGAGGGAGGTTCTCTATAAGAAATATTCTTCGACTTTGTCGAACTCACAAGTATTTTCACTGCTGTAGATATAATTTACTTGATTAATCCGCATTTCCTAGCATCAATTTCTAATAAACCTTTCTAAATGTTGGTCTTTCACTTTATGAAGTTGCAAAAATAGTGGTGAGGAGAAAAAAATGCCCTGAAAATTATGCCTTTCTTCAACGAAATTAGTTGGAATCTTCTCCCAAGCGAAGAATTGGCGGATTTCTTTATGTGAAGTTCCTGAAAAATTCATCGCCACTACACTGATGAATGTAAAGGAGCTATTTTGTTAAGGGACGGGCAATAAAACGTTCGCCGTTGGACAATCCCTGATGGTCGCACGGTGCATCTGACTCCCTTTCGTAGCATCGTAAAGACGAACTGATTCATATATGGATTGTGCAGTGACTGGAAACGGCCCATTGATATATCGCTCTTATTCTCGCAGATAGGTCTGGCACTCATTTGCCCGTTCCCAAGGGAGCTTGGTTTGCTCAGAAAAAGCGGTATCCTACCAATGACGCCGTTCGTTCTAAAAGCACCTCTGGTTACTGTGCGACGAACGGCATTGAATAGAAGTAAATAACCTCGTTATAAGCACTCTTATAGAGTTGAAAGTGGAAGGATATCCAACTACAATAATGCTGAGATATTTGCTTGGACTTCATGGCAGATCTAGCCGCGATTACCCTTTCCGGTGGTTCACGTAACGCATGACACCACTGAGGCCCTCGTTCTGCCTTTCTCTCAACCACTCTTTTTTACACTAACGGTGCCACCAGCTATCACCCATCAACGGGAATGATCTGGGAGCACAAATCGGCATTAAACCCAGTTAAAATGGGACTGTAGTAGAAATCACAATGTACAACTTTTATCTACTGCTCATTATCAGCATCATTATGATTCTATTTCACATAACACGCTGAAGTGAAAAAAATAATAGCTAGTAGATAAAGGTTATAAGTTGGGAAGGACATCGTCTAACTGGTGATTTCTGGCAGTGTAGTGAAAGATATTTTCTTTATCAATGTGTTCGTTATCAAACCTTAACACCTTTAGTGTTTATTCCATTTCCTTGCATTCATGGGAGTCACAGGATTTTCTATCTCTGCCACAGAATCAAGAATTGAGGCAGTTCTCCAACGTTTTCCAACTGATTTCTAGTGTTTCTGCTTCGCTTGTCATTTTTCTATGTAGCCTTGTGACTGTATCAAATTGTTTATCACGTGCAGGTGAGACCGTTTTTTGTTGTATTTCACTTTAAAGGAATAATATTCCTTTGGTAGCAGTAACACTGATAGTAACAAGAATGATAATACTTCACTTCGATAATAAAATTCCTGACTCGATATGCACTTGCTTTCTTATGGACGAGCAATAATGCCATTACCAGTACAGGTTTAAAGTTGATATATTTATTTTCTTCTGCCGTTATAGGGCAATGGACAAATTTCGAGAGACGAATCACTTCGGTGACATTCTTTTGGAACGGCGAACATTCCCATTCTCGAAGAACGCACCGCCATCAATAGCGCAATATTTAGGACAAATTCCACGCTCTCCCTCAGGTCCTGGTAAACCTCCTCTACCGGGTAGACCAGGGGTTCCCGGTTTTCCGGGATATCCATCCTCTCCTTTTGGTCCCTTTGGTCCGGGTGGTCCTAGAACAAATCCATGGCCAATGCAATATATAAGGAGAATATAAAATAGTTAACGAAAATGACGTACCAGGTAATCCAGGGGTGCCTGGCCTTCCATCGGGTCCAGGTGGTCCTGGTAATCCGGGTTCTCCAACTGGACCAATTTGTAGTCCATATGCTATAGCGTCTCCTCCAGGTGGACCGGGTTCTCCAGGCGGTCCTGGTCTTCCTGGTGCTCCTGGAGGTCCCTTCTCTCCTGGAGGTCCTACGGAACCACTAATTTCTGCACCGCTTAATCCAGGTTCACCAGGAGGACCGGGAAATCCTGGTGGTCCAGGTTCTCCCGGTGGTCCTGGTGGGCACGGTCTACATGGCGGAGGAGTTATGGGCTGGCACGGCATTAGGGGTATTCGACCAGGAGTACCAGGTGCTCCTGGACTACCAGGAACTCCTGGGCGGCCTGGCCTTCCCGGTGGGCCCTTTGGACCTGGTTGGCCTGGCACACAGCATGGCGTACATCGACCATTACTGATCTGTCGTTTGGTCTTGTTGTTGGGTGACATTATCATCATATATGTTACTTCGTCCAAAATTTCCTTTGCAGATCCCTTGCAAAAGGTGACTTCATGATGTACTGACTTCTTCATGTGGTAAATGTAGTTGCAGACTAGTGGAAGTGTAATGCAGACTGAAAGCACAGCGAGTACCGAGAGTGTGACAGCTGTGTAGGCGATGAAACGATAGACGGCCAGCCGATGTTGTTCGTCCAAGTTCATTGCGAAAATCGACGACGCTGTTCCGCTGATGACAGATTCAACACCGAAAAATTCTCTCAACCACACTACTTTTATACTTGTCTCAGCAACCTTAGATGGTCACGCCCTCTAGTTCTACATCATGACCGGTCGGTCAGAGCTTTATATTCTTCAATGAATGGCGTGCTTCCAATTTTCATTGCTGAAACCGTCACACTAACATTTTGTTTCACTGTAAAACTTTGCATGATAGTTTTTCTCATGACTAAATCAATGTCACAAAAAACTCTAACCGACCGCATTAACATTTTATTGAATGGACGGAATTATTCATGTTTATAAAGAAGTCGCAATGATTGTTTAGTAATCTGGGGAAGTTCAAGGAGAACAAATTATCTCACAACGTAGAAAAAGTACAAAAGACCGACTTTCAATAAACCTCGGCGTTGGTGGCTAAAAAAGTTTTGAATGAATTAAGCCCTAGTAATTAACTGATCTTCTTCATGCTGTTTCGTTATTCAATTTTACCCATATTCTCTTTCACTGCTCCCATTAGTTATACTGTAGTGTTTTTTAGTTATAACGCACTATTACAATATTCCTCTTATCGTTTACAAACTAGGGTTTTTTAATCGATTCATGTCTCTTCAAGTGTTTTATTCAGTTTCGTTACCTGGATATACTTAATATGGGTTGTGTCTGCCGAGTTTCACTTTTTGAAGACGGCCATCGGGGGCTTACGTATTCCAAATCTCCTTTCTTTATTTTCGAAGTGCTCCGTCTTTATGCTTCGGTGAAATGTAAAAATACTCACAGATTGGAGCTGTAGTATCCTTGAATTGAAACAGTATGTCGATAATACTTCCAAAAGCTACGAAATTGAGAACAGAAAGTGTTCAGTAGGAATCTGGAACCGGTGTTCAAACTTTCTCTTTTTTTGGAAATGTTCCACCTCATGAGGGGTTTAATGAAATTAAATGAAATGAAATACAAACTGGAATCGCAATCATTTCTCGTGTTGTAAACCGAAAACATCTGGTTTTACCATTTACTATAAACATTTTGCAAAAACATTTTGATTACTACAAATTGTCGAAGGCTTTTTCTAGCGACGACGAAGAGTTCCGTCCTCGAAGAATACACCGCCATCAATTGCGCAATACTTCGGACAGATACCACGTTCTCCTGGGCGGCCTGGTTCACCAGGTGGACCAGGTGGACCGCTGTTTCCTGGTATACCTGGAAGTCCATCGGGACCTCTAAGCCCCTGTGGTCCAGGCATCCCTGGGGCTCCAACAATCCCAGGAATACCATCACGCCCTGGCGGACCTGGTAGTCCTTGTGGACCTGGCTCACCAGGTGGCCCGATTTCAGCTCCCTCTGCGGGACGAATAGCGTCTGGTCCAGGGCTACCGGGAGCTCCAGGTAATCCCGGATATCCAGGCGGTCCCCGTGGTCCTTTAGGTCCAGGTGGTCCCATCAGCAATTCTCCAGCGAAGCCAGGTGTTCCTGGCTGACCGGGTTCCCCAGGTGGCCCCTGAGGTCCAGGCCTACCAGGTGGTCCCGCTGGACATTCTTGACATGCTGGTGGTGTGACCTCAACGCAAGGAAGCATAGGGGGTCTTCCAGGTGCACCGGGCACTCCAGGAATACCTGGTAAACCCGGACGACCGGGTTTTCCTGACGGCCCTGGCGGTCCTGGAGGACCTGGCAAGCAGCAGTTAGGACCACAGAAATTGCTTTGCCGGGTAGTTCTGTTTGAAGCTGGTGAGGCTTTGATGTAGCTCACTTCGTGCCAAATGTCCTGAACGGATCCCTGAAAAGAAGACATGATGAACAGAAAGGTATGCTGGTAATGCCAAACTAGAGCGAAAGCGGGTCACCTTGCAAAAGTTAATTTCGGTGTTCATTAGTTTTTTGACGTGATGTATGTAGTTATACACCATAGGTAGCGTGATGCAGATTGAAAGCACAGCAATAACGGAGAATGTGACAGCTGAGTAGGCAACGAAGCGATACGCTTTCAGGCGTTGTCTCGAGTCCGACTCCATCGCTGCAGATGCCGAGAACTGTCCGCCACAGTGACCTTTTATAGTGCTCTCACTGGACGTGTCCGACGCCCCCCTCTGTGTGTTTTCTTTGCTATCACCAAACAAATAGCAACGTTTTGAAATGACAACGGTTACACTTTGCTTAGTTCAGCTTCTCCATGCGAAACCGCACTCTCGTCAGGCATTGTGGCTGTACGAAGTCATACATCCATCTACTAATTGCTTCGCTGTAAATTCAAAATAATTCTGAAGGTTCTTCTCAAATCGAAGTACACTTGCTGCCAAAAGCAACAGCTCCCGACGAAACACTGGGAAAGAGCATAGTGTCGCACCCGAACGAAGTAGCACTTGTTCAATTGCGTTCGCGCCCGGAACGTGAGCCTCAAAGAGGGAAAAAAGCAAAAAAAACACACACACACATATTTTTGGACTTCATAGAATCAGTCATTAAGCTTAATAGAATGACAGAATCTATATATTATAAGCGAAGGATTGCAGATTGCACTGGTTTTTATTTTGATGAAAACAGTTTGCTATGAGGTAAGTGACATTGGTTGAAAGTTAAAAGCGGTCAGTGTTTCCCTTCCGTATGATTCATATATGTCTCACACTCTCGTGAATGCGTTAATATGTAACTAGCATAAATAGACACAGAATTTGTTGACAGCAAGTTGCAACAGTGCTCAACTCTTTCGTCTCGTTATTTTCCTGATCTTCGTAATAAAAGGCTTCATACGATACGGCTGTGCTAGCATCAAATAGATCTTCTCCTTATATAAGCTTATCAATAAGCATATTTTTTCCATGAACGGGGTTGCTACCAAACAATATTACGGCTGACGTTTCGACTCGTTCGCCTTCTTTATAGTCGCAATGATGCGAATCTGACGTTGAAATCAGTTGTTTCTTTCAATGCTGATCGTCGTCGTTTCGAGCCGACTCCAGCGGAGTGGAACATCTCACGTAGAGGAAGGCCGAAGCATCGAAACCTTGGCCAAAAAAACTTTTTTAAATAGGAACTTCATGCAGTCTCATGAACACAGCAAAGTACTGATAAGTCATGCTGAGGTTAAATGGAAGTCGGCCCTCAAAAAACTGGGGTATTGATTTTTCGTCTTATTATGAATAAATGAAGACCTGTTTTTAAAAAATTTCCTGGTCATTTTTTTCCCTTACAGCCTTTTCTAAATGTGCACCAATGGTGCTCATCACTAGTTGTTTCAAAATGAAAAGAACTACTTTATATTCGTAGAACTTCTTGTGTGATATTTGCAGATTTACACTTTTTATCAAAATTTTCGGAAATACTATGACGATTGTAGAGTTTTTTATGTAATTATTTAGTTCTTACAGAGCAAGTGCAGCGCAGTGGTCCGAGGCACCCTGCAACGCATACCTGGTATCGATCCCAGGACCCATGGCTCACCAAGCCTTCCATCCCTTCGGGATCGGCAAATTGGTATCAGACTTGTTTCGGAGGAAAGCAAGACAGTCTCGATACATGGGTAGGCCACTGCGAGTCATTATGAAAGACAGAAATGCATTCAATGACCTCCAACGATGCTCAATGAAGTCGAATGCATGGCGCATCCCTCAGGGATTGATCGACGCCGGGAGCTTTATCCTTTTTACTTGGTTCTAAAGGAATTCACAGTGATAAGTCACTTAGGATACTTTTTCAATCATTTGTTAATTTACTAACCGGAGATTTATAAATACAGTGCTAATTGATTGAATTTTCTGCATATTTCTTCTCGTCAAGAAGACAAACTATCTCTAGGTGCGTTGATTTTGATCGAATCATGTTCCCATGGTGATAGAAAGCTATAATATGAAAAGTAGTGAGCTTAAACCCAATTGGATAAATTCCATTTCTTATTACTAAACGACGAAACAAATCTCACAGACTAGATGTGGCTAGAGTGGTATTCGCTTTTGAAGACGTCGTTTCCTTTTTGAGTAGTGAACAGCTTCGAGTGAACACTTTCAAACGAAAATGAAGACTCAAACAGGGATGGTGGGTCAAAAGTGGGAAGTCTAAAAGTGAGATAGTAAGGCTTCATTTCGATTCGATTTAAGCATACCAGTAATAGATCTTTATAAATGACATGGTAAAAAGCATTATTAAAAGAAAGTGTAATGCCTACACAGTTGAAACTGCTTTCTATCCAGACTGATTTGACAACCTTGAAGACCAATGCCATTATTAAAAACATGCCTTATTGCGATCGAAATCATGTGTTTCTAGCTAAACCAGCTGCGGTAAGCACGAGAATTGGAGAATGAATAAAAAATATGTCCTGGAAGTTTTCTGCTTAGGATGATCGAATTTTTTTAGCAACGTATTAAAATCACGTTGTTTCAAATTTCGATGGTCGCTGAAAAAACACACCTATCTACGATTGCCTATTCTAACTTCCTGCCGTAGCTATGCTGAGGTATTTGCAAAATCTAACCCCTATCCAGATCCCTAACCATCGACTGACTAACTGTTCCAGGATCTCACGCGTTACCCACTGCACCGCGGAGGGCCTTAGCTTGTCTTTCTGTCACCCAGTTTTCTACCTAACGGTACCATCAGCAATCACCCATCAACGTGAAGGATCTGTGGAGCCCAAATCGGCATTAGGCCCAGTTCGACCGCCGCTGTAGTCGAAATCGCAATATCGACTTTTTATTTGCTGCCTACCATCAATTTTCCATCGCAAGGTATTAAATGTAATACCTGCCGTGAAAAGATAATAATAGGCAGTAAACAGAAAATTATACACTATGCACCACAGATTCGTCGTAGCTTCCTTTCGACATTTGTCCACAACGTGACAGTGTGTCGTGCGAGCGGATAGAGGCGCCTTACGATATAAATGAGCTCTCTATTTCGATTCTGAGTTCTGTCTGAAGTAAACGATGCGCTTCTTCATTCCGAGATGAGTAGGATGGTACCAAAATTGTCTGGGAGGATGAGAACATTGATGTGGCGCACCGATAGCTCATCTGAAGGTATTGTATGAGCAAAATATTGGTAATAATATGAGTCCATTCAATCACCTCTACGAAGTCGAATGAGTGGTGCATCCATCATTAAAGGCTGAGCGCTTTATCCTTTGTCCCCTCATCTAAAGTTCACCAGCCTCACGTTTCTATTGAAATGTTTAATTCCTTATTCATGAGGTTTCGGTCGCAACTCAAATGCATCACCTGTATCCTGTAGTTCCGTTAATCGTTGGGTGACTCGAGGGGGCGCCAGTAAATCTTCCATTTTTCCCCTGTCGCGTGCAAGAGTAGCCCAGTGAGTTCTGCTCGCTCTAGGGACTCGTTGAGCATCATGTATTTCTTCGAGGCTCTTCGTGAAGAATTCTGACCATCGGGTCAGTGGTCTTCCTGCAGCACGTTTCACATCCTGAGGAATCCAGTCACTAACGGCTCTTGTCCATCGGTTGCCGTTCATCCGCATTACGTGCCCGGCCCACCTTCGACTGTTTGGCCTGCAGAACAGCATGTTTGATTTTTTGATCGTTGACGCATGTCGGGGCTTCGAATTCCATTCCTTACTTGTGTGAAACGGGATACTCCTAGCATCGTCCTTTCGACTGCGCGTTCGATAAGGCTGAGTGATCTTTCACCCCTGCTTACGCAGCGACCAGATTTCTGACGCATACGTTGGGGGCAGGAAGTACCGTTGAGTCGAAAAGGTGAGCATGGAGTAGGGTGTTCCTTGTTCTCTTCAGTACATCCTCGATGCTCTTGAAAGCTCCCCAGACCGCTCGTTTCCTTCTGATCAGCTCTGGAGCTAAGTCGTTAAACATCTTCATTTCCCGACCTAGATAGACAAAACTGGAGCATTCGTAGATATTTGTTCCGGAGAGCGTGAATGGGGCATACGAAACGAATCCGTTCCTCATAAACATCGTTTTTTGTGAGACTTAGTTCAAGACCAATCTTTCCTCAGGCTTTATCAAAATCGGCCGGCATTCCTTCCGCATGGCTAATGTTTGGTGTTATAAGAACGATGTCATCAGCAAAGCAAAGATGGTGTAACTGCCGACCATCGATGTTGACTCTCATATTTTCCCATTCCAATGTTCGTATGACGTTCTGGAGGGGTGGCGGTAAGTAATTTTGGCGAGATGGTAACGCCTTGCCTAACTCCTGTTTTGACGTCAATGTTAATATCGTTGTACAATGGTGTTATCTTGGTTGTGAAATCTTTCTACAGCTCACGAAGAATCTTTATATACTGAGTATGGGCTCCTTGACTATCAAGGGCTTTTCCATGACTGCTTCTATCTCATTTGAGTCAAAAAGCCTCCTTTAAATCGGTGAAAGTGAGACAGAGCGGTCTGTTGTACTCTGGCGATACTTCAATGAGCCTTGTTATCGTGTGGATGTCGTCCATCGTACTAAATCCTTTTCGAAACTCTGCTTGCTCACATGGCTCTCCGTCGTCCAGTGTTCTGTCAGTCCTGTTTAGGATGACTCCAATGAAGAGTTTGTAGACGACAGACAGCAAACAGTTTCGTCGGTAGTTGTCGATATCGGTCACCCTCCTTAAACATTAGCACGGTCTTACTGGTCTCCCATTGAGTAGGGAATCTTGCATTCAGATAGTTAGTGTATGAAGAGCCGAAAGAGCCGAACCAGTGTGTTTACGAGGACTGGCGGAAGGTTCTTCAGGTGTTCCAGATATTATCCTGTCCAGACCTGGTGCTGTTCGACTTTTCACCGACAAAATAGGATGTCCGATTTCGGAAGGGGAACTGGTGGTACAACATATCCATCCTCCTTTATTTCATATGACGAAAGGTGGACGTGGCTATCGAATAGATTTGAGTAGTATTCGTGAATGATTTTCTCCATTGCCTTTCTGGACGCCGTAACTGTTCCATCTGAGCGTCGGAGTGCAATCATCTTGGTAAATTGGTGAAACTTCGGTATGCTTTGCGAATGCATTTTCCAGCCTGTGCAGCTTCGACCATTACTGCTGCTCTTCTTTCTTTAAAATCTTCTTTTACAGCCTGTCTTCATTGTTTTCCAAGGTCTTGTGTGTTGCAGGGCGCCTCCGACTATTGCGCCACACGTGCCCATATATGTACATATACATATATATATATATATATATATATATATATATACATATGCATATACATGTATGCATATAGCACCATGCCTAGTGGTTGTATATATGTAAGTAGTCCAGCGTTTCCATCAGGAAGCCTAGGTGAAAGTAAACCAATACCAGGATTCGCCACCATCCTGGTATCAAAGTCGCATGGTGGCAAATCTCCTTCTGATCCACAAGCTCTGCAACTGCCTATAGTGGTGAAGACCTGGAGCAGACTTTGGCCAGGCTGACCTCAGGATTCTAGGGAACCACAATGGCTCAATCAGCAAATCTCCGATAAGTGGTGATTGTGCTGGGGACCACACAATCAGTGAGGAAGGGCCGTTTAAGTGTCAAGTGTCGTATACTACACTATACTTATGTACAATTAAGGGTCGTCTACTACACCAGACATAAAATTAGGAGTCGTCACCTGTTTGTTAATCTTGAACTGAACTCTAGCATCACCAAAAATTTGGTCTGAAAATGTACCTGAGTAGAAAACACTTCGCACTGCTAGTTATAAATCAACTGCGGATTCTAACAAGAAGACATAACAAGGGAAATATATTGGAAGAAACGCAGAAAAGAACTAGTTTCGTTAACTGCCACCATGACCTTGGTAAATATAATGTTTCCGTCTGAACGAAGACCTTCTATTATGAGAGACCATCCTCAGTAGTGATTCGGAAAAGTTTTCCTTCAGCGTGTTGTGTTCGGCAATCCTTGTACTTTTCGTCGACATCTACTAAACAAAGCCGTGGATTTTTTTCTCTGACCTGTGTGCACTTCATAGCTTTCGCTTGAATTTAACTATTTGTTAACTCAAACTAATCGTGCTTTCTTCTTCTTAGTCATAACTCGAGCTTCTAAGGAAATAAATGAGTATCTTTCATAACGAAGATTTGGAGTCTGAGATGACGAGATGTTTCTGGAGCGGCAAACATTTGGGCATAGCTTTTCCTCCCTTGATGATTAGGTGCCAGTGGTAATCTTCCTTTTAGTTAACAAGTAACAGCTGAACATTACTCATGAAAGTGTCAATGAATATTGTTTGTATAGGTTCTTTTATAAGGTAGTTAAAATATCATATTCTTCCTGCACTACTGGATGTGCTTATAGAAGGCTTTTCAGAACCCGCTTATTACTGAAGTTTGAATTTATGCTTCAAATGTCGTTGGGTTTTTAGTACTGCAATGTTTAGAAGGTAGAGGGATCTAGGCCGAACTTGTTCATTAAGAGACGGTGGCGTATTTCAGCATAGTTTTTTGGATTATTTGATAGCTACCTTGGAGTTTCGGTAATGTCTCGCTTCAACCCCCCTTATAGAATGAAATCATCACATCCGTAGTATTCTGGTATGCACTATTTTCCTCATTCTTTCGACAATGGCAGGCTGCATGCCTTTGGCTGAACACAATTTTCACAGTAAGAATCCCCACTGAGGACAACGCTCTTATGTAGTCGTGTTACATTAGCTTGGTTGTGAAGATGCCTTTTTGCGTTTCTGTGGTCGTCTTTTGCTCTGTCAACTTGTTTTGTTCCTTCAAGCTTTCTCTAGAGGGTCTTCCATTTTCGCTCCGATCTGTTATTCCTATCTCTAAACTTTGTATTCTGATTAGATAGCGTTTTTTATTTCAACACTAGAATATTCGATGACAAATGTGACAAGGACTTTTGTTTTCCTTCAACTAATCGCTAGCAGTTATAATCAGTCACCGCAAATTGAACGTGTACAGATTGTTAAGTGGTAACTAGGAATTAAAAAGTTCTTATGAGAAAGAATTTATATCGGCACATTCAGGCATCAATAAGTCCTAATGTCAGAAGCACATCTAAGCTGAGATGATAGGCTTCCGGCGAAGCCCATTGCACGGACCAGTCGTGTGAAGGCCTTTCCGCTGTGTATGGTAACGGTGCTTTCATCCGGCTAACAAATTTTATACGTATGCGCATTTGGTCTTCTACAGGATACCTTCATTTTGAATGCAACAAAAGGATAAAGGATAAAGCTCTCGGCGTTGATCAATCTTTGAGGGATGTGCATTCGACTTCATTAAGCATCGTTTGGAGGTGATTGAAGGCACATCTGGCCTTTACAATGACTCGCGGTGGCCTACCGATGTATCGAGCCAGTGCTTCTATCCTCCCAGATAAGTCTGGTACGAATTTGCCGACCCTGGAGGGATGAAGGCTTGATGGGCCATGGGCGCGGGGAATCGATTCCACGCTTGTGTTGCAGGGCGCCTCCGACCACTGCGCCACATATCAATAGGATCTAGATCTAAATTGCTGTGACAGACGTCATAATAGGTATCCGGGGTCAACGGTCTACTATTGAACAGCACAAACCACTTTTTGACTAGCACCATTGTTCACCTGTTGCTGAATAGATCGGTAGGCCACCGCGAATCATTGTAAAATCCTGAATTGCATTCAGTCGCCTCCAGCGATGTTAAATGAAGTCGAATGCATGGCGCATCTCTCGCATCCCATCACTGTGAGGTACTGTTTTCGCATTCTGCAGATAAGACACTTTAGCTGCCCAGTATATTTTCGACCTAGTCGCTTATTTTTGCCAATCATCAAGTTATGAGGAAATGGCCACAATGGAGCTGGGGTGTTTGCAAAATTTCGGCATCCGAGGCCAGCGTCGAACTATCGATTATCATTTCCAGATCTCACGTGTGATTGCTGGTAGCCAAGTAGATCGGAGATAGCCGTGCTAAGTAAATAAAAAGCTGGGCATAAGAAAACATCTGCATTTTATAACGAAGAAATAAGGTTAATAGACAAGCTTGTTTGCTTGTCCAAATGCAAAGTCTCTTTATTAACTGCTCTTTTATAACAATGCGCTTCACTTCTGCGGAATTCCACCGTCTGTTCTCGGCTTAGTGCTTCGCTGAAATGCCAACTTAGTTCACTTTTTTAAAACATGATTTGACACCAAATTTAGTGCGAAAGCCAGCACTTCTTTCAATCGCTTCGCTTCCTGTGTCTATCGTCTACGAAAGTCTTCGGATTGGTGCACGGATTCCACTCCTTGAGCACTTAAGCGTTCTTACGAATGTCGTTAAATGCTGGTCGAATAGGTGGCTTCTGGAATCTTGAAATTGATGTGCTGAGGTGTCCCCTAATCTTCACTGCAGACAATTTTTATGGATTGAAAGCAGCTTTTCGCAGTCGGTGGAAGAGCGGCTTAGCAAGGAAAAAAAGCGACAAGGAAATCTCGACGGTTATAAACGGTTAGCGCTCAAGTGCTCACATGAATGGACTTGGAGCTCATTGGCACATGAATTAATGAATCAATAGAATATACCGATTGTACCGATTGATATGTGGTTATAATCCACTGCTTAGAAGAATCCCAACAACGCATAATTCCTCACTAGCCAATCTTCTGAATTTTCTCTTGTATAAGAATTCAACGCAGTATTTTATCTTTTACAATTCCAATTACTTCAGGTTTCACTAGTCTTCCTAGGAAATGGTTTTCAGAACATTTAGAGGAAAATAGCGAGGTGATCAAGTGACGTTGACGCGTCTCAACGTCAACTGCAAACGGCGCAAAGTCGTTTCGAAGAAAGAAAAACACCAGAAATATTAATGTTACTCTTATAAAGTCATAATAAAAAAATGACGTTATCTAAACTTGAAACCGAATGGAATGAACCGGTTAACCTAATAAAGTTTGCAGCAATCTTTATTGCAGACTCACCTTAACTATTGTGATAATACGGTTTACATCAAAAATTTTTTGAAAGGAAGCGAAGAAAGAAGCAGATTAAAATATGTAAAATTTAAATCATAGACAGTCGGCCTGCTAAGAATAAAGAGTTAAGTTGATGATAGCACTGCTGTTATTTATAAGCAATATATACGTGTCGTAGCATACTGGTGACAGCTGCCCTGCAATGGACGGCTCCTTGGTTTGATTCTGTGACTTGGACGATATCGAGCTGGTTCCATCATTCCATGCTCGAAAAACTGTTACAAGCCTTATGTGGGAGGAAAAAAAGCACTTAATTCATGTATTTGTAGGCCAGAAAGTGCTTCTGCACGCCGAATATAGATCCAGTCACCCTGACAATTTTGCGAATGGAGTCGAATGCATAGCTCATTCGTAATGGATTGATCATCGCTAGAAGCTCAAAACTCTATGGTAGAATTGTGTTCCAGAGTTCCAGGAGTCAAAGTCAGGAAAAGTCAGTACCTTTCTCACCTTGGTCAGATCCCGGTTAATCGCATCTTTTGCCGCTGAGAAATCAGAGGTTTTTCATTTCCGGAAAATATGGGGATTGATATTGAGTCGGACTAAACTGTTCTAGTACCCATTCTCCGACCGTTGATTATGTTAGTACTTATCAACAAGTGATTTTCTTCAAACTTCTATCTTCTTATAGAATCGCTCAGTATCAATGTTCTTTTAGAAAATGAGTTGTCAGGAAACTAAGTTTGGCCGTACCCCTTTCTATCAACATCCAATTTCCAAGTTTAGTTTACCGCCGAAATCATAATAAAATGCCAAAGACGTCTCAAATTGTCATTGTTACCTCCGGAATCTCTTTCTCATCATTAACTAGTTGTGTGAAGTCGTCCCGAAGCAATTATGAAGAAAATTAGTTTTCTTCTTCCTCTTTATTTTTACACGAACCGCCTTCAACTATTGCGGATTTTCTTCTTACTTTTTATTTTTGCACGAACCACTTCCACCTATTGTGCCGATCTAAGCACTTTCCTCATCCGATTACTTTCTTCTCATCGATCGTCCATGAAGGTCTTCGGATTCCAGTGCAGATTCGGTTGCTGTGTGAGGATATTGCTCTTCCTTGTGAATGTTGTTGAATGCTGTTCGAGTCAATCACACCCTAGAATATTGGCCATGATAAGGCGTTCCAGTCTTCAAAATAGGTCGTTCCCAGCCTCTGTAGATCAGAAGGGCCCCTTCCACTGCAAGTCATGTACAAATTTCCCTAATCCCGAGCGATGGGAGGTTTGGTTTCCACGCGGCTTGAGATTAAGTCAATGACCACTTGTATAAATAATTATAGGGCTTTGTATAACTCGTGGGCTACATGCGCCGTTATACTGATGCAAACTTATACAACAATTATTGAAGCCTGAAAGAATACCAAAAGAAGTGACATGGATAAATTAGTTCCAAAATGATAATATCAGTAAAGCTTGTTGGACATCTGTCGTAGCGTTGGATGTTTGAAAAGTTGCAAGAATGTGAACTAAATAACTTCATGTCGATCATGTGATTTTTGGGTGTCATTGGTGAGTCAGAACGAGTTTCAGCCGGTGGTACTCAGAACAAAAGAGGATTCTGATCTATGGTCAGCCGTTTTTACTAGGTTGCAGAATTCAAGTAGTGAGTTATTCGAATACTTCACTGTATCACCCAAACACTCCAACTACAATTCAGCTTTTTAAGTGGTTTTCGATGTCGACAAACCAGAAAACGAAGTACACTATGACTCAACATGCATTCCATCATTATCAGCATCAATCTATTTGATCGATTAGGAATGTTCGAGATCAATCCATTAATGTTCTTCGATTATTGGCCTACAGACACCATGGTTCTTGTTGAAAACATTTACATTAGTGCATTTGTCTTCCAAAGCAACTATAGCAACAATTTTTTCCACTCCGGAGGAACTGATTTGATTTGATGGGAGCACGAGATCGAACCAATGAACGAGGTTTGTGAAGTAGAGGTCTTCTTTCCATTGCGATACACCCTCTTCCATTCCTAAGTTTTTTCTCTTATGATCTCATTAATAGCTTAGTCAACATAGAGACTCATTCTTCTAGAGCGAAATTGTCATCAAAGTAGTCAGTGATTGATTTGATCGAGGTTATTGACTTTGTTTCGACAGTTCCCATGATCGAACTTTCTATTAACCTCGGCATTGGAAAATGAATGCGTCGTTTTCTTGTTCAGCAATGGCGAAGTTGTTAAACAGCATACATTTACTTCCATAGAAGAACACAATACAATACAACAGTAGCTGACGTTTCGGCAGTATCGCCTTCTTCAGAGCCGCTTTTTAGGTGAATTCCAATGAAGAAGATTAGAACAGCTGATTATAGTCGCATAAGGTTGATGACTGCACCATCCCCTTTCTGGAAGTCATAATCTTACATAATTGTCCTCATTGGAAGTCACGGAAAAAGCGGGTCTGAAGAGGACGATTCTGCCGAAACGTCAGCTACTGTTCTATTGTATTGTGTTTTTCTATGGAAGTAAATGTATGCTGTTTAACAACCTCGCGATTGGTGAACAAGAAAACGACGCATTTGTTTCGACACTTTTCAACACCACATCCAAGGATGCAGTGTGATGAGAACTGATCACTTAATGTGTAGGTAGGATCAGTAATTCAAAAAATAAATAGAATAACAACACCTATATTAGTACTAGGCTTAGGCTTAGGCCGGGACAAGGTACACCCCCCTCCCTTCTCAATCCCTCATCCCTGCTAAGCCTAAGCATATTAGTATTTATTAGTGATTGCTGAATGAGTACTTCTTTCTCATAAATTCTTTAACAAGTACACCATGGAATTATCACACATGAGGGTTAAATAAAAAACAACAACAAAAATAAATTCACAAGGCAAATACAATAATATAAATATAGATATCTGCAATTAAACCCTTAATACAAATGCAATGCAAAAATAACCGTGAGCCATATATTACTCACACATTCTCATAGGTGCGTTTTAGCCCAGTTTGATCGAAATATGTTTGAATGGGTACATTTAACGAAGTACAAATGATTTTTCTTATCAGTAAGAAAAAGGGACGATAATGTTATGTTCGGCTAATATGAGGAAATTATATTAATGTGTAGTGTTGTTGTAGGACATAACGCCATATACAGTATGCCGATGAAAATCGATATTTCGAGGTTTGGCGGGAACGATATATTCAAGTGATGTTGCTGTTATGATCTTGATTGAATCCTATGGTAAACACGGTATTGTAGCGATCAAAAGCTTAATGTTCTTTGAGCAAAGTTGGAAATAATATATGAGTTTCGAGTTAGGAAACGATAACAACTAGACTCTGAACAAAATAAGATGACAAAAAGCTTTCGAAGGAGTGACGAATGAAAAGTATGTGAATGATTAGGAAGCCTCTATAGAATGACCCCTTCTGAATTATGGCAAAATATGGAAACAATGCATGTTCTTCTATGTTCATTCATTTTTCATCATGAAAACTAAAGAAGCTTAATGATTAGGAAGCGTTCTATGAAAACTCTTCAAGGGACAAACTTCACAACGAGGTGTCAATCGTTTTCATTTTTCTTCTTTGAGTCCTTCACCATTTGGAAGATACTGGAATGTTGGCCTGTAATTTCTTTCGCCGTAACTGATATAACTATTAATTTTGCGTGTTCATTTCTTGATACGGGCTCCGGTTGTGCTGCAAGCACCACTCGGCCGATGTGACGACGACAGCGACTCGTCGGCGTTGAGTCTGACGTCTGTTAGAGAAGAAGAAAAACCATAACGAGATTCATATAAAAGGGTGGCGCAAAACGTGATTCACATTGCTGAACGTTCACCTACCTCATTCTGTTGCTTTCCACAGGACAACACTGTCATGGATCTGGAGAATCGTATCAAGGCGTATCGGCTTGTCATCTATTCGGCGATCACATTCTCCGTGGTGGCTGTGATTTCCGTTTGTATCACACTTCCAATGGCCTACAACTATGTTCGTCATATGAAACAATTTATGCTCACAGAAGTCAACTTTTGTAAGGTTGGATATTTTAAACTGTTTCACATATAATTTATGGTATTTGAACTCTTTGAATAATCTAATTAATTAAAACTCTAGGACTCGGCTCGAGACATTTGGTCAGAAGTGGATCATCTTAAAACTATAACGATACAGTCAAACAGAACAGTACGCCAGGTCGAATACGGATCCTGCCAAGCATGTTGTACCGGAGGACAACCTGGTCCTCCAGGTACACCCGGGCAACCAGGCCGGCCGGGAAATCCTGGTGCTCCTGGGCTCCCCGGAAAACCTGGTCGCCCTCCAGTTCAGCCATGTGAGCAAATACCAATTCCGCCGTGTAGGCCTTGTCCAAGAGGCCAACCTGGACGCCCAGGAGGACCAGGATTACCTGGGGAACCAGGGGCGCCTGGAAAGCCGGGTCCATCAGGAGAAGACGGGCAACCAGGTTCTCCAGGACCAAAGGGACTTCCTGGACCGCCTGGAAAAAGTGGAGAACCAGGAAGCCCGGGTCAACCGGGGGTGACCCCGCCATCGGAGCCACTCATGCCTGGTCCGCCTGGACCACCCGGTCCACCAGGACCTCAGGGACCACCGGGAGCAAATGGACCTCCTGGTCGTAATGGTGCTCCAGGTTTGTTTTATTCTAGAGTTTGTATGTCGCATTAGTGAGCAATTCCTCGAATTATGGTACAACATTGTAGGACTACCCGGTGAGAAAGGTCCAAGTGGTCCAGTCGGATTACCAGGAGAACCTGGAAGAGCTGGACGTCCAGGACAACCAGGGCCACCGGGACCGCCAGGCGAACGTGGAATTTGTCCAAAATACTGTTCGTTAGACGGTGGTGTGTTTTTTGAAGACGGCACACGTCGCTAAACAACATATAGCAGAAAAGAAAAAACTCTGCGAATGATCGCAATGTCCGACTACATGGTAATAAATATAGATTTAATGGGTGTGTAAGGAAGAAACATTTCAGCTTGGAAAGAACCAAAATGGATAAAAAAACTGAGTGATAATTTTGCCGGCAGGTCACGCTTTCCCATTTGTTTGAATGAGATTAGGAATTATTAGATCATCCATACCTATGGGTGCCCAACGTAATGGAGACGAGCTCTCGAAAGACGATAACTTTATTATTGACGCTTGCTGGAAAAAGCAAACAATACAATAACCTTTTCATTCAACCCATTCAGATTCTTGGCAATCGGTTGTTCAAGTTTAAAGTCATCTGAGACCGATTCGCATCTCACCTGTCGCCGTTTTCCTTCTAGGAAACGATGGCGCACGCTATTATATAATAGAAGATAACTGGTGAAGATCCTATGTGTTTTCTTCTGTCAAAAAGCCGGAAATCGAAGTTGGCAGAAATGAGGGATATGAGGTTTCGAGTGGAGTGCAATTCTAAAGTGTTGAATAACATTTAGACTTGCAAAATTTTGAGAGATATGTTGCATCGACGTTGATCAATGCTCAACGGAAGCGCCTTCGACTCCAATGAAAAGCAGTTGAATGTATATCTGGCTTACAGAATAACGTAAAGGCTCCTACCGACTTATAAAATCAGTATTTTTTACTCTACCATACAGGTTCTGTAGCAATTTGTCCACGAGCGATAGGAGGGAGCAGAAGGGGAATTCGTCAACCTAGATAGCGGAATCGTACCAGTGACCACATGTATGCTGCAGTGTACCGCCAAATCAGTGTGCTTCAAGCGTTCTTTTATAGAACAAACCGAAATTTAACGGCCAAACTTAATTTAAACCCCTTAAATTGGGAAAATGGGTAGAGACACCCTATAAAAATTGTCGTTGTCCTTCAATAAGTTAAGTTGATCAGAGCCACAGGAATCATTGTGAACAAAACAAACGAGTAGTGAAAACCACCCTGATCACTACTTCAATCATTCAGATTTTAATACATAGATTTTTTCGACTTCGAACAATGCATAACCCTTATATTGTCATCTGATTGAACGACGCTCGGATGTTCTTAAGACTTTATTTAGAGACTTTAAAGGAAAGTGCTACAGCTCTGTGCTTTAAACGTAAGACTCAACTGGCTCCGAGGATTTCTTCGTGGAAGATGAGAGTCTCCTTAACGATAAATGGAATAGTAAACGATATAACACTAACGATGATGACCATTTAAAGGTGGAGGAGAGCAACATGTTAGCCACTTCGACTTCAGTTCTAGCATTAACCGCTAAATTTTTGTAGAACAAGAACTTGGGAACAGTTAAAACGTACTGAAAAACCAAAAAAATTGAGAAAACATGGGCCATATAGGTGTAGTAAGAAACGATCAGATCATTGTAATGGAGTAAGTTCTTCGCTTCTTCAAAAGGAATTCTCCACTTCCATTCAATAACAAAGACGATCAGTTCCCTGATTCGAACGTTTTGTGACGTAAAATGATCCACAAAAATAGACGCATAAAGCAGGAAATGAAGTCCTGCAAAAAACTTAACAAGTACGAAGAACCAGTCGATTTTCTGAAGTCGAAGCCTATTTCATGAAGAAAGAGTATGTGGCGAGTGTTCCATTGAATGTCAGCAAATGCCGCGATGTTGTGGTGACCTTTTAAAATTATGACAACACCCTCCAAAAAGTGAAGAAACCGATGATGCTTGTTTTTAATCAATAGCTATTATTAACGCCAACAATCAAGTGCTGTGGTTACATTAGTCAATGATTAATCGAATGGTATAAGTTATATTGTACGACAACGTTTAGCCATATATCACATAACACAGAGGAAGAGGCACGCATTTCCATGCGACTTCACTCAACATCTTACAAGTGATTGAATGCATATTTGACGTATGCAGTAAGTTGCGGTTGCTTACTGATGAATCACGGCAGTGGTTATTTACCCTCCCAGACAAGTCTGGTATCAACTTACCTTGGCCAAAGGGATGAAGGGCTTGCATTCTCCGGTGTGAGTGGTCGAACCAATGTTCTTGCATGTCATGTATTGCCTTTGACCACGGTGCTGCATAGTCACCAATTCAAATATCGTGTTCAATATTGGAGAACTGCAGCACTGACAATGGAATAATCAACTGCTTGCTCTTTTAATAAGTGGCATTGAATAAACGGTAGCCATTAAGTAGTTCTGAAGCGCAACAAGGCGTCGTAGGTGGCATTATATCTTTCTAAATTTATATATTAACAATTTCAATAAAGGCGTGAGAAACACATTGTTAGAGGTGTCGTTCAATAATGAGCGCCTGATCACTTTTCCCACACCGCACAGAGCAAACTACGTCTCCCATCACTACCCGGTCATTAAAATGAGAGCGATTTAGTACTCGAAAGATTCGCCCGAATTCACGAAAACCGTAGAACGCCTGTGGTGATGACTGCAATGCTGTGACACTGCTCGACTATTTCAGAGAGAATCAATTTCATCAGCATTCAAGGCTATTCTTATAGAAAGCCAACGCTGTCAAGCAGGAACCTGATTCACACGGAAATCGGAAGATTATGGTAATGAAGGAAAGTGAGACAACGAATTGAATAAAAAAACTGAGAGTCATACAATACCCGATGTCCGGTAATGTGAAAAAAAATATATTTCATATGAGGTGAGAGTGACTTATACCCCCAATGACCAACGACAACAGATACAGTTCTTTTTTAGTTAGTTCAAAAAAGTGGTGGATTTTGAGATGGATATGGTTCAGATTAAAAATAGTGAAGAAGTAGGTCCAAATAATTTCAACTCACTTAATGTCTTAAGGGAACTTGCGATCTGTTGAGTGACTTATGGGGCTAAAGGGGAAAAACATGCGTGTGCTGTGCTACGCGTACATTGTCGTTCAACCACTAACGAAAATGTAATCACGTTTTATTTGCTGCTTATTCTTCTTTCATGGCAAGGTAAGATGTGAAATGTGACCACAATAATGCTGAGATACATGCAAAACTCCGGACAACAGGTGTCTGCGGTGGAAATCGAACACGCTACTACCCTTTCTGGGGGGCTGCGTGTCCCACCACCACACCATGCGTGTCCTCCCTTCGTCTTTTTTCTCAACCGTGTTTTATAGGCTCCATCAGTCAACATCACCCGTCAACTGAAATGGTCTGGGGAGCAAAAATGGACACTAAGGCCAGAATAGCTGCAACTGTAGTGTAAATCACAATGTAATCACTTTTTATTTACTGTCTATTCTTTTTTTCATGAAGGGGATGAAATGTGTATGTGTATAAGATGCGTAAAACACGCCTGAGAAAAAGCCGAAACGAAGGGCACGCGTGGTGTAGTGGTGAACGCGTTAGCTCCCGGAAAGGGTAATTGGGTAATTACGTGGTTCAATCCCCACCGCAGGCACCTGCTGTTCGGAGTTTTTGCAAATATCTCAGCATCATTGTGGTTATATTTCACATCAAACTAGCGAATATGATCAAAACTGATCGGCGATGCCCTAAATGATAGCCGTTGAGTAGCCGTTGAGCTACACTTTCTATAAGCACCATAAGCAATCTTCTGCATTGAATTGAAGGCACATAGCACAGCGAGAAAATAGGCTATCACGTAATACGTAGGGGGACGAGCAACTGTTACATATCTACTTATCACAAAGTGCTATTCCCTATAGAAAAGCACTTTTTACCGGACTTTTTTTTGCTTTCTTTCAGTGGCAAGATTTCAGTGAAAACGGTCGTTCCTATTTCATAGCTAGAGATTGTCTCAAACCTTTGTGAATTGAGGCGAAGTACACCACCTTTAAAGAAGTTGACCGTCTCAAAACCGGTCTCTTTCACGACAGTGGTATGAACTTCTGGCATAGATTTATTGTTGGGTGGCCACCAGTAGAAAAGTTGAACATTTTCTAAACCTTGACGATCTCCGCCGAAATAATGCACCTTCTAGAACACGTTACTGCTTGATATCTAGCAACCCCGACACATGCATGTCCTCGTAACAATGATGCATAAAGCATTAAAACGGAAAGCACTATGCTTTTATAATGAAAACACTCAGGTAGATTAGAACAAAAACGCACAGCTTTAGGTCTGTTAGTAAGATTTTTACCAAAGAGTAAATGAAAACACCACAACTTTGATTTTCGAATCCGCTGAAGAAAAATGACAACGTATCGGCCGATAGCAGGAGTGATTCGCGATTGTACGATGAAATGACTAGTGGAAATGTAATGTGCTACTGGTGTTGTTCAATTCAAGGTTTTGATTGCTCAGGGCTAAGAATGTGTTCTTGTCGTTCCAACCTAGAAGATATTATATTTACAACCAGAAGAGGAAAAATGAAATCACTGACAGAATAATAGAAACATACACTTGCGAACAAAAGACTTCCAACGGATGTGCAAATTTTTTAAGGTTATATTTTTTAAAAAGTCTATGAAGGACAGCGCAATGGAGTAGAGATACCATTTTTTTCGAAACTTAATATTCAGTTTTAGAATCCCTCTCCTTCTTTAACCTCTCTACTTTTCCTTTTTTCTAGCTTTACATTCTTTCAAATTTCATGTTCAAAGCACGTTAAAGCATGTCTTCCTCCTTCAGTGATTAATCAATTGGCCTCAGCTTCTATGAAGTATAAGAACTGTGAAATCATATCATTTTAAGAGTAATTTGACACATAGTATGAATGACTGGACTTGATATATAGTATGAATAACGATTTATTGAGGTATTAATACACTTAACGTCGTGTTCCGTCTTCGTAGAATGTTCCACCATCAGTGGCGCAATACTTCGGACAAATTCCTCTTTCACCAAGAGTTCCATCAATTCCAGGACGTCCTGGTGCTCCAGGAAGACCGGCTGCACCGCGCTCACCATCTCCACCTCGTGGTCCTTTCGGCCCTTGCGGACCTAGAGAAAACAGATAAACGAAGTTTGAAAGAAAAAACACAGAGACATAACGATGACTCACCAGGTATTCCAGAAGCTCCGGAATGACCTATTGAACCGGGAAGTCCAACTGGTCCTTGTGGTCCAGGAAGACCGGGTGGTCCAGGACGAATCGTCTCTGTAATAGCGTTCTGGCCTGGTTTTCCCGGAACACCAGACATTCCTGGCTTTCCTGGTAGTCCAGGTGGCCCACGCGCTCCCATTTCTCCGGGAGCTCCAATGGGACCGGCTGGTCCAATTGGACCCATGTGTCCAGAATCTCCTGGCGGGCCTGGAAGGCCAGGCGGTCCAGGAGGCCCACGTGGACATGGCTTACATGGTGGAGGTGTTACTGGCTCACAAGGTTGCTGTGGTGGGCGTCCGGGATTTCCAGGGGCACCAGGAGCTCCTGGCTTTCCCGGTCGCCCTGGTCGACCCATGGGACCAGGTTGGCCAGGAGGTCCAGGTAAGCAACATAGTTCACAGTCAATGGTGGTGCTTTCGATTTTACCAATATCCTCGTAGCTCGTTTGACGTGCAGTACGATTTCGTGTGCTTACTATTTTAATATCAGTTACTTTGTTCCAAAGGGTTCTTGCGGTTCCCTGAAGAATGAAGAGTGAAGGCGATAGGAATGCTCCTTATCTACAGAAAGTGTCATTCATGATTAGAACTATGAAAGAGTTTCCTGTCAAACAATGTGAAAATTCAAAGAAAATCCCTTACCGTACAGTCATTGAGATCATTATTCATTGCTCTTCTAACGTTGTGTAGATAATTATAAATCATGGGTAATGAAACACAGACAGAAAGCACTGCGATTACTGAAAATGTGACCGCCGAATAGGCCACTACGCGATACGCACGAATACGATAGTCCAGCTCCATTAAAGTGAAGTTTCCAGACTCTTGAACACTTCTTAAATAGTGTGTCGTTAAAGGGACGACTACTACCATAGCAAGTTTTGTTTCTACTCGATACTCCTACTATTTCGCTAAGTAACAACGTTCGTCACACTCAACGCTATTGACCACACAACTGAACGAAAGAGGGATGAATGTTTGCCGACGAGAAGAAGAATGGAATAATCGCATGAGAGGCGACGTTGCTCACGCTGCCAAGCCTTGGCAAACCACAAAGGGTGTTGCGATGAATAATTTAAGGTTACGATATGTGATAAGATATACATATGCGAAATTAAACTAAGGCATTGAGGTTTGGAATGACAAAACTGGTAGAAATATTTGCTAAAGATCTCGTTAACCGTTATTTTTCCGACGAAATGTAAATTCTGAATACTTGATCCTATATATCATAGGGTGCGTGTGGCGCGGTGGTCGGAGGCGCCCTGCAACACACACGTGAATAGATTCCAGCAACCCCTGGTCCCCACAAGCCTTTCATCCCTCCGGGATCGATAATTTGGGAATAGACTTGTCTGGGAGGATAGTAGCACTGGTTCGATGCATCGATAGGCCACCGCGAGTCATTGTAAAGGCCAGATATGCATTCAATCACCTCCAAACGGTGCTTAATGAAGTCGTCGAGAGGATTATTTTTATGATTATCATTATTGTTATTATTATTACTGTTATACATCAAACAATAGATCATTCTTAGAACTAAGTAGGGGTCAATATTTCACTGCAAATCTACTTTACTGCTTTAATTACTAAGTCATGGAAACTTTTATTTGTTGTGTTTACGATGTGTTAGAACTAGGTCATCTCCTGTTCTTTTGTTAAATTTACAGAAATCTCTACCAGATCTCTAGAAACCTGGATTCGTCTTCAAAACATAACTCCAGCTGAGTTAGCTAAGAGGCGGTGTTACCACCACTATTAGTTGACTTTTTTCCAATCGAGTCTTCGGCAGTAACAATTTTACTATTATGGCTGAACCATTTGGAATCACCACTCACCTGCCTTCTATATTTATGATGAAAGAAAAGTTCAAAAAGGTTGCTAACGTGTGTGTTTTTTGAAATCCAACTGATTCGGTTAGATTTCGCTCACAGGTGTCAGTTGAATCGATGCCACCACTAGCTATATTGTGGCGATAATGAGTTTCTGGAGAGTAGTTCAATTCTAAAAGTCCAGGTCCTTTCTTGTAAACTTCTTTACTCTGGAATCACTGTGGTTCAGATGTATAAAGTACTTAGTCGCATGAGCACAGAAATGATACACGAAATACTACACAGCTCTTCTCCTTTTGCTACTTTATTGATATCAACTATTTTCATTCCACACTATCTTATTTTTTAATACTTGGTGAAAATTTGTACTCGAAAAGTTTTAGTGAGAGTGTTAGCAACTTTCTGAACGCTTTGAGATTGTCGAAGACGGACATGGTTGTTTCTTACCTTTCAACTTGTCCTTGGTGACCTTCAAACATGTTCACTTTCGCAGCGCATGGGTCATTCAACTGTTATTTCAGGATCAGGATCGACTGTCTATTAACCTCGGCATTGGAATATGAATGCGTCGTTTTCTTGTTCAGCAATCGCGAGGTTGTTAAACAGCATACATTTACTTCCATAGAAAAACACAATACAGTAGAACAGTAGCTGACGTTTCGGCAGTATCGCCTTCTTCAGCGCTGCTTTTTAAGTGACTTCCAATGAAGAAGATTAGAACAGCTGATTATAGTCGCATATGGTTGTTATTTCAGGACTTGAAGGTCGACACCAAATGTGAGAAAATGTGAAGAACTCTAACAGAAATTCTAAATAACAACGTTGTTGAATAGGTAAACTGCAACGAACGGTTGACTTAGGACATCTTAATTACATAAAAAACGTAGAGAAGGATTATTACTAGTGCATAGACCAGTTTGCTACGCTTCTAATAATATAAAGAGTACAACATTCTCTTGGATTATTAAGCCAACATGAGCCTCGTAAAAAGTTTTATTCGATTAATTTCCCGGCGCCTTCGCCTTCTTCAGAGCCAAATTGATTAGAGTCAAACACTCGCTCGTACTAGCGCTCCTATGCTAAACACCAGCTACTAGAACAGTTCAAGATAAACTGTCACCATAATCGGCAGATTAGTAGATCTTGTAATAATATAAGACTTCAATCATATTAAGGAACAACAGCTTAGACAGTTTCTGAGTCACTTCAGATCTGAAGCTGCACAAATCAATGGGAAGACTTTTTAGTGAGCACTAGTTCCACTACCTGTTACAATACTTTCTGAAGATGTAATCGTCCTGTTTGTATAGAGCAGAAGTTAGAGGGTTCTTGTAATGCACATATGGTCATTGGTTCAATATTACACACTGCGGTAACCATAAAAAGGATAAAGGATAAATTTCACGGCGTTGACCAATCCCCTGAGGGATGCTCCATGTATTCGACTTCACCAAGTATCGTTGGAGGTGATTGAATGCATATCTGGCCTTTACAATGACTGCTAGCGGCCTACCGATCTATCGAGCCAGTGCTGTGATCCTCCTAGACAGGTCTGGCACCAATTTGCCTTCCCCGGGAGGGATGGAAGGCTTCGTGGGCCATGGGCGCGGAGATCGATTCCACGTGTGTGGCGGAGTGGCACCTCCAACTACAGCGCCACACGCGCCCATCATATCTTCCATACCTAATGATTCGTCACATTGTCTTGTCTAGAAGGATAAAGAACACTGAACCAATGAGTGCATCGGTAGGCTCCCCTGCTTGTCACTGCATGGGCTAAATATGCATCCAGCAACCTCTATGATGTTACGAATGGAGTCGAAGGAATGCTGTATCCTTAAGTGGCAATCAACGCTGAACGTTACATCGTTAATATCCTTGTTGCCTTAGGGATCGAATAGTGCAGTGGTTGTTATGGCATTCCCTATGCGGACAGCGTATTCTGCCCAAGCCTTAATTCTAACCTGTAACTGGTATATCAGGCCTGGTATCCTACGGCTTGGAGAAACTGTTACCCACATCTGTCTGCAACAAGCTCACCCCTTTAATCCACATGGGCACACTCTAGCTCTGCTGTCTCATAATTTCAGGAACCGACTTGATCCGCACTAAATGACATTCGTGATCACTGCAAAAAAATTCGTACGCAGCAGAACGCAACGCACATACAGAAAAAGTTCAAAGACCTTCAAAATGGTGGTCGCGAGAAAACGAGTCCAACGCAAGAAGTTCTGTGATCTGTACAGGATGTGTGGTGTCAGGTCGTATAAGGAATAAAAATGAATAATCATAGTTCGACTTTCAATGGATCGAATTTGAATGAAATCTGCTTTAAGGTGCTTAATATGTGGAGCACATTTGGAAGAAGAAAAAAGTGCTCCGTAAACTATTGCTATTTTTTTTGCCTTTTTTAGAATTTTTTTCATCCAGCATCATAGTCGCTCAGAAACATTATCTGGTAGGAATTCATTTGTTTAAGATAGATGGGGTGAATTATAGAAAGTCCTTCTCTTTTCGTTCTTCATTTTGTGCGCGCCACTATAGTTTTCAATTTATTTCATCGACTGGAAAGGGATTTCTTCCCATTAGTACTAATACATCCTATCAAAAAGTGGCTGCCACAACAACTAGCTCACGTCTCTTGTGGAGCGAAGAAAGCCTATCCCCGACTTACGACCATTCCTTCAAGCAGCGATTTCCAACTATAAAAAGATGGTGATGCGGTGTGTCGCATTTGCTTATTTCCATTAACGCTTAAGCGACAATACTTAATTTTGCCTGAGTGCCGCAATGGACGGCGCCTAGTATTCTGTCTTCATAGCATTGCAGGTTTTTTCGTATGTGGGCAATAACACCACAATGATGCTGAGATATTAGCAAAACTCCGGACCGCAGGTGTATGTGGCGGAGAAACGAACGCGCTATTACCCTTTCCGGGGCTATAACATTTTCACGGCAGGGTATTATGTGTGATACAATCACAATAGTGCTGAGATATTTGCAGAACTCTGGACTGCAGTTGCGTGCAGTGAAAAATAGTATCAAGCAGTTAACATAAGCGATAATATTTCAATAAACAAGAGACTTATCGAGTTGAAAACATGACAAGACAGTCGAGCAGACTTTGCTCTATCGCTTCATTGCTATGGAATGGATGTATGCTACTTTTTTACGACATGTTACTAAAGGCCGTCATAGTAACACGTTGCTGACAACATTTGGAATTGTTTCAAAGCCTGTATAGCTAGTTTTGAGCCTATTTCTGTATTTTTTGTACCCGCCCATTCATACGGTAATTATGACTCGATATAGCAATTGGAATTTATGTAGAGGTCAGTTAACAGTGAAAATAATTACTTGTCAAGATGTCGTTGGAAGAAGAGTTTTTCGTACATTCCCAAGTGCATATAATAGGGCTTCCCTTGCTCGACGTCCACCACGACATTTGTATTGGATGGATGGATGATTGATTACTGCAGCTGCAAGGAAAAAGTTCTGTGTACTAAACCAAATTAACGTAGGAAAAATTACCCCTAGAGAAGACATACCGGTCACTGTGTCCCCAAAGAAATGAATCCTGCAGAGGTCACGACTTCCAACAAGGGCTAAATACAATAAGGATGAATGAAACACATTTTGGCTTGAACAATGACATTCCAATGCCTGCCGGTCAACCAAATTAAAGTTTTTATTCTTCACTTTTCGTTTTTCTTATTTTTCGCTCATATTTCTTTCATTTATCTGGGAACAACTTACCCATAACGGAAGCACGACTGCTTCTATTGAAGTGGCGAAGGATCGTGCCAGAGACCATGTGTGTATTACTTGGGCACCACTAACCAGTGCACTAGTCCATCAGAGCTATTTCGTTCTTTTTTCCCTATCTTCTATAATCCTATCATAAAAAATGAACTCCATACTGCGCATCGACACAGCTTTTTTTCAAAGAAACATATTATCGTTGAAGCGGTGAACTACAGTGGAAAAAAAGTATGAAATAATGATAGGCCTTCTAAAGTTCTACGAAGTAGTATAACATATTTTTTTTCATTATTTTGCAAGACCCGTCAGCACATCTTCGATGCGGATCCCTGCACTTCTCATATTTTTCTCGCATTAATCTCTTGCGCTACGATCTTCGAACATTTCAAGTGTTGTTTCGACTGTTGCTTGAGGATTTCGTCTTCTTTTTATGAATGCTGTAGAATCTGGTCGAGTCGACTTTCTTTGTGATCTTGGAGCTAGCCGGCTAAGGGATTTCCAAACGGATTGGGGAGAGCGTTAGTAAAAGGATCGAACTAAGGTCTTTGCTTCCTGGCATATCTACCCCTCTCTCACTAGTTCTTGGATTCGGAACAGTTGAAAGCTTTTCCAAAGCTCACGAGATTTGAAGTTTTAATCACATCATCTACAAGTCAACATGGTCAGCCTTAGACTAGTGATTAATGAAGCGATTATTTAAATCATTTGACAACAAAAGACGCAATCCTGATATTGTCTCTTCTTAGCTGAAGGATAGTTTTAAATGCGTTCACTTAGTAGGATTTGTTAGTCTTGGTGCATTGAGAAATCACATGGTTCTGTCTATAAGCATGGCATCTGGTTGTTTTTTTTAAACGACCCGTCTTCCACACTTACGGTGCTGCTTCCAGCACCTTCTCGCATTCGATTCCTTTCCTCGAATTCATCATAGATGAAAGTGTTTCAACTGTTTACATGCGACTTGGCCGCCTCTTGAAGGTAATTCTTTCATCATGTTCTTGAATTCTGGTCGAGTCGATTTCCCCCTGGAGTTCTAGGACTTTCGGACTAGGGCGTCCCCACTTGGATTGCAGGGAGTGAACTTTTTCAAGGCGTCTGGTACTAATTTCTCTACCTCGGAGAGAATGTTGAGCCCGAGCAGGATCGAACCAGCACTGCTTTCATGATCGGCTTTACTACTGGTTGCTATTGACAATGTGGATTCAATTATTTAAATTTAAGGCCAAAAAGTGTGTATCGTAGTGGTTAGACGTGTAATGTATTCATGATCTTTAACTCGATCCCATGCCCTGAGCTATACAAGATCACCATCTTTCCGGAGTTGCTGAATAGTGCCATGTTTGCTTGGGATTGCAAAAACCCCGGTTCTATAGAGCTGCAGATAACTGTATGTGAATTTACGAGCCAAACAAGTCCATCTAGTCATCTTTACAATGCTATGAATAGAGTTGGATGCATAGCGCATCCTTTAAGGATAGATCGATGCCTAATGCCTTCAAACTAATGTTTCCGACGCGATGTTGAGGTCAACAATGCCACATAGAAGATACCTCGTTCTGAAGTTGAAATTGGTTTTAAATGTTGTCAATTAATTGCATTTAGTTCGATGTTTGCCAGGAAATCATTTTCGAACACTGCTATATCCCGCCCTTAAGAAGACGAGCATATCGGAAACGTTAGGTGAATAAATCATTTTACCAAACTCTCCTAATCGGCTTAATAATTCAAGAAGTTAAATTTTTAAGCTTTTTTGTGGAATCGTCAAGCATTACGACACTTATTGCGTCAGGATAAAAACTGGATCAGGATTTGGTTCTAGAGGATTTAATTTGCTGTCACTGGAAAGTGGACATCACAGTGGAAAACTAGAAAATCGCCGTGCGTAGTTTACACTAAAAGAAATCGAACCGAATTTTTTTTGAAAATGCAGCAATTTTCTGACGTCGGATTTATCAATTCGGACCAAGAGTGGAAGACAGAACTCTCAGATGTGCGACCGGTCTGCAGAGAAACTGTTGGCTAGAGAAAATTGTGTGATCCAGCACAATGCCTCTTCTTCGTACTCCTGCTTACGCGCTCCTTCTTCAGTCTCTTCTATGTGCCTAATAATCCTTGTGATATTCTGTCCGTATTATGCAAAGTCTCTCACAACAAATATGTATTAATCTAAATCTCCTGTAAATTTTCTAAATTAGTTAAAAAAATAAAAATTAGTAGACTTAACAAACACCGTTCATCAATTTCTACAGATAAATGAGGCTTAACGGCGTGTTCCATCTTCGAAGAAAACTCCACCGTCGATGGCGCAGTATTTTGGGCAGATACCGGGCTCGCCACTAACACCAGGTAGTCCAGGGGGTCCAGGCAATCCTGGAATTCCGTCCTCTCCCGGTCTTCCTTCTGGACCAGTTGGTCCTTTCGGTCCAGGCTCACCTGAAAAAAACGACAAATGATTCACAGTAACACCCTCTTTACATGCGCAAATATGACTCCGTAAAATATACCTGGTGGGCCATCTCCTCCGGGAATGCCAGGTGGTCCAGGTACTCCCTGCGGCCCAGGTTCTCCAGCTGGACCAGGTTCTCCTGGTATAATTGGCTCAGACGCTGCATCAAGTCCAGGTTGGCCAGGTGAACCAGGTGCTCCTAAGTTTCCAGTGACTCCCGGCGGCCCTTTTGGACCTGGGGGGCCCAGGCGGAGAGTTAATTCCAGGCGTGCCAGGTGCTCCATTTGGCCCAGGATCCCCAGGAGGTCCTTGAACTCCAGGTGGTCCAGGTGGACCCGGGGGCATGGTTTGCATGGTGGTGGTGTTATTGGCTCACAAGGTTGGTATGGAGGACGCCCTGGAGCTCCAGGAAGGCCTGGAGCACCTGGTTTTCCTGGACGGCCTGGTTTTCCGGGTACTCCAGCCACGCCGACTGGTCCACGAAGGCAGCAGACGTCGCAGACGTTGCCCTCTGCATTGTTATTTGAGGATACTCCGGCATCCTGATACCCAGCTTGTCGAGCAGTACGATTGCCCAAGGGGTAGTTTTTAAGAACGTTTACTTCTCTCCAAATGTCTTTAGCAGAGCCCTTAAACAGGTGAAGGTTTCTCAAGATTATCATAGACCACAAAAGGACATTAATTTTAGCACATACTTTGCAATAATTGATCTCTGAGTGCATTGTCATCTTGACATGGTAAACGTAGTTGGAGACCATAGGTAGAGTAACACAGACAGAAAGCACAGCGACCACAGAAAATATGACTGCCGAGTAGGCGACAAAACGATACGCCTTGATGCGATGCTCCAGATCCATCCTAGGCAGCGAATAGTGTTCTTCACTCTGCTTAAATACTCACAAAATGATTGCTGCGAAAATCGTGGGCGTGACGTCGGTGTGTTTTTCGACGCCGTAAACCAGCCTTCTGCTTATGTTGGTGAAGCTTGATACTGCTCTATAACGGGGCTCCAAGCAACTCAGAGAAACCGCTGATCGCAATCTGTTGTGTAATCAGGACATCTCCTGTTACAGAGTGAAGTATGGGCTTTGTAATCCCATCTCTTTTATGGAAGTATTATAGTGCCGTAACAATGCAAACCATTTATGACTCCACCATAAAACTCCACGTTTCTACGATTAAATTTACAGAATGTTTATTGACTATCACGTAGCATGTTCTAGAAACACTCGTTTAAAATTTTTAACTGAAGCAAAATAGCAAAATGAGATTGGTCGATGCAGGATAAACTGAGAGTGGATGGAATAGATTAAGCGCAGATTAAGATATAAGTGATCTGATTCATGGGAATGAAAAGCATTCTTTTCTGCTTTGAAATTTTGTTTTAAATAGTGTTAACCTTGGCGACAAATTCGTGACATTATCGCTAAAGCTCTAAGGAATTTAAACCACCCGTTGAAGGATGCGAAGCCCCTGTGGTATTCTGAGATTATCGGAAGCTTGGCGCTTATGAGGGTAATAAAGACATGTGTCGCCAGTGTTTCAGATATGCTTTCTCACTAGTACGATATTAAGGATGATAAGAACTTTCAAAAGGAAAGATTTGTCGCTCGATTTAGTTACTGTTCCTCAAGGGCTTTTCATCTCATCATGGCTAGTAAGGGTGCTGTTAGTTCTCGTACTAAATTGGCGTTGTCCCAACATTATAGGGAGTTCAGGATTTTCGCCGGAAAGTCCACTTAGCAGTGATCCATTGATAAAGATCACCTCGATCCATTTATCAAACTAGCTGTAAAGCGACAAACCCAACGCGATCCACTACAGCCAACGACTGCTTGTGATCACGGGGTTGGATTATGGCTAGACGAGCTATCTCGGAACCGCAGAGAATTCCATCTAAGAAACAAATTTTTGCTCAAACCAAAACTGGACGGCAACGAGTTATCTACGTACAAAGCTAGTACGTGTTCTAGCGATGCTGACTAACTTTGCTTCCTGTTAAATTGAAGAAAAGTAGAGTTCCATCATTCTTCCGTGTGGTCTATCAAAACACTATGATTAACTAGTGATTGATAAAGATCGGATCAATCAAAATTACTGCAGAGAATAATCCTTCTTTGCCAAGTTACTGCAGAGAGTTTGAAAATTTGACGAGTTTTTTGGCGATAGTCACTCATTCCTCGTTTTCGCCGTCGCGGATATAACAAACATCCACATCACCTCCTAATTTCATTGAGTCCATTAACTTTCGGGTTACTGCTTCTTTGTGCAGTTTGCTGTTTTCCTTAAAGAACTATCCCTCGCTTATTAGTTTCATATGTTCTTTGAAAGAAACGTTGCAATTGAAAATTGTTTTCGCTTTCATATTTCGTCCGTCATCCTTAGTAACTATGCTGTGATCAGACTTATTAGAGAAGGTGAGTATCTGCTGAACGACTAAAAGAAGAGCGAACGCTGTCACTTCTAGGAAGTCTGTTTGACAGTGAAAAATCGTACCATCATGCAAGTGAAGAATCAGTCGCCAATCCAGTTCCGTTCAATTCGTCAGTCTTCAATCATCAAACGTGACCGGAAAAAAATTATGATTCGACTTTCTTATGAAGCGCGTTTTTTTTTATTAGCGAATATAAAACTCCTATGTAAATTACGAATGCCGTTGGTGATTACCCTCCGCTCTCAAACCGGTAGCGGAGCTCTATGCTTTACACAGTTGTATGTAAAGGTTTGCCCTTCATTTAGATTATCATAGTGATAGCAGTAGATAACGTTTTCATTCCTTGTTTTATACAGGTGCACTGGAAGCCTTTCAAAAGTCTAAATCAAACCTTACGAAGGATAAAAAGAAAAGCACTCGACTTTGATCAGTAGTTAGGGATGCACTTTCATTTAAGGCCAATGGGTATCGTTGAGATGATTTAATAGATAATTAGCGTAGTTAACTTTGCGCGTTGGGTCTAAACAAACCCATCGAGCGTATTACAGTCCACCTTTAACCACTGCGCTAGACCATCACCTAAAAAACACTATCGGGTACTAAATTGTGGTCATGAAATAAAATCATTCCGAGCCCTGAAAGAAGGAAATGAAAAGACATGGGAAAGACCTGTTATCTTGAAATGCCAGTCATTGGTGAACTATGGAACTCTGAAATAGTGGACGTGAAGGCACAATGTTTATGACATTTCCACGCTTTCAGATTCTCTTAGCTTTTATATCATTGCTTCTCGAGAAAAGTAACTTGAATACGAATAAGGCACAAAGAATAAGACAATGCAAGACATTTTCTAGAAATTGGCGAATACTTGTTTGCCGAATTTGAGATGAGTACAGGAGTTGTCAGTCTGATAGATGCTTTGAACCTAAGGACAGACACCAAGCAAATGGTACCTTGTGGCTGCGCTACGCACGACTTGTTCGAAGCAGATGCCACGAGCTGAAGTTCTTCTGCAGCGCAAAGGATCCGGTCCACACAGGAATGATCGCGACCATTATTCATGAAGATTTAATGAAATGTGGAACCAAAACCACAAATGAGTGCTCTTCTCGCTTTCGCTACTGCCGCTATATTAGCTTGATAGAGCTAAAAAAAAGCTCTTGGCGTTGATCAATCCTGAGGGATGCGCCATGCATTCGACTTCATTAAGCATCGTTTCGAGGTGAGTGAATGTATATCTGGTCTTTACAACTACAATTACTCACAGTGGCCAACCGATGTATCGAGCCAGTGCTGTTATCCTCCCAGACAAGTATGGTGCCAATTTGCCGACTCCGGATTGATGGAAGATTTTTTTGCGGCAGTGGCACAGGAATTGATCCGATGTGTTTTGCAGGGGCCTTCGACCACTGCTCCACACTCGCCTTGCTAGCTTGATATTAGCTTTTATCTGCTTGCTCATGTGCTTGTCTATTTATTTATCAATGCTGTTGACAAAAAAGGGCGTGTGTGACGCAGACGTCGGAGGCGCTCTGCAACATACACGTGGAATCGATCCTCACGCCCATGGCCCACCAAGCCTTCTATCACTCCGGGGTCGGCAAATTGGTACCAGACTTGCCTGGGAGGATAGCAGCACTAGCTCGATACATCGCTAGGCCTCCGCGAGTCATTGTAGAGGTCAGGAATGCATTTAATCACCTCCAAACGATGCTTAATGAAGTCAAATGCGTGGCGGGTCCCACAGAGATTGATCAACGCTGAGAGCCTTATCCTTATCCTTTTTAATGCTGTTGACGAATGTTGTAACTATTAAAAAATCAAATGGATAACGTTAAAGCAGCAGTACTGACGATGTTCGAGAGAGGTAAATATTGAAAAAAGGAAGGCAAGATTAGAAAAAGTATTAGTCCCTGAACACTTCTTAGATAACCCATAATTTTAAGTGCTTGAAATCGGAAGTTAATCGTCGACTTTTAGGTTTCAACATTAAACACAATAAATACCAATAATAATCCGCAAACTTTGCTCTTCAGCATGAAATTGCTTCGATGACGATATTTTGTGAACGAAATACAAGGTAACTTCCTCAAAGCATGTGATTTTTTACAAAATTAATCAAATTAAAAATAAAACTTGGAAAAAAGCTCTAGGCTGTTTACAAAACCTTTCTTGCAAAAGAAAAAGCATTTTCTCTAATTTTTTTTGGTCCTTTATAATCTTCTAATTTCACCATTTCACGTAACTCACGAGTTTCGTATCCCCGTCCGAGTTCTTTCAGTTTCTGCAGTGTTGAGTATAGTTGAGGCTGATCATTAACGAATGTTTAAACTTTTATTTCCTTCCTACTGTTTTCTCACTTCAGAGCATTACATGGGGTACAACCACAACGACCTTAGCCGGAAAAGAGTAATCACTGGTTTGACTTTTTAGATGAGGTTCCGAGTTTTGCTCATATCTTGGCATCACTGTTACATTATCCGATGGTTAACAGTACTAGTCAGAATCTCCTCTAAGAACGTCTTTCAGGTTTTATGATGATATGTGGGTAATCCCACTGCGCGTGTGGCGCAGTGATTGGAGGCACCACTGCGACTCACATGTGGAATCGATCCTCACACTCATGGCCTGCCAAACCTTCCATCTCTCCGGGATCGGCAAATTGATGCCAGACCTGTCTGGGAAGATAGCAACACTGGCTCGATACATCGGTAGGCCATTGCGAGTCATTGTAAAGGCCAGATATGCATTTAATCACCTCCAACGATACCTAATGAAGTCGAATGCATAGCGCATCCCTCAGGGATTGATCAACGCCGAGAGCTTTATCCTTCATCCTTTTTTATGCGGGTAACCCCACTTACCGATCATAAAATAACTATCTCTCCGTTTATTAACTCTTTGTTTTCGTAGACTTCGCTTCGAGAAGTGTTCGATTGTCGCGCAGAATCCACTCATAGTCGGATGTCAACAGCACAATCAAGAAACAAATCGCTTTTTTTTTGGGCTGCGTAAACGAAATGGAGAACAGTTGTCACAGAAACAGGCTGTCTGCTTTTTCTTTGTGACTTTCTAATTTGGTTAAGATGTCCAAAACTGTCGTCGTACTCAAGTCTAGTTCCTAGTTTTTCCACACCTTTCTCAATTGCTGCAATGCTGAGTATTTGCTCCAATTAACTTCTTCAAGCGGTTGTCGCCGATTGCAACAAGTTGCTCTCGATCTTTTTCATCATCAACGTTCTCATTCCCTTCTACTAGACTTTTTTACTTTCGATCTTTTTCATCATCAACGCTCTCATTCCCTTCTACTAGACTTTTTACTCTCGATCTTTTTCATCATCAACGCTCTCATTCCCTTCTACTAGACTTTTCACTCTCGATCTTTTTCATCATCAGCGCTCTCATTCCCTTCTATTAAACTTTTTAAAGCAACATTTTACCGTGTTTTTAATAATAGTTCATTGGCCAAAAGTAGTGATTGCTTTATTCGTGTGACGCTCCATTGGACGAATGGACCCAGTGTAACGATTATGAAAACCGACACTCCAAAGAAGAAGCACCTTAGTAGTCAACTCGAATCACTGCGAGTGTGAAGAACGCGGTTTTACCGAAATGTGGACGAAACAGCCGATATTTTTTGTCTACTTCTTACATAAGTTTAACGATCGTAGTGCGGCGATACAAAGTTCTATTTTGGCAGGTCAAAAAATTTTTTTTCGGAAGAGTACTTCCATTTATCTATCGGGTTGATCTACCTAAGAAATCCCATGGCATAAATGCCCTCAACGATGCAGTCCTGTGATCAACCACAAGCTTAGGGTCAGCAATGGAAGACGCATTCGTCTACACCGACTGGTTCAACAGTGGAGCCCGAGGTGAATGAATTTTCGCTCATACTTCGGTGGGCCAGTTGGGCTGGAATGAGCTGATATTAAATCAGCGTGTGCGGGGAATATTTATGCAGCAGACAAAAGCATCAGCGAAACAGATTTAGGCTTCAGACTCCCGAAAGATGAGAAACATTTAAAAACAGTCCGATCTGTGCGAACGGGTTGTTTCTTACACCATTGTCATCTGATTTATTGCGAAATGACTTTACTAGTAATGTGTGAAAGAACCACAAAAAGAACCACAACGATGCTGAGATCCTTGCAAAACTCCGGACCGCAAGTGTCTGCAGTGGGGAACGAAAGCGCTTTTATTACCCTTTATTACGCTTTCCGGGGACTAACGCGTTCACCACCACACCATGCCGGTCCTTCATTTCGCCTGTCTCTCAGTTAGTTCTATCGATCAGTGCCATCAGGCTCCTCTCAACGGGACTGATCCGGGGAGCTCAGATCGGCAATGAACCCAGTTAAGCTGAGGTTTGACTCGCATAGTGTGATGGTGAACGCGTTACCCCCGAAAAGAGCAATAGCGCGTTCGTTCCCCATAGCAGACGCCAGCGGTCCAAAGTTTTGCAAATATCTCAGCATCATAGTTGTTGTTTCACACATAATACCCTGCCGTGCAAAAATTGCAATAGGCAGTAAGTGAAAAGTTGACATTTGTTGGTAATATTTGGATTTGTACAGTGGTTTCATAGTCCTTGTTGACATGCCTTTGTCTATTCTGCTACTTTAGCAGCAATGCTACATCAAATTTCATCACTCGCTGCATTAAATCTTTCATAACCTTGTTTTTTGCGATCCGATGGAGAGGCACTACTTCCACAACTACTCCACTTGTTAATAAGACATTCTCTGTATATGGAGCCTGTTGAGTAACTTCTTTTGTCTGATTTCTATTACTGTTCTTACTAACAGTGTGCTATTCGTTCAGCATTCCATTTAACCAGTCTATCCCAGGAGCTATGTTGCCTTATTACCAATGTTAACTGCTTCGCTCTTCGTGTTGATTTCTGAGTTAGTTATTTCTAAGATTCACCCACATTTTTTTTATAGAAAATGATTAATCACCCAAGTTTGAGGATTCCATTCGGGTAAGATGAGGAATGGCGACCCTTTCTCTGCATCACCTCCTTGAAATGGAACATCATGCTGTCGTTCGAAAAAGTTCACACGCAGTTCACTGCACATTCACACACAGCTCAACTTTGCAGCCCAACGAACATCAAAGGTAAATCTGGTTAATAAACAACTCGAAATAATGAATCCATTAAAGTGAAAGATAATAGTAGTTGTGAAAAAACCTAGCTGCTAACTATACTTGAAGAGTATGGAGACTAGAAAGAGTGGATGAGAGAGGCAGAGCGCGGGCCTCAATGGTGAACAAAAAACCAAACGGGAGACCCTGAAAGAGTTATCGCGTTTCGATAAGGGCTTGGGTCTACAAACAAACGAAAATTGCACGATTTATGGCAGTCGTTAGGGTGCTCCTGAAGTGCGAACCTGGGTGAATGGTTCGATGCCGCACCCACGTTGATCATAACTGACACCTCTTCAGGGTCGCCAAATTGGAACAAGACTTATTTGATAAAATGAAAACACTGAATTAGTTCATCAGCAAGCCTCACGCACCAAAAATATAGGCCAAATATGCAACCGACCACCGCCGTGATGCTTAATGAGAGGTAAAATGTGCAGCGTATCTGTAATGGGTTAATCAACATCCCAACACCTTATTCTTTTTTCCCATGATACAGTGGCCTCTGCACCACTTTTTTAAAAGTCATTGTTTCCATTTACGTACAATTTTGAGTTGTAACTCGCATTGGTTTATTTTTTCACATAAAACTTGAAGTTCCCAACGTTCAAGTTCCAAATGAATTAGTCCAAAATACCCACGTAGCTGGTCACGTGAAGGCAAATATTTTCCATTGAACTATCCGATATAAATATAAATTTTTTTTTCACGCAATATCCCTTCATTTATTTAACGTCCATTGTAATGTGCAAAATTCCTTAGGACTAATGGTTGCTTAAAAAAATTTATTCTTGGTTATTTTAGAATCCGGCCTTCCACATCTTCATTTATCGAACGACGACCAATCGTCAGGATCATGAAAGTGCAGGGCAATGGATTACGGTTGCGAGACAACGAACCGAATTGAAGAAGCACGCACAACATACAAGGCTGTGCTACCTAAGTATCTAAGAATATGAATATTTCAAGCTATAGAAAGAAGCCGCTGAATGTAAAATGGATAAATTTCATTCTGTAAATACAAACGAGTACACTGAAAGTAGGAGTGATAGAGATTAGAGACACAATGGTGATTATGGTCTCGGTCATTGCTTTTCACGGCATTGAGTCGTTTTTATGTGAGTAAAGCGGACTTCATTATGTCATCAGTTTTCACTTACTGTTTAATCTTTTTTTAATGACAGGGTGTTATGTGAAATATAACCATAGTGATGCTGAGACATTTGCAGAACTCCTGACAGCAGTTGTCTGCTGTGGGATCGAACACGCTATTGCCCTTTCTGAGGCTGACGCGCTCCGCTCACTACCACAGATATTCCCAGATAGACATTCCTCTCTCATGTACTCCGTGCGGCTGTATTCCACCAATTAATAGACTTACAACGAATCAAACGGCTCCAAAGAAGGCGAAACTGCCCAAACGTCAACTGTTATATGCTAATAAACACTATCCTAGCAACCTCGTGCTTGATTATTGAAGAAAATTAGCGAGTTATAAAGTACCCTTACTGAAACAGCTAATAGAATGGACCACATGCGTTAATTCGAATGCATGTATTTCTAATCGTTTATTTGGCCTGAAGGAGTGTATTTGGTATAGCATTTGCATTACTTTGACGGCTTGTCCGACTTAAATGCTGTTCCAGGTGCGATCGGCATTGCAACTCTTTATTACTCAGTAACTGGCAAAAACTCTTTTCGGAAGGGTTTTACTATGTAATTCGCCCGCGGTGAAAAACTGAGTGCAGTCATGAGGCAACACAAAGTGGGCACAATAGCGTATGTGTTAACAGCTAGGGACTATTAGTAAGTAGTAAAATTTGCTGTACAAGGTCAGCAGACATGTACTTAAACCGGCCAGATACAGCTGCTATCGGAGTTTCCCTACTCATTATAGGTCTTATGATATTTGGAAAGTATTGCAAAGCGTTCTCAATCCACGAAATATGGCTGGGTATCTAGATGCCTGTAAAAAATTTCTAACATAATTCTATGTAATTGCAATTTCTTCAAGTTTAAAACCACTTCAGCGGAGACTAGGACACATAGCTCCATCTTTGTTATTCTTTTATCGCAACTTGTTTGTGGAGCAGATCTGTTGGTGCTGTAAGCATTTCCCTATAAATAACTAAAAAAAGAATTGAACAGGACGAATTTAGTGCTTATGAATGCAATGTGGATACCTATGCAACTTCCGTGTTCAAAGGATCTCGAGCTGGTGGATCCTGAATCTACTTAACACAATTATAAATGAAGCAATGTAGATTGCGAAGACCAACGGTGTGTATCTGCACGTTAATTCCATTCAAAAGATGAACTGCTTGTCTCTTCTACGGTATATTAATTTAAACATTCCTTACACACTTGGCTTTATTCAGGCACGTGTTCAAGGCTTTATTGCTTGTGTCCATGTGGATAGTACGATGCACATGAATTAAGCCAGACGCATGCAATAACATGAAGGAGCAAATGGGATGATGTGACGTACATGTGAAACAGGTCGGAGTCTCATCCATTAAGGAAGCCGGTTAATTTCTTTTGTATTTCTCCGATTTCTTTTGGTAATCTATGACCACACTCAGCCCCATGATAGATTGTGATAGTTGGACTTCCACCACAAGCTGTAGAAATAATACGTTTTATGCGAGAGTGTGATGCTTGCTGCGTCTTTCGAGCAGAATTGTCAAGGTGGGTCAAGCAAGCAGTAGGGTGGAGGAAGTCTTTTCTGATCCGCGTTTGAATGAATTTGCAGTATTGGCTGAACAGAATGTGATCAATGCTAAACGGTATTTCATTCTAGAGAGTTAAATAGTGAATACTAAAAAACACAGCAGCTTTTCATTGACTAGACGACCAAGGGTTCTTCCTAGAGTAGCTTAATTGTCTTTTGGAGAATGGGAGAATGCTGATTACGCTGACAACACGTTGCGTTGTGTTACGTTACGCCCAACTTTGTCGTAGGCCCGGTTCATGGTGACACTTCTGGATACTAACTGGTACAAACAAAGAAACGAGCTGTCCGATTCCACCTGACACATCCATCAGGCTATAAAAGCGCAATAGATTATGGATAACGTGATCATTATCTCTTTAAATCTCTTCTATTCAGTAACTCACGAATGAGATTAAGTAATTCCCATACTAGGCGCCATATCCTGGTTCGCATCTATTGGCTGGTCAACAATGTAACCATTACATTATTGGCGTTCTTAAAACTTAATGATGAGGCTCCAGTAAGATACCAATAAAGTTGGAAAACTTGTGAAGACGGAGATTTTCTGTTTAGTACTGCTTGTTAACTTAATAGCGTGCTTAGATTAACATGGTTTCCAACCATAAGCATATTGTCAAACTAATGCTCGTCGTCTAGAACACATCTATAGACCAACGAAGAGAAAAAAAACACGAAGACAATCGTGGCACGATAGAGCTGAGATCCAGAGACGTTTTAAATCTCCAGTTCAATCAAAACTTCTTTGATGATAAAAACAATAACTTTTAATAGCTTCATTCTTTCGACACTGTTCTTGTTCATTTGTGAATCACCGTGATACGAAATCTTCTGCAACTTTTACCACCGCAGAAAATTGTTATCCACGATATTTCTGGACGGTGCCCATATTTTGACTGCAGTGGAACCGTAGCTGGTTTAAGCTTACCGTTTACATCCAAAGTTTGTAATTAGTATTAAAATCTTCGTAGAAACGGTTACAATCCTAACTATTCTGAAAAATCTTAATCCAAAATATTTTCACATGCTCAGTCTCTTTTTTATTAAGAAGAGGTCAGTGTAAACTACAAATTGTCCAGGTCATCTTCTGTGTGTTTCTGGTTTGCTCTCAATAGTTGCAATGTTTACACATGCACGTATATTTACATGTACTTCTGGTGCAACGTTCGAAAATCATGCTTTCTTTACAGAATGGAGCAAATAGTCGTGTTCTTCCTTGTATGCACAACTGCGACGGCGTTTTTTGTTCCCCCACGGGCGGTGGTGGCGGTGGAGGTGATGTGCCATATTTATTTCTGATCGAGTATTAATCACTTTAGAAGTAACAAATAAGGGGTTTGCCGTTGATCAGTTTTTTGAGGCATGTCCCATGTATTCGATTCCATTCGTATATTCGTGGAAGTAACTGAATGTGTATATTTGTTCAGCATCATGGTTTCTGGGTCTATGGAGATGTATTAAGTCAGTGTTTGCACCCTTCCAAACAGTTCCGAAACCAGTTTTCTAAATCTAGAGAAATGAGGAGCTTCAGCTTCGTTTGCGAAAGGGAATCATCATCATCGTTTGCATCGTACCCCAATAACCACGTGCGTACGTCACGGAACCTCTAACGAGTGTGCAACGTGTGCAACGGTCTGAAGGTATACGAACCAGTCGCATAATTGTAGTTGCGATCCAGAAATGAAGCACACTGGTACTGTTGTGCTCGATGTTTTACACAAAAACGATTCGGACCAAAGGTTTTTCTCCCTTGCAATAAAAAAATCATTTAAATTAAAATATGGCTGCAAACACTGTAGACCGAACCACTGACTTCTTCACATTGGGTTTTCTAAGGTTAAAAAAAATCTAATCTCTTCTTTTTTAGAATTCTAGAAAAATCTTCTCTAGGATCACTAGGCGTTGTGTTACAGCGAATAGCTTAAACGACGGCGTTATATGATGGAATTAATAAAGTTATAAATCAAAAAAATCTACGCCAAACAATACTATTTGACGACATTTCATTTTAAAAAGAAACAATATGAATCTCAGGCGGATGTCTACCACCATGCCCTCCATGCCCTCCACCAGCAGCGGTAGCGCCAGCACCAATATGCTCACCAGCGCCAGCCTGTGGTATGTCAAAAACATGTCTGAAAATTTTTTAAAATCTTTTTCTTGCAAAATAGAGATTGGATAGGGCAGTAGCAGTGATGTCCTTCATTATGAGCAACGCCCAACCAACTAGTGACTGGCTGGATCGTGCGACGGGAATCCACCAAGCTTCTCATTTCTCCGCTGTCCGGAAATGGACGTATCAGCGTTGTCCGCGACCGGCCCATCATCTGATTTAAGTGAGAGTGTCCTAGCACAGCTATCCTAGGAGTCCAGGAAAAATGGATTCGGCCAGCATTCTAGGACATTCATAATGAAGACCGAAATCATCAAATAGCTGCTGAAGCCACATGCAAGAAAAAGTTCTGAGCCCTTTCGTAAATGGCGGATGCAAGGGAACGAATCGAATACTATCGAAGTGCTGGGATCCGCGATGCACGTGACGTCGGGTAATATGAAAAAAATTACAAGATGATAGGAAAATATATACTTGTTTCGTAGTTATAGCTATGAATAGCTCAAATTAATTAAAATCGAGTTCGAAGGGCTTGTAGCTTCCATTGTTCCTTCTTCCCTACCATCACAACCTTAAAATCTTACAGTAGAAAAAAGAAAGACGCGTAAGAAACTTTCTTTTTGATTTTTAATGGAGAAATGTTTGAAATGCTGTGGACGAAGACTTTAGGCATAAGTAAACGATCTAAAACGATCAATTTAATTCAACCGCCAAAATTGGATCTAATGTGGGAAAATGAACGCCATGAGCACATCTGGTGTAAAACAGGAAGAAATAAAGCCTCTAATGGTGTTCAATAAAGTTATTTTGTGAATACTAGGTTACAGAACAAGACAGGACACGATCGTTTAGAAGAGAATTCAAAGCAAAATCCAAGAGCCGATTGAGTAGCTTGTATTAAGGAATGACGGCATTTATCACTAACCTTCAATGGCTCCAACTCAACGAAGCTTCAATAACGATTACACATTCTCAAAAAAAAAGGCTTTAAAAGACCAATATACTGTTCAGGACGTAAGAAGAGGGAAGCTACCAATATCGTCTCCAACGAAGACACCAGCAAATGCAACAATGAAGACCTAAGACTTGTACTGATTAAGGTTAGCAAAATAGGTTACCGAACATCTAGTACAGCATTGAATGCTTTTTTTTCTGCAAAAGCTTCCATATCAGCAAGATAGAAAGGTTACAACACGAAAAATATGATTTGACTTGTTATAGCAACCATGTTTCGGTTTTTTTTAAAAAATAATCTTAAATAGTGTGATCCCCGAAAAAGCCAAGACGCAAACAACGAGTAAGCAATAAACGATGAAGAACTCGGCGTGTGTCAATCCTTCACAGATGTGCTATAAATTCGATTCCATTCGCGGCTTCTTGGAGGTGACTGGATCATAATTGGGTTGTACACTAACTTTTGAAGGCCTGCCGGTGTATAACTTCTTAAGTTTTTTCTTCTCACAGCAAACTGCCTACTTGGATAAATGGAGGGCTTGGTTGGTCCAAGGCGCAGGATCGAACCAGCAACTATGTGTATCGCAAAGCACTTCTAGCCTCTGCGCTATCTGAGTCACTATTTCAATATTATAAAGGAAGAACCTGACCGTTAAGTTCCATAAAATGGATTGCGGCGCTCTGGTAGGATATGAAATGGGTAGTTCATCGTGAGAATTCTTCAAAATCTTCTAAGATAGTCATTTCTAAGCGAAAACTTTTTCCCATGTTTTGATTCTACATTTATTTTCTGGCGTGGTGTGACGTCATTCAAATTGAGTTGACGTTGAGAATTCGACATAGACTTTTTTCAGGGCAGTTATATTATGTGTAATGACACTCTAATATCTTTTAACGTTTATGCGAGCAAAACAAAACATGGGTATCAGTAACAGTCATCATGTGCATGGTGCAAGTTCGATTCCGCTCCGGGCCAACCGAGCCTCTTATACCCTGGGGGTCGGAAAATTGGAGCCGCACTTGTATGGGGAAAAAATCGCTCTCTGCCATCCAGCTGCGAACGCTGCAGCCCGGCTATCTCAGGACTCTAAGAAGGAGAATTGCTCGACCAGCATTCTACAACATTCAAGATGAAGTGGAAATCCTTAAGCAGCAACCGAAGCTACACGTAAAGCTGGAAGATCTTCGTGGATGATGGGTGCGAGGAAAAAGAACTGAACGTGAGAAGTGCTGGGATCCACCCAGTGGACGTGAAAACGGGTTAAATAAAAAAAAATAAAAAAGAACAAGCAAAACAGAAACAAAACAAGGAGGAAAGTTCGATTTTTTGTTAACGTTCTGATTATATTTAGCAGGAGAAAAAGAAATTCAGTGGCAAAATATTCGATTAATTCTGCTTGATTCTTCAGAGTATCAAGAGCGACGTCACCACCAGTTTGAAGGCCATCAGCGAAAACCTCAAGGAATATCAAGATTATACCGTGCTCTGTGATGACAAGGTAACCTTTTTTGTTTTCTTCCTTCCCAAAGATTCGAACTCAGTAGAACGTCATGTTTTCCGTGATTGCACAACTTCCTGAAAAGAGTATAGCGATCACCAACTGTATCTTAAATATAATTTTCATTGGTCTCCAAAGAGACTTCTCATAGTTATTTAAAACTTAGTTCCTATTTCTTTTAGCGGGAATCTTTAAACGTTACCTTAAAACGGTGTCCCCTCTATCCCTAAAGTTATTCGGAGGTGATCGCATTCAGTAAAGGAACAGATTTTATAAATCTTGGTCCAATTAAAAGAAAACAGTTTCTCGATTAGAAAAATAAGGACGTCGAAACTTTCTATGAGCTCTAACCTTTATGACATTGCTGAATGCATAGCTTGATTGCTGGCTTCCTAGATGGACTTAGATAAATTCAAGAAAATATGATGAAAGTAAAAGGTTTAAGGATAAAACGGTAGGAGGTAATCAGTCTCTTGAACTATGCCGTGCATTCGATTCCATTCCTAGTATCGTATAGGTGATTGGATGCATATCTGACCTACACAGTCATTTGCCTATGTCTGCCGATATATCGAAGCAGTATTTTTCAATCCCACACAAGCCTGGTAGCAATTTATCCAACCTACTGGTTGATTTCCTGGAAGCAGGACACAACCCACGACTTTACTAACGTTCGTTGCAGGGTATCCCTAACCACTGCGCTACACTCCCCGCGTCCATTAGTGAGAGCAAATGCAGTATGTCAGGTCACAATATGAACCGACTATTTAGTGCAGAGCACTTGATGAGCATGCAAACATTATTTTCTTCGTGTGCGATTTGCAGTGGGTGCCTTCAACCACCAATTTCTTCAGTGATTCCGAGAATTTCTCTCTTCTTTTTTTTACTGCACTTTTACTGCAACTGAGAATTTCAAACAAAACTTTAAGTTAAATTTTTAGCAATTCTGGTAATTTGTCTATGATTTTTTACAACTTCGTTATGAGTTAACATTCCAGAAATTACAATACGTTGCTGAAGCTCACGATTACTGTCAACTGCATGTCACCGATGTGCATTGTGCAATTTTCCGTACCAACGTAAAAGAATACGGTAAGTGATGCGCTAATTGGTGACGGTAATTGGTTGAAACAACGACAGTTGACGAACCATTAATGAAACATGTATTTTTTACTAACATAGATGCATATAGATAGAAATAGATGTAAGAATTGATGAGAACGCTACATATAAATGCAAGATGTTATTTTATTCTTTACTCAAGAACAAGCTGACGTTTCGCGCCTTCCTCAGAGCCTAGAAAGGTCGAGTTGACAGCAATCTACCTAGCCAAACGCTTCAGTAACCAAACAGAGAGCCTTTTCTCTGGCTAGGTAGAGTGGTGTCAGCTTGACCGTTCCAAGCTCTGAGGAAGGCGAAATCCACCGAAACGTCGGCTTGTTCTTATATAAAGAATAAAATAACTCCTCGTGTTTGCTCATGAACAATGTTAAGAATTATTCGATCAATGCCGAGGTTAATCGAAAGTCGGTCGTGGGAATGAATGCAAGAGGTTATAGTTTTTCAGACGCGAATAATTCAAAGGCGCTCTTTGCTTATTTTAAGCTCTTAATCTATCATGCTTCTTCAGAGCTCTGCAAAATTCCAAACAAATTTCTGAATCTAACAAGCATAACAGAGATCATACAATAGTACTCACTTACCCCCCTTCCCACGATAACGTATTCAAAGAGTATGATTGAGAAGGATGTTTTCTAGAGGGACGCACACGAGGGGAACGACGATGCAAATGCTGCGAAAGAAATCGAGAAAAAAACGGAATTCGCTGCTAACGAAGACAGAAAGAAGGAAGAACACAAAGGCAAAATCAAGAAGGATTAGCTCGTCGGTTTTATCATCGCACTCCACTACATTGACTATTCTTCACTATTTATTGTACATGGAATAAAGCTGAGTACAAAAAAAGGTGTTGAAATTGTCACCGCTGGAAATGCGAGCTACTTGAAAAGGAAGAAGGTAGGGTAAGATGTTTTATGATCTTTGAAAAATTGGAATTTTATCGCTACAGAGCGAGAGAACTTGTGTACTGTTGGCAAAGATAGATTTTATCAATGTGGATTCTGTCGGTTTTTAATCAATCAAGAAAAATCACTATGTACGGAGATCATCTGATCATTACCGCGATAGAAAGTTTATCTCTAACCTATACAGCCGCACAAAATGTCCATTAGTGATAAGGGGGAGAGTTCGTAGTTATTCCTCGCCAGCTGGTTGTTGAGATAACAGAGGAACATCTTAGTGACGCTACCCTCTATCGCCCATCCTCTGAAAAAGGAATATAAAAGTCAATACCGAAAGGTAAACAATCAATGGGTCAGTGTGGCAAAGGCTGCGAGTTTAAAATCATCGGTTATTTCGAACTTTAAAATCGACAAACCCACATGTCCCACCCTATACCTACTAATTAGAACACATAAGTTGGTATCACCTGATGATCTTGCGTCCACCAATCCGTCATCATTTAAGGTTAGACCCATCATCAGCTGTGTAGATGGGCCAACGGATAGAATAACCTGGTTTTTAAGCCTAATACTTACCCAGTTGCTTAACCACATTCCAGCTCACATCACAAACACCCAAATGTTCCTAGAACGTCTACGCAACGCGTCTCCTAATAATGCGTACGTGATGGAGTCGTTCGACGTTACTGCTCTCTACACCAACGTATCGAATGACTCCGCAGTGCAAGCCATCCACGAACTTCTTGTTGAACATGAAGGAAGAATAAATTATGCACGGCTTGTCCATCCAGCAGCTAATGGCTCTCCTAAAGGGAGTGCCTAAATTGCTCGATTTTCAGATGGTCTGGGAAATATTTTGCGCAAATAAGGGGGTTGGCTATGGGACAACGACTGGCACCAAGCCTTGCCATTGTGTTTATGTCTAAGATAGAAGCCCCTGTTCTCGATCTCCGGCCACTACTCTACTGCAGATATGTAGATGATTGTTTTGTCATCTTCTCTACGCAGGATGATGGACAAATGCTTTGAATTATTGAACGAGCAGTCTGAGTACATTAAGTTCATCCCGGAGAAACCGAGAAAAAAAACTGGCTTCCGTTTTTAAACGTTCAAATAAACCTATCAAGTAGCGGTTACCTGACAAAGTGCTATCGAAAGCCAAGTAACAAGAACATCCTCGTTCATTTCCTTTCTTCCCACCCTTCACACACAAAGAGGACGCTTGTGAGAAACATGTTTCGAACAGCCACCTCTGTGTGCACAACCAGGGAACTAAAGGAAGAATCGCGCGACTTTGGCTCGGCAAATAGCCATCTCCAATGGCTACGAAATAGTAACCCCACGAGATAAGTTTAGAAGGAGAGCGACGCGCCCAAGCGAAACACTTGGCCAAAAGAAAGTCCCGTTTATGTTGCCCTTTATTAGCGATGAAGTAAGCGTAGCTATTAAACGATGCTTAAGAAGGGCAGGTCTAGAGGAATCGGTAGCGATAGTTTGAAATACCACCCGGATACTCTACGTCGTCAGTTAGTTCGTAACCGCCTGTATGACCGTCTATGCGAGACAACAAATTGCGTAATTTGCCCTTACGGCAGGGACGGTGATTGCATGAGCTCAGGTACGATATACCTGATCTCTTGTAATAATTGCGGAGATGAATATATTGGCGGAACGGGCAGGCCTTTGTGTATCCGTATAAAAGAACACCTAGATGGCAAACGAAAACTAAGACAAAGTACCCCACTAGGCACGCATAGGATACAAAAGCACAGCGGGGACGATTTTGAAGTAAAAGTCAATATCCTCGCGCAGGAGACTAGAAACACCAGCGCGAAAACCTCTTGAGGCTTTCTTTGGATAAATGCCAAAAAACCCTACAATGAATAGCAGGGATGAATGCCCAGAGGTCATACGCGACCTGACCCCGTATGTTTCGCATCAATTTTGTGATGTGGGATGGTGCAGTCATCAACCTTATGCGACCATAATCAGCTGTTCTAATCTTCCTCATTGGGAAGGCACGTAAAAAGCGGTGAGTTTTTTCGAGAAGCTGTTGACCATGTAATTACCACAGAGTTTTTTCGTCTTTTTGTAAGTGTTATTGAAGCGTTTGGCCCAGTAAATTGTATGTCAGTATACCCTTCCAGGCTCTGAAGAAGGCGATACCGCCGAAACGTCAGCCATTGTCGTATTGTACTGTGCCTTTGCATGGAAGTAAACGTACGCTGTTCAACAACCTCGCGATTGCTGAACAAGAAAACGACGCCTCCACACTCCAACGCCGAGGTTAATAGAAAGTCGATCCTGGGAGCAATCTACACTGTCAAACGCCTCCATAACCAAAAAGAGAAAAGTGTTGAACCAAAATTTGTCGTTATTTATAGTTTAACCTGCCCTTCATTTCAAATGAAGTAGGTGCAGCTATAAAACGCTGTTTAAGAAGAGCCGGTCTAGAGAAATTGGTAACGATAATTGAAATCCCACCGAGTAATTTAAGACGCCAACTAGTTCGTAACCGCCTATGCGACCGTCTATGTGCAACGCAAAATTGTATAATTTGCCCCAATGGTAGAGACGATGACTGCATGAGTTCGGGTACAGTTTATCTGATCTCTTGTAAAGCGTGCGAGCACGAATGTTGGCGAAACGGGTAGACCACTCTGCGTTCGTATAAAAGACACCTAGTCGGTAAACATAAACCAAACACTCCACTAGGCACGCATAGGACGCAGAGACATAACGAAGAAGATTTTGAAAGTACGGGTTACAATCCTTGCGCAGGAATCGAGACACAAGCGTGCAAAAATTTCTCGAGGCGTTCTGGATCAATTCCAAGAATCCCAAAATGAACCGCAGGGAGGAATGCCTCATTATCACGCGTGATATTGGGCAGTATATAAGCCCTGTTATTCTGATGAGATGGGTATATTACGATTCCATGGGAGCTCTATACGGTTGGTCTCCACGTGAAATATTTAGTGGAAGACTCACAGAAAGCGGTGAGTGTGCAAAGACTCCGTGTTCAATGTGAATGAAATTTTGGTTCAACATTTTCTCTGTTTGGTTTATGGAGGCGTTTGACCGTGTAGATTGCAGTCAACTTGACCTTTCCAGGCTCTGAGGAAGGCGAAATCCGCCGAAACGTCAGCTTGTGCGTAAATAAAGAAATAAAATAACACCTCGTGTTTGCTGAACAGAAGTAGAAAGAATTATTCAATCAATGCCGAGGTTAACAGAAAGTCGGATGTGGGACTTACTGCAAGATTTTTTATAATGTTGAGCATACACGAGGTTGATATGAGATGTTTATTCGGCTGACGTTTCGCTGTCTTCGTCTTCATTAGAGCCGACGGACCTTGTCGATGGTCGACAGCTGTTCCTCTTCTCGATGTGGCATCCTCGTCTCGCATCGAGCCGGATCTTCCTCAGCTTAGCATCTCGAATGAACCGTACTCACCCGACGACGCTCTTTTATACAGGGCGGTTGTCGTTGAAATGATTATAAGTTGATGATAATTTGTTTATCAACAGATCCTGCAGCAGTCGGTATTTTGTTAGCTAGCACATGGCAAAGAGCAAAACAATAATTTTGGAACCGACCGTCATTTAACCTCGGTGCTGTAATAATCAACGGTCATTTTAAAGGTAAAATAGTTATAATGGAGAACTTCAAGAAGAAAATCGAAGCAATAACATGCAGGCGAAGTTGGAATTCTTCGTGGGTCACATTATTCTTCGCAGAAGCAGGTCATTGAGTTGTCTATTAAGTAGTTGTTATAGCAGTTAAGACGGTAAATATCTTAGAAATTTTTATGCATGGCCACAATTCATAGTTTTTTAAAGAATCCTAGGCCATTAATTTATGAACTAAAGAAGACATGCAAATATTATGTAAATAACGGCAGCCATTGAAGTGGATAACACATCTGAGTTTTCGAAGACCACTTTTAGTACTTTTCTATAGAAACGCTATAAACAGTTGTCATCATGTGGGCGCTGGTGTTAAACTGGTTAGGATCAGAGCTAACAACTAATAGTTAAGTGCCTAACAAGGAGCTAGTAGTGTCCATCTAGTGGATGGGCCCAACAATAAGATGGACGTAAAGTGTTGTTGGTGATTCACTATATAAGACAAATCTCACCCAGTTCTATGTTCTACGGCGCTTCTTCGTCACGAGCCGATCGCAAACGCAACTCAACGAGATCGTCTTCGCAGCAAGAAAGTCTTCTTTTTAGCTAGTTATAACTTTTCCGTGTAATTAGCATCTATCTTTGTGATAACTCAATTCCACTATTGCCGTTTAAGACATGAAATATTTTGTTATACACTTTGCGTCTTGTAGGCGTGACGATATCTTTCTTCCGAAAACACGAGGAACACGGAACTTTTTTATCTACCGAATTGTTTTGAATAGATGTATACAAAAAGGATCTGAGGCTGAAATTTCACTGAAAATGATTTAGTATGAAAGGGATCCTGACTGCACTAGTCGTGCTAACGTCTGCATCAGCGTTTATCCTCTCAAGGACTAGCAAAGTTGGTGAAGAATGTAAGTGTCTCATTCCACTTACCTTATTTTTCTTTCCAATAATGTTGGTGGTCCAGCAAGAACTAACTTAGTAGGGCAAATTGATTCTCCATTTCATGTTGTCGGCCCGAGTTTTCTTCCCGTCTGCCACTAAGAATGCGAGAGCGACATGTATCTGTCGTTCATAGACGGAACCAAAAGAACCTCCGAAAATACGACTCATAACAACTACAATTATTAAATTTGTAGATGGATGTGAAATTTTAGACGGCACTAAGACCTTTACAGTGGAATAGGCAGCCGTCGGGCGCTAAAGATCATATGTGGGTAACCCGTTTTCGAATAGATTGCTTCAAGAAGATTTTCAGCATTGGCTTACTTTGAACAGGGATTCTCTAAGGTAAAGTGCTAAGCAATCTAACCAAACGTAGTAATGTACGAAAGAAATACTTTAAAGTAATAACTTTTCTCAAAACCTCAGATGAAGCTGTAAGTGATCATCGGCTTTACAGATTCTTCTTGGAAAGATCCTAGATTTTACCTGTAAAGTAAACGAAGATCTGACAGTGCTTTGGATTATCGAACTAATAGCAGATCTAGAAAATTCTGAAGGTTTTTTAAGGTGGAAGCGATGTTGAATGCGAACGTAAGAAACGTGAAGCATCGATGGTCGTCATTAACAAGGATATCGAAAAGTGCAATAGCGCTGAGTTACGACAGCTTTTGCTCAAGGTATTATAGAATCCACCCCCATACGGCATTTTTCTGCCAGTTCCCACATTTTTTGCCATCACTATAAGGCAGTTCTTCAAAAAATCACGGGTATTCTTTAAGACATAAGGCTAAGATATTTACGCCATGCTCAAACACCGACACTCTCTGTCATAACACACCTTCAAATAACAAGTGAAAAAACTATTCGCACTAAGCGCAGTGAATTCTTACACATATTTCTTTTCTATCATAAAAAAAGTTTAGTGGGTGATCTAAGTGCAGCATTCTTTTGAAATAAAAAGTTTTTTCTCTAAGTTATGCTAAGTAAACTGCTCCTCTACATTCTTTGAGCAGTTTTGCTTCTTAGAGAGTTAAATTTCTCCTCTCAGAGTGTGAAGTCCAACGTAACGCATAGTCTGGACTCAATCCAGAAAAGCTTTGATGAGAATCACTGAGACAATGGAGACCGCCGATCATGTTACGATCTGTAGTGATAAGGCGAGTTGGTCACTTAAGTAAACGAGGTTGAAGAGATATTTGATTGACGGTAGTACGAACTACGAAAGTACTACGAAAATATCTATAACAAAAATCGGATTTATCAGTTTAATGTCTCCATGTGTAATTTATTCATCAATTACAGTTCCAACTTGATAATAATAGAAACGATTTTATATACTTTTCGTACAGTTTTTCCGTTCTTTAAAAAATGTCGACCACGCCTCCACACCATTTCAGCCGATCTCACATGCAGTACACTTTAAGCAGTACTGTACTCTGGCAGTGGAAGCAGTACATTGTGGAATTTTCCGCTTTTCGACAAAAGATGAAGTGAGTATGTTTCTTGATAACATAAAAAAATCGATCCAAATCGGTTCATCCGTTGGTGGCGTAGTCCTGAATGACATGCACATGATTTCTATCACTTTTCATTGCAGGAGACCAGTTTGTTCACTTTTGTTTTTTGTGAGAACAACGAAATTATGACGATCAGCAAAAAAGTGGAGAACGAAAATTTTAGAAAACGTCGGAGAACCGGAAAGCGAAAGATACTGAGAGCGAATCCGTTGAGGAGGAAGATACCACAGAGGTGATTGTTAGGAAAGCTGAATGACGTCATGGAACATCTACGGATTTCGATAAAGGGTAGAATAAAATGTTTTTTTTTCTTTCGTTGCTATGGACTGTATGAAGTACTTGCAATTGAATAGGCTAGAAGTTCCTCTTATTTCTTGTCTATCATATTTCAAAAACAACGAAAAGAAAAATGATTGCGCCAGCAGCAAAGCGTGCAAAAAATGGAACGAGGTGAGAGAAAGAAAGAGAGAAAGGGGGAAGACAGAAGGAGACTGACTTAAAAAGATAGAGATTAATGTACAAGATAGAGACTGAATTTACCTTCAATGGAGTAATGTCTGTATAGTGAACCTTACTGTATGGCGGCAATAAGTTCTTTATACCATAACGTACAACTAAATCATTGAGTACAATGTAGGCTAAAGACGAACGGTTGTGCTCCGATAAATTCATGAAATATGCCATGCATTCAACTCGATTCGTAGCACATTAGAGAGATTGAATCCATATAAGGCCTCTGAAATGACTACTAGAGGCTTGCCGATGCATAAATTTAGTGTTGTTTTTCCCCCAGATAAGTGCTCTACTAATTTCCCAATCGTACGTGGGGCTTCCCGAACAAGGGGTGCGGTATTGAACCAAAGACCGTGTGTGTATTGCAAAACATCTCTGGACACAGTGCTACACTCAATTCGGAGAAAACTAGATATCAACGACAGAAGTGCGCACATTTTTATTCGAAGTGGGTATCCCAACTTCACACAGAGACAGAAAGCTGTAAGGTATTATACTTCGCTGGACGCTGTAGAATGCGAGAAAATGCAGAAAATTAGGAGAAATGGAAACATCGCGAGTCCGAACGATCAGCACCGAAATATAATGCGTCTGCAGAATTGATCCATGAAGTGTAGATGGACCACCAGTTCGATAATCGACGGTGATAAAAAGTGTGAGTGGAAAATAGCTCTCATGTAAAGTGATTGTGTCGTTTGTGAGAGAGTTCACTTGAATTTCACAGAGATGGGAAAAATGTTCGCCTGTATGGATTGTGTACCAAGCTTACGCAGTCTTTCGTTATTTTATTAGGAGCTACTAAATTTACAAATGCATTTTCAAATCATTTGCGATCAGTTTCCATCCTTGACAAAGTTGCAATCGTTTTGTTGCTTCAGTTTATCAAACAACTTTAACCCATATCTGTGTCAGGATCACTGGGGTAAGTTAGATAAAGGGTGCGGCGTTCATATGTTGGTAATGTCTTTTTTAAATCGCTTGAGGCTAGGATACTGTGGCATGATTCATTTCATGACAAGGAAATAGGAACTAGCTGGTAAATGACAGCTATGATCCGACGAGATGTGCGAGCCCACGTAGCATGATTTTCGAGACCCCAACGGAAGAACATCTTCCCCATCGAGCAGGATCTCGCTTATTTTCATGGCGGCATCAGAAACGATAGAACTCGTCTGCTCTTTAGACACGGCAGTGCTGGTATTTCTGCATTAAACGATAAAATTTCGTTACCCAGGGAATAATGAGGTTGATATCACATATCACAGAAGTACGATGAAGATCTTTCGCATCCATCTGAAGGTGTTATATTGGTACTATGTGCTGACTCTTAGCACGATTCATTAGCTATTGGTGTACAAACTTCGGAGGCATTTTACATCTTTTACTGAGCCTATCTCAGTTTATATTCTATCAACCGTCTCATATGATAAGGAGAATGCATAACCACTATGACGCTGAAGTGCTTGCAAAACTTGGAACCCAGGCTACACTCGAATTTGGCCGATTTGCGCTCCCAAGTTACACTCATTGATGGGTGATTGATGACAGCACTGTTAGGGTAAAAGCTGTTTGAAAGGCGGAACAAGAGCCTTGGTGTTGCAGTGGGTCACAAGTGAACTGGAAATAGAACGAATTGCTACTCAAAAAATTGATCTTTGTATTGTCTTAATAAAGAATGACAGAGGCTTTCTAGGAACTCTCTCTATAATTTTCGAGGAGTAGAAGTTTTCACAAGTTGCGAAGTTGAAACTGTCGCAGAAAAAAGCTTTGATCTAATATTCTAAAATGGTCGTCCTCTTCCATTACCAGAGCAGTGTACAAGAATACCATTAGTAGCAGAACGATTTTTTCAACACCATACCTCAAATTGAAGTGAACGATACAAGGTCATATAAAAGTTGTAGGATCTGGGAGCCAGTATTTATGTTCTACAACGATGAAAGTGGGCACGTATAGCGGGGGTGGTTAGAGGCGCCGTGCAATAAACTTGGGTTCGATCCCGTGCCCTAGGAGCATCATGCCTTCCATTCCTCCGTGGTCAGCAAATTGGTACCACCACACCCATCTAAGAAGATGGCAGCACAAATGCGATACATCAGTTTGCCATCTCGGATCACTGTAAAACGCTATAATTCAATTCATTCAATAACACGATGCATAATGAAGTCAAGTGCATGGCGCATCCATCAGGGATTGATCAACGTTGGGAGCATTATCCTTTTTTATCTTCTATCATATGAAATGGTTGGACAAAAGACTTACCGATATAGGCCAAGTATAAGTTGTGGAATGCTTTCACTTGTTCGCTGCGGAGGTAGCTGATGTACCGTACTAAGATGTAATATTTAGTAGCTATATTACGCCTCCAGATGGATCCAACAAAGCGTCTTCATCGTCTCTGTAATTTGTGAGGTCAAGTCGACTTGTTCTCTAATCATCAAAAAACTTATCGCCTTTTGCGTAAAAACCAGCATTTTCGCCTGTAAATAGCAGACGAATTCTATTGCTTTTGAAACTGCCACGAAAATACGAGATTTTGCTGACTGGTGGAGATTTCCTTCCGCTGGTTTCTCGAAAATCGTGCTGCGTGGGCTTTTACATGTCGTTATCACTTCTAGCTAGTGACTATTTTGTTGGGATGCATCGAATCATGCGCTATTACAGGGTTACCGGATGAAAATGTCGAGCTGGTTTCCACTCAGGAAACTCTGTTAGGAGATTGATTCTCGCTGCACATTGCAGCGTGATACCATTCCCTAGGTGATGCGTGAACACTATGGCAAGGAGATAAATCGGTGTAGGGAATGAACTCTAGTGGTCTCTAAAATTAATTCTATAAAAAAAATTCCTTCGCATGCTTTTTCCGCGGCGTTTGAATTAAGTAGCAAATCGATTTCTTACCAAATACTTCTTGGAAAGTTCAATTGCAAAGTAGGAAAAACCTCTCCATGCTACAAAAATGACTATGTGAAGAAACAAGGGACCAGACCAGTAGCGAACTCGAGGAAGTCCTGCACGCTCATTTCAGCGATGGACACGGGGGCACTGTCTTGGAGCATATGCTCGTTAGTAGATAATAACTTAAACTGAATGTTGGTTTACTTCCTTTCTTTTGCTCATTTTTACAGTCTCGTGATGGACCACCTTCTGTAGTGGTCTACAATAAAATCGCTTAAGGACGACTGAAGAGGCATGGGTAGGGCAGTGGTAGAGATGCCGTTCAATAATGAGCGGAAGACTCGGGTTCAATCCCGCATCTAATCAGTAAGCCTCCCATCTCTTCGCAGATGGTAAGTTGGTACCAAACTGTCTGGGAATCTCTCTCTGGTAAAGAACTCTCGTGGTCAAAACTTCGGAAAAAAGATTACAACGATCCAAAGATATAGTTGACGAGCACTCAGCTGTATTCATGGCGAAGATAAATCTCTGAAGAAACACCCGAACACCCTAACCTGTGGACCTTCGTAGGAAAAAGCAGACTTGACGTAACAGAAAACTGTGATCTCGGCCTTTATTTCTCAAAAGGACACTCTTTCTAGAAAGACCTTCACAAATTTGTTTTTACTCCTTTTGATTACTGTACCCTCGGATTACCCGCTTCGGGACGAAGAGCTGATCATCACAGTCTGCGCGAACTTCTTGCATCGTTTTTCTTGATAGACTTATTTTCTAACCAACCACGATGCGAATGAAAGCTTGTTATACTCTAATGCTCACAACAGTGGATGTATTTATGAGAAAATGAAAGTTCAAAAATGTGCGTTGTATTGATTACTGTTGCAAAGCACGGTTTTACTGATTGGAAACAGTACCCGCCCGAACCAGTTCATGATAGAAAGGTATGTTTTAATTTTTTTGTCGAAGCAGCAGTATTATGCTATTTCCGGAAAGAGCAGTGTGAATAAAAGAATCCGGTTTTGAAATGCTATGCAAGGAATGTTGTGTGATTTTTTTCAGAAGCAACTTGTCCCAACCATGGTGGAGTCGCACGCTTTTATTGTGGAAACACTAGCAGATTTCCGCAATGCAGACTCCGCAATGCAAGCCACATTCGAACTCCTGATGCGACAGGAGAAATAAACATGTATGGCTTCAAGATAGAACAGTTGATGGCACTCTTAAAAGAACGCTTGAGCTGCTCAATCTTCAGATGGTCCGGAAAGTACTACGCTCAAATAAGAGGGTTGGCAATGGGACAACGACTGGCACCAAGCCTGGCCATTGCGTTTATGTCTTAGGATGGAAGCACCGGTGATCGATCTCGGGCCGCTACTCTACTGTAGATATATAGATGACTGTTTTTGTCCTTTGCTCAACACAAGAGGAAATGGACAAATGTTTCGAGTTATTGAATGAACAGTCAGAGTATATCAAGTTCACCCCGAGAGAAACCGAAGGAAAAGTGGCTTCCATTCCTGAATGTCCAAATTAGCCTGTCAGAAAATGGCTACATTACGAAGTGGTACAGAAAGCCAAGTAATGAAAACATCTTGGTTCATTACCTCTCTTCTCACCCCCTCTCACACAAAAAAGAGCGCTTGTAAGAAGCATGTTTCGAACAGCAACCAACGTGTGCACGGGAAGAGAGCAGCGAGAGGAGTCCCGGAACTTGGCGCGGCAAATAGCCATTTCTAATGGCTACGAAACTGTAGCTCGTGATAGGTGTAGAGGAAATCCTAGGCCCCCTTAACGACAACTCTAGCGATAAAATGGTCCCGTTTATCCTACTTTTCATCTCAAATGATGTAAGTGCAGCTATAAAACGCTGCTTAAGAAGGGCGGGTCTAGAGAATTCGGTAAACGTAGTTGAAATGCCACCGAGTAATCTTAGGCGCCAAATAGTTCGTAACCGCCTATATGACCGTCTATGTGCAATGCAAAATTGCATAGTTTGCCCTAATGGTAGAGACGGTGATTGCATGAGCTCGGGTACAGTTTATCTGATCTCCTGTAAGACTTGCGGAGACGAATACACTGGCGAAACGGGCAGACCCCTCTGTGTCCGCATAAAAGAACACCTAGTCGGAAAAGGGGGAACGAAATACCCCACTAGGCACGCATAGGACCCAGAGACATAGCGGGGAGGACTTTGAAGTACGTGTCACGATCCTCGCGCAGGAATCGAGAACACAAGCGCGCAAAACTCTCGAGGCGTTCTGGATTAATTCCAGAAATCCGAAAATGAACCGCAGGGAAGAATACCTCATTATCACGCGTAATATTTGGCAGTATATAAGGCTGTTATTTTGATGGGAGGGGCATATTGCGCTTCCATGTGAACTCCGTGCGGTTGGTCTCCGCGCGACATACTCAGTGGAAGCCTCGTGGGGGGCGGTGAGTGTGCAGGGCTGTGTTCAATGTGATTGAAATCTTGGTTCAGCGTTTTTCTCTGTTTGGTTATGGAGGTGTTTGGCCGAATAGATTGCTGCCAACTTGACCTTTCCAGGCTCTGAGGAAGGCGAAATCCGCCGAAACGTCAGCTTGTTCGTGAATAAAGAATAAAAAATAACACCTCGTGTTTGCTCAACAAGAATACGAAGAATTACTAGCAGATTTATTGCCACGGCGGTTTTAGCAGTGGAGAGCGGATACCTGCCGAGATCACGATTACTTTTTCGGTAGATACAATAAAAGTATTTGAACGGGACCAAAAAAATTGAAACTCTTCTCATGCTTGGTAGGATACTGAGCCACGGTGGGAACAACTGAAGTTTGCTGGAGCTCCGTCGGGCTACTCGATGATTACCGGAACCACAGGTGGTGTTGTATGTATTATCTTACATGCAAGTTGAATATGCAAGTTGTTCAGCATGGTATACATGCACTGTGTGGATTTATGCAGCATTGTTCGCCATCTGAAAACATTTTATTGTAAAGCGACGCCATAAATTAGATACTTGAATACTCAGACGTCCGTGCTATGCAGGTCTCACTCTTTCTATTCGCTCCATGGTTTTCTGTCGCCATCCATGGAGATCGTCATGTGCGAGTGTTGATTCAGATGGAACCCAGAAATCTGTGACATCCTGAAAGCTACTCGACCGAGATATTCACTGGGAATTTGAGATGACCGAGCTACGGCATTTTCTGGTACTCACTACCGAAATTCAGCAGCCCACATGGATTGTTGAGAATTTTCTTTCTTTGTCACTCCGATTCTTTCCGACTGACAGAAACTTCCTCGAAGGTAGGAGAAGTTCTAAGATTAGTCGACCAACTGCTCGAGGACTAACCGACTGACAGCCAAGAGATGTGAGAAACCGAATTGCAGACCATAGTTCTCAAGTTGTAAATTAATGAAAGGTCAGAATATATAAGAGAACTGTGTTTTCCGACACCACTCTATCTTACTCATCCCATCATTCCCGAGAATATTCCTAGTTGACAATTACAGCGGTATGTCCATAAACCACGCTGTTGTCTTAGTCCAGTGTCACTATATCGGTTCGATGCTATCGCTAGCCGACGTTCAAACCGCGTCAAGGACATCTTGTCCTCTGCAATTCAAGCAACCTTTTCACCTCATGCGTTCGAGGTCAACTCATGTGCGTGACACCACCAATAATACTGGCCGAAACATCCAATCGTTCGCTGATGAGAGCAACGAAGATCTGGTCTGCCCTTCCGAACTCCTTCTTTCTCTTCTTCTCTCATCTATCCTGAAGCCGACTAAACGAACCGCTCCGTAGATGAGTGGATAATGGAGCCGGCCAGACTGTTTCACATAACCGGTTCTGTATACAGTTCCACTGCTACTTCTAGCGTCCAGTTGTAAAGTAGTAAATATTTTTTCTTCTAGCGCGCCAAAGCAAGACATTTTTTTACTCGGAGTTTATCCCCATTTACTTTCATCCCTCTCTTAGGGAAAAGTATCACATCAAATTATAAAAGATATGCTAACAAAAACTAGTAGAAGAGCAACTTTAGCTGGGGATTAACCCGTTTTCATTGATGATTCTAACAACATCATTACAGTTCACCTCTTCCAATACGTTTGGCGCAAAGGCTTCCGCCTTCAAATTTTCCCATCGACGGAGACACTCACCATTTATCATTACGAGAAGTTTGAGGGAATCCTACAATGTGTTTAACTTCAATAAATTTAAGAAAATCTTTAATCTACCAATAGGGATCCTTTTCCGTCGAGTTGACCATTTTTTTCACTGCTGACTCCAGAAGCATTCCCAACCTTGTAAGATCGTTTATAAAGCGCGTGTTTTATGTCATTTATACCAATCATACGCAAAAACTCCAGATTATCAGATTCAGGCTGATTCCAATCTGATCACCCCCAGTGTGATGACCTCGATTTCAACTGTTTGAGAGCTCGAAGAAGACCATCGTAGGAGGTTTAACCCCTCACACGACCGGACCACCGTCATCACCATCCACCGTGTAGATGCCTTCTTTTTTGCACGACTTTAGATGTGCGCCATTCGTTAGCAGTAGTATTCTTCATCATTCATGTCCATGTGTAACCTAATATGGATAGAAAACATCCAGGACATTCTGAATTTTTCTCACAATCAAATCTGCACGTGGCTTTTCGTTATTTCACTCAATATCCGATTGTGACGACCTCACTGTAAAAGTTCAAGCTCGAATGTTTTTGTAACGGATGATTTAATCATAACGAATATTATGGATGAGTTTCCTTAACTAACTAGTTACACACAGAAAACCCTATTCGAAACGTAGTTGTCAATTTGAAAAACACTGTCGAACATGTCGCGTAAAATACTTTCAGAAAAGAGGAAAAAATCGGAACTGAGCAGAAAGGATTGGACCTCCAGTTGCTAGAACGCTTTCAATAATACCAAATTTACTCTAGCCTCTATATTAGCTTACAAAACTTCCTTGTTCATTTCTACACTCTTTAGTTCGCTCCCTGATTGATGCCTTTTTCTCCATTTTTTAAGGACATTTTCTTGTGTGTATAAATTCCTTGTTGTTTCTAGCAGGAGATTGTGTGAAATACAACCACAATGATGCCGAGATATTTACAAAACTCGGACCCCAGGCCAGATTCAAACCATGACTATCCTTTCCGTGGCTGACGTGTTATCCACTGTACCACTGAGGCCCTAGAGTTACGTTTCTCTTAGCCAACGTTTACCCTAACGGTACCATCAACTAACACCTGCTAACGGGAATGATCTGAGGGGCATAGATCAGCATTGCACCTATTTAAGCAGAGAGAAGAGGAAGGTAAGGGCCTCAGTGGCACAGTGGCGACTAGTGAGTCCCCAGAAAAACGCAGACCTGAGTTCAGATCTGGATTGTGCTCCGGGTTTTGCGAGTATCTCAGAATCACCATTGTTTAATTACGTTCATCTCCACGTGTTTTTTTATGTAGTTGCATTTTACAAGTGAATAGCTTAGACTGCATAAGAATTTTCGTTATTGGAATGAAAGAAGTAGAAGCGTAGGCAGTGACTTCGCCTTCAGAAAACCTTAGGGTAGATAACCATAAAGTCTGACAAGAAAATAGTAGAGGCTTGAGCCTTTGCGTCGAAACCTCTTAACTTGTTCTCGTAAGTATTCTTAGACTTCTTAGCCCCTTTTTGGACAGAGTTATTGTGGACATAGATTTACCACCCAGCTTTGGCTTAATTATAGGTGTGAGTGTGGCCGTTGGTATTGTTTAGCGTAGTAATCGATCCATGTATGAACCACCTGGATAACAAGTGGTAACAAAAGAGCCGTTCCACTTCAAATGACAATATGCTGTTCGCCTATGACAATTGTTCTTAATATTGATCGGTCAATGATGGTTTTTGCTGGATTATTATGATATTGATAGGTCATCGCCATTAAGAATGTTGTTATATCGTTCACAGTTCACGAAAAACACCAGCAAGTTGACATTAGCGTGCTATGCAGATGATAACCACTACCACACTAACGTCCTTATTATGTTACAACTCTATTGACCCAAGTTTGAAACGTTTTAATACCCATTTTTCCACGAAACTGTTCAGTTTTTCTTAGCCCTCACCTCGAATTCCTCCGCGATATGAATTTGCATTTGTGTCTATTGCACTCCTCACACAAACCACCATGGAAATCTTTACCATGCCCCCTATACGTATATATATATATATATATATATATATATATATATATATATATATATATATCCACTTATTCTCTACAAGAGAGGGATCTCACGCCTCTTAGCCAAAGGGTCATGAGGGACAACCTACGCGACGGATAACAGGGTAATGCGCAGCTCAAATGGGCCATATTCCTCTCCTTAGGTAGTGGGAAGAACAACCGCTACTTGAACATATTATGTGGGACGAGTGACGCTGTTAATCCCACGGTAAGCACGAAATTTATTTATGAGAATCCCTGACTTCAAAAACAAAGTAACGCCTCGAATCGTATGCTTGCAGTTTCAAAGATGTGGTCTAATGTAATTCCTACGAGAATTTTCCACTTACATACCAAAATTTAACTATAAGAACGGTGACATCGAGGTATTTAATGCCATTTAAACGTTTTATATGGACAGCCATAGCTTATATAAGACTGGTAATTTCATGTTAAAATTGGCTTAAGGGAAACTTCTATAAGGCTGGAAAACTATGCATTGGTAAATCCGAATGGAGTTGACAATGTGAACGACTCCCGAGGTTTGACACTACGACCAAAATCGTCAGTGCCAACTGACTGTGCTAGAATATCTCCTGTTGAGGCGAAATGTTGGTTTTTCGAGTGAAGTACCTAATGAAAACATTTCATATAATCACCAGTCAAATGTTCTACATCACAGATGTCGTTGTTGGCTAAGATATAATAGTACTCATTAAGAATGTCATCCCATTAAGAATGTAATGCAGGAACCGGAATCGTGTGACATAGGAGTGGTGATCAATGTCTGGCAATTACACTATGCTCTCGGCGTTGATCAATCCCCTGAGGGGATGCGCCATGTATCCGATTTCATTAAGCATCGTTTGGAGGTGATTGGATGCATATATGGCCTTTACAATGATTCCCAGTGGCCTACCGATGTATCGAGCCAGTGCTGCTATTCTCGCAGACAAGTCTGGTACCCATTTGCCGACCCCGGAAAGATAGAAGGCTTGATGAGCCATGGGCGCGAAGATCGATTCCAAGTGTGTGTCGCCTCCAACAACTGCACCACACGCGCCCATTTCGAACTCAATATAATGAATAATTTGGCTCTATGAGCTGAGCACAAGGAGGCTAGCAGGCTAAAAAAAATTTGCAAAAGCGTGGAAGAAGTGAAGAAGGCAAAGAACAAAGCTCCATGATTTCGTGCTTTACCCTATGATTTGAAAAACCACAATGTTATCCAAAAAGAATAAAGTTGATTACAGCTTTATACTACGTTGTGAGAAGGAGATAACAGAGAAAGAATCTCGTGCACGAAACTGAGAAACAGCAGTTGGAATTCCGAATTGCAGCCATTGGCAGTGCTAAGGATCAGGGCAGTTTCCACATTTGCCGATATGTCCAAAAAACATTCATGTGGTCTGGTTCAGCCAGCAGCAGTGGATAAAAGTCATCAATCCTTCGGGTTTCATTCGGCTTGTTATTCACGAAGATAGTTGTTCCCGTGGTTATATTTTTTTCGTAAAGTACGTGACTGAAGAGTGTGAAACGGTTCCTATTCTTCAAGCGACCAGACCACCCTGAGCTCCAACATCTAACTGTGGTCAAGAAATATTTCCTCATTTGAACACTCATACAACCTCACTCAGCCTCATATCAAATTATATATTAAAAGCAGTTATTGTAACAGTTACAAATTTCTTGCAAACACTCAGGACTGCTTAATGGACTTCCTAATGAGCTTCCCTTAAGACCCTGTCATCTATCGCAGCTGGAAGAACCTCTTTTTCTTGGAAGACGTTGTATCAACTGTGCTTTCTCATCTCTTTTCGTTCTCTTCGTAGTACCTGTTGTTGTTTTCTTGTTTTTCTGTCTTCTGATTCTTCTTATTCGTTTATTTTTTATATGTACGCTGTAAAATTCATTAAATACGTGAATTTAAGTCACATAGCTATCATACTGAGCTGTGATGTCTTCTCCCGTTTTCCTTTCATGAATGTTTTGGCCACACTAGAAATTTCATTTCATATCGACAAAAAACTGGGGTTATATGTTTGAAAATGTGCCAACACATAGCGATAATGGTCAGTTTGAAAAACTAGTTTCTCTGGCTAAACACGGCCTTCGCTGCACATTGAGGTCATTATTTCTCTTTCAGAATCTCTGCGATTTCGGTAAAGAAAAAAGAGACCTTGACTTGGTTCTGTTTTCATTTGAATTTGAAAATCATTACAAATGAGCGATGAGCGTAAATTCTCACAACCTGTCAATTAAAGGGAAGAGGCGTTCACAATGCATCTTTGAACTAGTTGACGTGTTTCCTCTAGTCAGTTCTACTATATTCCTCACTCCTTTAACTATGAAAGTGATGACCTCCTTAGGTCTCTCTGGAGTCAAACAATTGGCAGCAGACTAGCTTCCTCACCCTAAGCCGTTGTAAAGGGAAATAGAGAAAATATGCCCTCATCGAACTCTACGATTTTTACAAATAGAGTCGAATACGCTGCGCATCCTTTAAGAATTATCAGCGCCAAAAGCTTTATTTTTTCTCTTTTAAATACAGTATTCTCAATGTAGGATGAAAAAAATCTTGGAAAATAGCGTTTTCGTTCAAACGAACACAATCGGATAAGCTCCAAATTTTTTTCAGTTGTCAAAAAACGGCTGATGAGTGCTTTTACAACCTTCTTTGTTTTCTTTTGAATATACGCGTTTCACCTTTAAGCGCATTTTATCAGCGTGCATCGTTTGGAAGCCAAAAGAGTTTGATGATCGTGGCGAGCAGTTTTGCTGGAGAAACATCGTTGAAAAACCATCAGTTTCGTACAGAAGTAATCGAAAAGCGATAAGGTAGCTTTGCATTCCGGTAGAATAAAGCGCCACCTACTTATAAACAAACGCTGTTTCGATTCTGGCCCTTCGTTCAGTTGCATACGGTGCTCTAGTTGAGCCATCACGAATCCCTGCAAATTTCTTAATGATGCAAGCTCTTAAGAGATTGCCAGTCGCAGTAAAGTTTATAGCATTTCTTCATCAACTTTGTCCTTCATTAAATGTTCGGTCTACGTTTATCAAAGAAGTCTTAGCCAGGACTTATAACCTATTCGTATAACAATAATAAATTGGTTTTTACATATCAATACGGTATTTAAGAAAGATTCTGCTTTTTTTTGGGAGTAGTCGCGTTCGACTCTACAAAACTATTACACTACCCAATTGTATGCCGTTATCGGAAACCCCATCATTCCAATCCTATACCGTCTTGCAGCCTGACGAACAAGTTATAGTTATTTGTATTTGATGAGTACGTTGTGATAGTTAATGTGTAATGTCTTCTAAAGTTCATTCTCCATCATCTGTTGAAAAACACACCACCATCCGACGTGGTTGGATGTTTCGCAATCACCTTTGATCGTTTCTGAGTTAGCTCTCGATTCGTATCCGTTAACAGAAAAGAACTCTGCCTAGCCGAACTTTTCCCTCGTTTGCTTTGCTGATACCTTCAACCCAACGTAATGTAAAGGCCTCGTGATCTTGTTTTTTTTGTCGCTCGTCCAAACAAGCCACTTGCCTCTTTACTCATTACTCATTTTCTCTCCAGGTTGTCTCCTTTGCGAATCGTGTGATCGTGGAAAACTGCAACCTTGAAAATCCGAAAATGAGAGCCCTTTACAAATATTTTTTCATTAAGTATGGAATATAAAACAGCTATGGAAGTTCTATGAGTTAAAATGAGTTCAAATCTTGGCCACTGTACACACCGTAATCCTTTGCGCCCAGATAATCCCGATAGGATTTGATCTCGTACTGATCGTCCGACCTTGAATAGGCAGTCACTCGTCCATTGACCTCGCTTGGCACTCTTTCGTCTTTGTTGATACGCCTATGTATAGCGTTCGTTTGTCTTGATTCTCTTCCGTTAGATTCTCTTTTTCGATTGGTGACGCGTGGCTTTAGCTCCATTTAAAGAACTGTCTTAAAATTCCGTGCATTAACTGTGATGGACACAGTAAATAGTCAACAGCGTCCGAAAATGCCAGTAGAATCACTGGAGTGGACGATAGAAGCTTTTGAATACGAAAAAGTTGTTAAAAAAACGACGCTACGACGGTGTGACGATCCTCAGTCAACTTCGGTCCAACTGCAGTAATGCTATTTAATCCTATTCTGAAAGCGAAGAATTACCGTGGAGTTTTTATGGTTGTCAGTTTTTTCAATGGGCTTTTGGAGATTTGAATTTGCAAAATTCCCAGTAATGAGTGGGATTAGCTACTGCTGGCCCGATAGCCATCAGTGCAAAAGATGACGCTGCCAATAAAACTTCACGTTCGTGCTTTTTTTTTCAAGCTACTGCTATGGAATTTTCGATAATGACCGGATGGCGAAAGACCTATTACCTTTTCTCATATTGGGGTTTTCGAACATCAACTAAAAATACATCTCAAAATTACTGCCAGTTGAGGACAATTTAGGACTGCCACGCAACCAGTAAGTATCGATCGGTCACTATTCTTTCACGATTGAACCAACCGGTTCTGATGAAATGTCTTTGGAGTAACGCCTTTACAATCACCAAATGTTCACCTCCATGTATAATTATCGATATAGTCCTAGTTTGAACGAAATGCAAACGGGCTTCATAGAGTTTATCTGGTCTTTATCCGGTCTCGACTGTCTCGAAGAAATAATTCGTGACCATTAGCGTTAATTTTAAGTCTTCTATCCACGAGATGTTCGGCGGTGACTAAGGAAAAAGAAACCCTCAACTAAACGGATTGATTTTAGCTTATTCAACACATTTGAATTTTCCCGATACTTGTTTCCATTTCTCTCACCAGCTGTTTTTTTTTCTTTGTTATTGGAACCCAGCCACTTCCGTATTTCATAAAAACTGACCTTCCTGAAAACTATGACATTTTAAGGAAATCTGAGTGTTTCATCTTTCACGGATTAAGCCTTTCGCATCTGGATGCACTACTAACCCCTTTTCCCTTCTCCGTTCTTCTTCATTCACTAGAACTCGTCTGTTCTCAAACAATTCCAGTAAATATCACCGCCACTGAAATTGGCGTGCACGTAGCACACTGGTTAAAGGTGCCTTCCAATACACATAGAGTTTTTTGAGTCGACTCGGCGCCCTGGGCATACCAAGTCCTCTATTGTTCCTGGGTTGCCCAATTGGTAATCGACTTGTTTGAGAAGATAAAAACCTTCACATGATATATCATTAGGGACATAATGATTATATGTTTATGTTTAATACTGCATTTAACCTGGACGATCTCAACGAACCTGAAACATGGTGCATCGCTAATAGATTGATCAAAATCGTTCGGCATCCCTTTTGTACTTCTTCCATTAATTCACTATTTAAAAGTTTCTGCGTCGTTCAGCCTCTTGTCAACTTCCGAACGCTTTAACTAGTTTTAAATCTCCAGTTTCATGTGCAAGACTTGGTTAACCTGAATGTTTCACTCAGAAACCCTAAATTCTTCTATCCATATCGTTGCTAGCCTCTCGGCACATCACCCACCAACGCCCCTCCAAACGACCTTCGAGGCGTTCCCAATGTGTTGTCAGCGATCGTAGGCGATTATCGCCGATTTCTCCCACCCGTCTGACGATTGCGACGAATAACTTCCACGAATGCCGAAGAATACCTGTTTGACCGGCGTCTTCTAATCGATTCATTTTTCCTTAGTTATGCTAATTATTAGGGATTTGTACTAATTCAATTGCCTTCAGTGATTTGAATGTTAAAGCTACTAAAAAACTCTGGTTTGACGTGTTTTATTTTGCTAACATCTGATCAACTATGTATTCTTACCACGAGCGTAATCATTTTCCTTTCGAGCTATGAAACTCGTTGTTTACGTACCGACTGTGTTTTAGCTTCCCCTATAAAGTAGGTGCTAACGAGAATCCTTCCACTTAGAAGGTTCTTTAGGGTTCCATACTTCCTCAAAAGTTCTCATTTCCAAGGTTCCTCTTTAAAGCTGCCTTGCAGCTAATCACCTTTTGCATTAGAGCCAATCTATTGTCAGTTAAAAGTTTTATGACCATCGTTGACTGGTGCCATCACCGTTGTCCTAAATATTTTATAAGTATGGCTTAGTAAGCGCTCTAGGCCGTTAAAAAATTCATAAGTTAAGTACAAACATTTCAAAAATCGTTTCAGGAGAGCTTTGCATTGATTCCTTCCATAGTCTACTATGAACAACAATTTATACTGATTAGCCTTCGTTTCTTATGAAGGCTGCTATGAAACCATATTATATTTTTTAATGAATTTATAATTGCTAGATGTATTTTTTATTATAAACTAGGTAAAAGTAGTTATCATACATCTTCATTATTCCCCTAAGATCCATCATATGAGCACTATGGCGCCCATGGGGCTACGTGAAGGGTCATTAGGTCAGATATCTACTCTGAAACGGAGGTGAATTTAGCAAATGAGTTTTGTCTCTCACGGTGATCTCTACCTTTGTCTATGTAAACGTAATCACACGTATTATATGAGTGTGTTTTCCGGTGTAAGCTATCTCTTCAAGTAAGCAAGAACAATTTGATACACAAATGAAGCGGTTCGGGTCACTTCCGTCGAAAGGACGTCAGAACTCTATTGGAATCCTACAGCTTCTTCTAAAGTATAAACAGTCATCTGTTTCTAAAATTAGATGTGGAAACGCTATAAGTCGACATGTGACACCTTACAATCAGAAAGAATGCTGATCATGCCTCATGCGAACAAAGGTCGTAGGTTAGCTTTGGCGCATTACAGGGCCGAATGACCAGTTTACTGGTGTCCGCTCGAGTCAAACCATGATTAACCGAATTGGTGATGATACCTACATGTAACACATGTGCTATTAATCGCAGTATAATCTCCCACAAAACGCTTTCAAACAAGTATTAGTTGTTCGCAGTTAGCGGCATTAGCTGGTGCTTCGCACCAGTACCGCAAACTGGTAACCTATCCTTAATCCGAAAGATTGGTTTCTCTCATCATCTAGCCTGGTCAAAGAGGGATTATGAGTGCCGAACTACAATGTACAAGGACAACAAGGAGTTCACATGTCAACAAATTCGCCTAGCTTGGGATGGAGTATGATATTGCAATCCTGCAAGGTAGCCGGAAGTGAACTTATGCCACGGCAAAGCGTGGCCTGCAATCCGAAATTGCGCTATCGCTTGAAACAGTGAAACGAAAACCGAAGGAATGGCACCTTTAGCGTCCCACAAATGTGAGGAGTTCACCGAACAACTTAGCACACGACAGGTGCCAGTGAAGGCACCGCGCCACTTCGAATTTTCCGATGATTAACGAGACCACGGATGATGTAAGTTATATAAGCCATAATCCAAGAAATGATTGTCATATTTGGCATTCAAGTTAATTCCTCTGCCATGAAAAGTTTTTGTTAGCAATAGCTTTTGTTGCTGAAGATTGTCTCAGAAAATAATTGTTGTAGTGTTAAAAAAAGTGGCATTGAGTTAGCGAGAGCATCTATAACCACACAGGATGTTTCATATCCCGATTCTTTCGTCATTTGCGACTTTGAGGATGAAAACTGTTTCGCCTTTGTCGTACAACAAAATTGTCTCTTATTTAAACAACACCTGCCTTAGAGCTAGGCATTCTTTCTTATGTATTTAGTAAATTCTTTAGCAATAGCTCGCTGTTGTAGTTAGTTCAACAGCGATCAAAAAAAATTAGACTAGTTGATTCCATCTTCCGGTCGGTGAAATCCTTCCCAGGATTTCAAGTCTTTTCGTTGCTTCGTTATATAATCAGTTATTGTCCAGTACGTCATCATTCTTCGAAGAGAATACATTTTTGTCTCATATCACAGTCCGACTAACGAGCAGTTTTCATTGTGCTTAAAAGTGGTAAAACAATCTGAAAGCTTCTCGTAAAGGCTGCGCACTCCTCATTTCTTCTTGCACTACCCATTAAATTTCCTTTTCGACGTCTCCTTGAGCTCTCTAAAGCTGTTGGCATACTCACATCATGTTTTTTTTCCAAGCTTATCGACGGTTCTCCTTGGATCTGTGTAAATCGACGTCTTTGAGCTGTCATCGCCGATGGCAGCGATCTCGAATTCTCCTTGTCTTCAAAGTTTCTATTCAGCATGTCATTTTTTGAAGCCTACCCCAGATGGTTTACGGTTCCTTGGCTAACGGTGCCATTGGAATTGGTTGCTGCAGGTTTACGTCTTAGTTTGAGGAAATTGTTCAAATTGATTTAAAGACGAAGTCATTGACCAAAAAGTATAACCCGAAGTTTTACAAACCTCCAAGTGGTGTATGACATCGACAAAAAGGTATAGAACTCTATTTATAAACAAGGCGTTAGGGTTGGAAAAAAAACGAGCCGGCTATTACTTTTCGCGCAATTTGACAAAATAATCGCCTCACATAAACGGATTGATTCGTGTCCCTAATGCTGGCTTAGATTTATGCATAGTTGAGTGCCAAAAAGTATCCATGTGAAGTTTCTTAAGCTCCATTATTCTACTTTGAGCCACCCGTCTTCATATATTTCGTGAAACGCAGCACTTCTATTCCATTTGTTTTCTCGCATTGTTCGCCGCAGTGGTCTTCGGATTTCCATGTGGATTCGGCTGCTGCTTGAGGATTTTGATCCTTTTCAAGAATGTCGTTGAATGATGGTCGAGTTGATTCTTTCTAGAATCCTGTGATTGCCGATGTAGAACGTCCTATGGTTTAGTAGGCCGGAGAGGGCTTCCTAGAGAGCTCTGTTGTCAACTCTCCAACACAAAGAAGGTGAGAGATTCAGTTGACCTGAGCAGGATCGAGCCATTGTCCTGTGTGTTTCAAACGACCTAACTACCATTGTGCTATCTAACTACCACTGTGCTATTCGAGACGTTAATGTCAGGATATTGAAATTGACGAACAACTATGAACGTCAATACAATGTCATCTATTCGTGGAGAATCTTACATAAGTTCGTCACGTGTTTAATGCTGCTTGAATTCACAGACTTTTTTTGTTCATAGAACTGTTGCTCATTTTCTACTGGTGCCCATGAAACAAGAAATGAGACGCTTTACATTTGTTGCATTTTTTCACCAATGTCTTAAGAAATTACATAAATGGCAAAGTACCAGCGATTTAAAACGAACTATTTTGAATGAAAGGGTGCGTGTGGCGCAGTGGTTGGAGGCGCCACTGCGACACACACGTTTATTCGATCCCAGCGCCCATGGCCCACCAAGACCTCTATGCCTGCGGGGTGGGCGAATTGGTGCCAGACTTGTCTGGAAGGATAGCAGCATTGGCTCAATACATCGCCACTGCGAGTGATTGTAAACACCAGATATGCATTCAATCACCTCCAACGATACTTAATGAAGTTGAATGCATGGCGCATCCCTCAGGGAGGGATCAACATCGAGCGCTTCATCGTTTCAGCTTTACCCAATGAATGAAGAAGACCAATGGCATATTCTGTCTCCTACAGCGCCTTTCGTCTTCTCATTGTTCATCTAATGACTGTTTTTCTTCACCTCGTGTTTCTTATGTTCACACTTACGCTCGTTTTCCTCGGTTCATAACTTCATCTCATTAAATGTTTTCGCCGTTATTTGCTCTCTGACTCATTCGGGTCTACTGTATCCGACCTCCGCCTCCACCTCCACTCTCGCCATTTTGGGGTGGGTGTTGTGTCCCTTCACACACAATTGAACTCTCGCCCATCGTGTCGACCAAAATGCAAAATGTTAGTTGCTATCAAATTGTACTCATATTCAACTTCAACGATATGTTTGCTCTGCCCTATTCAGTTTGCTAGGCTCGTCCTGCTACGATACTAAAAAGCAAATAAATATACGACGAACGAGAAGCACTTTCACAACTGAAAGGCATCTTTTAGAGACGTATGATGGGTGGTTACGATTTTGGTCGAAAAGGATCGCTTACCTTCGCTATCATACTATCCTTAATTGGAATGGGACTCAGTATCGCCGCAATACTGACGCCCAGCTGGCAGGTGAGGCACATCATAGCGTAATGAAGTTTAGTTATTTGATAAAAAAAGCGACTGGTTCAATCCTAGGCACATCATTTTTGGTTTCTGAAAGACTTTATGACCAATTTTTCAATATTTAAGTACAAATTTTTTTCATTACTATCGAGTAACATGCCAAAAACTATGACTATTCGTTCGGTTCTCGTAAATAATGAGGCAGTTGGTTGCCTGCTTTTTCCAGTTTAGTTCTACTTTCAACCTTAGAGAGCACTCGATTTTCTGTCAAAGTTGAAAGGGGGATTAGTCCTAATGTGTCGTAAATGTTCCACGACATACTTCCTGTTCGGTGGCCACCTGTTCATTATTGAATCGATTCGGTACGTTGTCAAGCCTTCAGCGCCAGCCTATGCATCAATGGAAACACCACCTCTCTAACTTTTGGCATGTTAGGTGTCTGTCAGTGTGCTTGACGGATAATGTACCACTTTAATTTCTTAGTCGATTGCAAAGGTTATACATGCATGCTAAGAAAGATTCAAAGAAATGAGTAAGTATTCTAACCAGGACCACGCCCCCCAAGAAATTTTCCTGATGATCTTAGCCTGCTTCTCTTTCTTCCCATTCTTAATAGTTTCCGGTGTCATAGTAGCAAATTTCATTGATCAATGAGGGGGGTGGGGAAAAGTGAGTTTGATGTTTCTACCCAGAAATCCAGCTAAGAGTGAATCTATTGGTGTCAAGAGCTTTATGTAGAGCTTAAAGAAATCCTTTGAGTGCTAGTTATAAATCCTTGGTCTTTCGAACGAGCTTGTTTTTTTGTTTGACGCTTCCTGGATTTTCCATGAAAAGAAAAAACTAATGTTAAGCCCAAGAATCACTGGATTTAAGCAAATATTGATTGCCGAGGAATCGTTAATAATTTTAATTAAGAAGTGACAACTTTTCACTAACGCATGAAGCACGAAATTGTTCAGAAAATAGATCTATAATATTGCATCTTAAGGCTATGGTGTGCATATTAATTTTATGGGATTTTTTATCCATTACTAATTACTGCCACTCGTCAGCCAACATAATTTTGGCTACGTCAAATCAATAATAGTCGTCCAAGGTTATTCTCTCTGTATGGCAATATGATGTCTGCATAATCGCGTCATCATATTGACGACATAATGCAGACAACGCAAATGTTTGTTATTGTTCACGAAATAATAATTCGGCATAATGTCACTATCACTTTATAAAATAGTAATTTCGATAGTACTGGGAAAAAATATCGCACTACCAGGAGAAAGAGTGGAAATTCTGGTCGGAATAGAATTTAACGCGTAAATTCAACAAGACAATTCTTGTTAACCATATGTGGCTCAGGTTACGGTCAGCATGTCAGCAGTGTTTTTAATGCTCTAAAACATTTAATAAGAACAGTACGATTTGTTCCATTCATTATTATCAGTTATCGAAGGTCGTTACAAATGAAATAGTCGTCTTGGAGGAAAATCGATAAAAGAGGTATGAACCAAAAGTATAATAATAGTAAAATGAAGACACAAAGCTGTAAATGGTCATGTAAGGATTTTTATGGACTTGTAGTTGCTACTGAATCAGATATTATCGATTGGACCTTGCCACGTTGAACAAGGATTTCTGCTAATATTATACAGCGTTTATAAGTATTCATTCTACCATCTCCAAGATCTCACCAATGCATTCCAATGCATGGCGCCTCCCGAAAGGATTGGACAACACCGAGCCCCTTACTCCTTTGTCCTTTTACAGCTATAAAATCGGAGATTTTTTATCTCATAATTGTTAACTACGAATTCCCACAAGTAATTTTCAACTCACTTTTTGTTCTTATGTTTGTTGGTTTTGGTTAGGTACGTGTTTGAAGAATGATAACTGAATCGTCTATTAAATAATTTATAATACAAAGTCTTCTAATCTGAAGAAGAACATCTACAGGTGGTTAATCTGCGTGAATACAATTCGATTCATGAACATGGCCTTTGGCTTGATTGTACAAGGCATAGCCGTGATGGAAATCATATTTTACAACGGTATGTTGGATTTTCCAAATGTTTTAATCTTTTTTCTCCAATATTCTTTAACTCTTTTTGAAGTCATAAGTTAAGCTATGACATACAGCTCTTCATTATTTCGTCAATTTATTTGTCAAAATCACTGGGATTCTGCAGCTGCACACCCTCACCATGTAAGGTCTATCACGAGACTTCCTATCACGTTATTTGTAATAAAAAAACGAACACTTGCAAGGCTGGAAAAATATTAGCACCGTTAGGGTCAGCTTTCTCAACTGTAGTTCTCTGTGTTTTTTTGTGCAAACGTAGGAAAATTGGTTGCAATGCAAAAGCTCTTCTAGTCCTTCTTCGAAGCTGTTTTTCGTTTTAATGAGCTTCATTAGAGATGCAGCTCAATACACACAAGACGCTCTTTTGACATCGCACTGGGCTAACTAAACCTCCTATCCTCCGGGCTTACAAAAAACGCCATCAAATTTGTCTCGGAAAGGCTCGATCCAATCCAAAAAAGTTTGTTGACTACCAGCGGTGAGGGAAAACGCATCGATTACAACAGTCGAAAATCATTGAAGATTCTTTCCTTTACCCTTCCTCTGATCAGTAATCTCTTTCTCATGTAATAGTTTGTTGCTTTTCATAGTTTTCTTTTCATTCAGATATGCGACCGTGAGTGAACCGTTGCATTGTGTCTACAAATTTGACTACGACAAATACTCGGGCACGTTTGATCTCGAAGATGACAACAGCCCTGTCGGTGAAGTGAATCGTCATAAGTTCTACGGTATGTCTGCAGTATTATTTTTTACTGCAATTACTATGACAGACAAGTGACACATATGATGTAGTGGTTATAGCTGTCTTGTTTTACATACGTCGGTCTTGGCTCGGTCGCCTGTCCTGTACTGACAAACCGGTTCATGATTCCGGTGTTGTTAAATTGATATTGGGCTTGTTCGAAAGAATGACAACATTGATTTAATATCCGAAACTTATTATATAAACCAAATGTGCATCCAGTCAACTCCACGATTCTACGAATTAAGTAGAATTCATGAAGCACTTCCCACTTCGGTTAGTGCTAAATGCTTTTTCTTGTACCCACTCTGTGATCCTACTTATCATAGTGGCCGAAAATCCGGGCAGATGATTTGACTATCAGAATCGTCACGAGAACGTCCACAAAGTCTAGTTGGAGTCGGCCGGTGTTTTTTTTTCTTCAAAGAATCGTAAAACAACGTGTGGCTCGGAATGAATGTTGTACTTAGCGCATTCTTCGGAATGCACCTCAATTTCGATGCGCACGTGCCCGAAGACGATTACGTCTTCCAATTTTAAACAGACATATCTGAGCTCATAGTGAATTTCGTCAATAGAAATTAAGACGTTTCACTGTAATATACAGATCCTTGCCCTGCAACTTACAAACCTTGTGACTTCACTAAGGTCGAATTCTGACTTTCTCTTGTCGCGAAATCGCTGACCAAACGGTTGACGTAGCAGGATTTCGTACAGCGAACCAAAAAGCCCGAATGCACCGCAGATATTTGCTTTCGTAAAGTCTACGTTGAAAACCCTACAGAGCTTAGATTCCTTGTAATTTTTTTTCTATAAACTTGATTTTTACACTCACTTAGAACTAAGGCAACATTTTAGGGGAATTATTACTCAAGCCTCTTTGATGCGAGTGTTAAGCTATTAGGTCTCACGCATTATCGTTGTCGGAAAATTATCACCACTCGAACGACTACTATTTTAATGTCCTCCATGTTTTTTCCTTTTAGTACGCCCATAGAATCCTTTTATAGAAGGATACGAGGCTATAACGATGCCAATATGTGAATTTGAAAGTTTTATGTATCATTATCGAAAAACTGCATACGCTATATCAGCTGACATTTAAAGACAGATTGTACAGGGAAGCACTCGAATCGACGCAGCCATCGTCAACATCGTAATACGAAAAATCCGGTTTCTAAACGCTGACGGTGACGGTGATCGTCGGCTACAATTCGTCCCACCGATGAGTCACAGCGCTTAAAACTGTAATCGACACTGAGTCATCAAAGTACTCCAAATTGTAGAAATGCCAAAAATACCAGTTCTTGGTAAACCAGTAAGATGGTCTTAGCGGGAACTGGCGATTGCTTGGTTTTTTCTGGCATCCATTTTGCTTACTATAGTTCAGAAGAAGGTGATATGAATTAGTAGTTCTGATGAGTAAGTCAAAAAGATGAACTGCTATCATGAGTAGAATACTGGATTCTGCAATAGTAAAACGAATGATACTTCCGGAAAACCATTCCTTTCATTTTCTCCTCCACTAATCTCTTGTTGAAAACAGCGACAAACACAAATAGGTTGACATAACACGACGAGACGAGAAATTTTGTATGATTATAAAGCCAAAGCGAAAAGCAAAACTGAAAGCTGTCATAATAGGGTAGATTAGTAAAGACGAGCCACAGAACCACAACAGTGATAAAGTGTTAACTGCATATTGACCGTATCAAATGGAGTATGGGTCATTTCCAGGCTGGCACACTGCGACACTCATTCTGCTCGGTCTGGCGCTTCTCACATCGTTCCTTTCAATATGTCTCGGGATGTGTGCTTGCTGTTACAGCTCGTTAAGTCTCGTCTTCACTGCAGTTACTCTTTTAACAAGTAAGTCGTTGGAGAACCATTTGATTATCGAGGGCTATGGTCTTTCACAATGACCATGCGATCGACGACATGCTTTTTTTATTCGATAATTCGATTTTGAGCACAGTTCAGTGCCTAATTAGGTAACCATAGGCAGTAGAGGAAACGAAACCGAGGTTAGTCCTTTTGTACAGTTTCCTGGTTTTTAATTAAATATATTGACGCTTACTCTCTAAGTTGTGATGCTGGATGGATTTCTAAGTCACTTGCATTTGCATTTTCTTTTCTTTGAAAACTAGGCACAATCCCAGAAAAAATTGAAAAGCTATGTAGCACAGAAAGCTAGGATAAAATAAAAAGCTCTCGGCATTGATCAATCCCTGAGGGGCGCGCCATGCATTCGACTTCATTAAGTATCGTTGGAGATGACTGAATTCATACCTGGCCTTTAGAATGACTCGCGGTGGCCTACCGATGTATCAAGTCAGTGCTGCTATCCTCCCAGACAAGTCTGGTACCAATTTGCCAACCCCGGAGGGATGGAGGGCTTGGTGGGCCATGGGCGCCGGGATCGATTGCACGTGTGTCGCAGTGGCGCCTTCAACCACTGCGCCACACGCGGATGCTGGGAGTCTTATAATATCTAAAGCAGTATTGGCTTATCGGTTGGATGTGACAGTTGTGAGCCTTGACTCGATTTGCACACTGAGTAAGCTAAGCCTTCCCCTCCCTGCAATGTTCACAAAGCAGTAATAGACCTCTCTGGTGGGATAAAAACGTTTTATATATTGCCACGCCTCCAAAAACTATCATACTGGCCAGATATGCACTCAGTCCCCTCTCCGATGGCACGAATGGAGTCGAATTGATGTTGAGTTCTGAAGGATTAACCAACGCTGTATACTTTGTTCATAATCGCCTTAATTTATCGGTTAAATAAGGATAAAGCACTGTGTTGATGAATCCCTTAGGGATGTGCCATGCTTTCACCTCCACTAAGCATCGTTAAAGGTGACTGAGTGCATATCTGGTCTATACAATGACTTGCAGTAGCCTGCCGATGTATTTTTTCAACAGTGTTACCAACCTCGCAGACAGGGTTATGTACGAATTTGCCTATCCCGGAGGGTCGGAAGGCTTGGCAAGCCTGGGACGCGTGGTCGAACCCATGTGCATTGCAGGGAATCTCTTAGCACTGCGCTACACGCGCCGCTCCTATTTGTTGGTAATTGATCGAAAAATCTCGGATTTTTTCAGCTTTCCTCTCTGCTGTCGCTGAAGGCATATTTTTCTTCTATTCACATCGCGCCGATAACCGTTTCATCAAAGGTATCGTCGGAACATATGAGGTTAGGGATTGACATGTTTTGACTACCATTGTAATCACTGCACCATTCATCCTCTTATTTTATAATAACTTCTCCATTCAGGGTCAATTTTCTCTTCTTCCCTGTCTTCTTCTTTTTTATCGCCTTATCTTCTCTTCTTCAATTACTTTCTTCATTTTCTTTTTGAATGTTTTCTTCTCCATTGTTCTCTTCGTTGTCAGTGGTAAAATTCGGAAGTCATCGGGTTGCGCCTATTGCGACAACAAGCTTACGTCGAAAATCTTTCCTTTCTATCGAATCAATTCAAACATCTGTAAAAAAAATAGCTCTAATAAAAGGCTTTTTCAGCAACGCGTCGGATTGGCGTTCTTTCTTCAAATGGCAGCTGCCGTCTTTCATTTCTTGTCATTCCTTATCGCAATGATCTCCAGTTACTTCTCATTCTCAGCTTCAAAGGAACTTCCCGACCATTACAGCCTTCAGCGTAGCTCACGAACCAACATGACCAACATTGGCAGGGTACGTTGCCAAAGGTTTTCTCGACTGGTCGCCTCTCTGTGGACTGCACTTCTTGTTCCTCATATACTCGTTAAATGTCCGTATAGCCACTGAAATGTTTTTTGAATTTGTAGCTAACCACACGTTATCTGTTGAGGAGGTTCGTTTTTAAACAAAGCATGTTGTATTAGCGAAAACATTGCAAATAATCTGCTCATGGAGCAGAGTTGGAATTCGAAAACGTTACTTGAATAATGTTTACTTTTTTATTTACTGCCTATTACAGTTTTTTACAGTAGGATGTTATGTGTATACAACCACAATAATGCTGAGATATTTGCAAAAGAAGTATCTGAGAGACAGGCGAAACGAAAGACGCCCATGGTGTAGTGGTGAACGCGTTAGTCCCCGGAAAGGGTAATATCGCGTTCGTTCCCCACCCCACGTTTTTTTGCAAATATCTCAGCATCATTTTGGTTATTTGAATAGTTGACTTGTTGATTGGTTTAAGTAATTTCGAAATGTGTTGCATTATTACTTTTAATTAGTCCTAAAGCATCATCAAATTGAATTGTGAAAACCTGATACTAAGTTACGTTCGAACTTGGCGGCATCGACATTTCATTTTGACCCTTAATCCTTTTCACCAGTAACGTGACTGTTGTTGTCTATTACTGGAATTCCCATATGTTGAACGCATACAACCTTATCCATTGAAAAAGCCATAGACAGCTAAAGACCAGTCTCCTATTCACCGAAAAAGGAATAGGCCTCTTCGAGTCGAAGGGAATTCTAAACCATCAACGTTAACATAGAATGGACTCATGAAAATGATTATGCAACCAAAACAAGCGACTTTTTCATGTCACAAGAGTTGGATGTGAGCATGGGTAACTCGTCTCGCTCTCTCAGAATAAGTGTTCATGAATCGTTGACGTTTAAACATCCTTTCAGATCTATGGAATTCGATGCACCTTTAATGTTTCACTCACAAACTCCACAGTCGAATATTCGACCGCCATACTCGAAACAAGAAGAGTACGAACGGAACGTCGCTGAGAGTATGCCTGAATTGGGACTGAACAGGTTAGACAATAGTCATTAACAATTCGAATAATAGGACGTACTCAAGCTTTAAAGTTCTCGATGCAGTATTTATTTTAAAAAAAACGATTCCTTCCTTTTCTCTCCCTCTGCCGTTTAATCACTCACGAACTTCTTCAGCCTGGTATTCGTTAGTTCCTTCTCTCCCGTTTTCGTAAATTTTGCGCACTAGCGAACAAAGATTACCCTGTCTACTAGCATTGTATTTCTTTTTATGTCTATCATTTCGTCGTTGCGAACGACTTTTCTCAAGAGCCAAAGTCGCCATTAGAGATGGTGATTCAGTTATCAAAGTGGACAATCCAAGCTGAGTCTTTGAACCATCTAATAGGAGTTTCTATATAGGAGATAAAGGGAGACAAAAACTGTTACGTATCTCAGAGAAAATTGCTTAAAATTGTTCATTCACTTCCTGGCCAACAAGCCCTAGCCGCAGCGTTATGCTTTAGTAAAACGTGAAGTTCCCGGCGTGGTGAAGGACCAGCATGGTGTAGTGGTGAGCGCATTACTCCCCGGAAAGGACAATAGCGCATTCGTTCCCCCACCGCAGACAAATACGGTCCGGAGTCTTGCAAATATCTCAGCATCACTGTGGTTAATTCACAAATTTAATAAACTGTTTAGAATGCTCAGCTTACACGAGGTTGTTGTAAAGGTTTAATTGGGATAAGGTTTCGACCCTCGTTTAGCGCAGTGGTCAGAAGGCGCTCCGAAATATACAAAGGATCGATCCCGCGCCCCAGTCTCACCAAGTTTTCTATCGCTCCGAGATCAGCAAATTGGCATCAGATTTGGAGGGTAGCAGCACTGACTCGATACATCGGTAGGCCACTGCGAGTCATCGTGAAGGTTATCTATGCATTCAATCACCTCTAACGATGCTTAATGAAGACGAATGCATGGCGCACCCCTCAGGGGATTGATCAACGGCAAGATCTTTATCCTTATTTTCACGTTTCGACATCTTCGTCTTCCTCAGAGCCCAACTAACTTAAATACAGAACTATCTTCAACCATTGATACACGATCGCCTCTAAAAATTCCGTTTTTTTCATGCATTTGTACTTTGCCCAACGCTTTGTTTCTTATGTGTTGCAAGGCCTTATTATTCTCCTTAACACCTTAGCTCGTATATTGTTTTTGTACAGAATCCAATCACCGTGTCCTGTGTGTGAAAATTCGATCAAATCTGGAGCTGAAGACCTCTGTTATTACCCAAAGAGGAGAGCATAGATAACACCGAAGAAAATAGGCTTCTTGTTTATGTATTTCATAACATTTATGAATACAGCTCACTTCTCTAGTAATGAAGTTGGACCACTGGTTCAGTTTAAGCTCATCCTACACAAAAACTATGTGTCATCTGTAGGGAAATCTTATTGGGCTATAACGGCACAACATGAAGAACATAGTCGATCTGTTGCCTAAAAAGCACGTAGAATTTCCATGGATTTTTCACCTTGTCGAGACAAAATCACCGTTTGGTGATTACAGTAATGAAGAGACCATTATAAAGTAGGCTAACGACAAGACGAAAGAAAAAAGCAAACTTGCAAGGCGACTTAAATAATAGCTGGGAAATCATCAGAAGAAAGTCTTAAGGGGCTTAAAAATCATGATGACTAGCCAATGAAGATTCTCTGCTGAGTGAAGGAAAGGAAGAAGCTTCTGTTTCCCTCTGCTCAATGCAGGTGGTGGTCTCCCTTAGTAATAAGTTGAACAGCACGCAAAAAGAATATCACCTCATCAGAAAACACTATTTTACTGAATATCTTTTATTAGAAAGTGCTTGTTTGTTTGTATGTATATTTTCCTTGGACGATCTGCGGTAGATTAGGGACGAATGAACGAGACAAATTTCAGGAGTGCATTTCCATCCACTACCGAATTCTTTCCACCAAGAATTCGTCGAAAGAGCGAAACGTGCGTTTAAATCTCCATCGATTACCTTCATCCACCAATCACCAATCTTCTTCTTATCACTGCCAACTTAACTTTTCTACAAATTTTGCTTTCAATTTAGCACTTCGTTCCATTTTATGTGTTGTTTAGGTCGCTTAGTAATAGAAAATGATGTGAAACCGGTGTAGTAAACTCTGTGTATCAAAAAAATGTCACTTGTAAAGTTGTTAATTTCTTTATAAAGTTATATTTTAGCACAAGTGAACGTAGTTTTCTCTTCTCTCTTTCCTCTGTGTGATTCTTTCCATCCTACTCTATCACTATCCTGTTCTTCGGATCGCCTCAAAGTCTTTTTCACACTTTTCCCATAGAAAATCCTACTTCTTAAATCGATGAACGCAGTATAACTTATTTGTTTTTTATCATAGAATGAACTTTCACCATTATTCTTTGATGTTACAAGTTCAGGGCACTTTAAAATGTGGTCTCTGCTTTCATGTGTATATCCTCACTATGTTTTGGGTTTGAGCAAAGCCTTTATTTGTCTTGCCTAATTGCTTTTCTGACTACGGCATTGATTTATTGATCAGTGTTGAGATTTTATGGTTATTGATTGGTTCGATATTCTTTTTTTGAAATCATGTACGACTCACATGAGCATTGTTTTAGGTATGTGCATGTCACATGTTGTCATACCTTACCGTACTTTAATTTAATGTATCAATTCTGTTGTGTAAGAAAATTGCATTGTACTTTATGGTGTCGATCCCTAGTTGTGATAAACATTTTTTGCCGCTTAATCCACAAGTAGTCATCTTAATTAGGAAAACTCTTAGGATTGTTGACACAGCCTCCAAATAGCTTATAATATGCTTATAAACAATTTCGCAGCCTTCTTCTTATTTTCCCCGGTCGGGAGTAGATTTTTCGAGAGGAAAATATTTTTAGAAGTCATAGGTTTATCAATTTTTAGTTAACGCTGGACGAGGGATCGAACCTACGACCAGGAATGTGTTGCGTGAAGCTTCACGCGCTCTTCAAATTTGTGCTACAGATAGTTATTGATTGCTAGTGAGTTAAGGCATGTTTTCGTTTATTTGGGTAGATAAATAACGCCTATCCTTTGACAGGATGAAACGGAGCCAAATAACGGGCTACGATAACAAATGTAAATAAAAATAGACCATGATAGAAGAATATTCACACAACAGTACGAATACCTGTAATGACCACTTTTACTGCTGCTTCGTTTCCATCGTTTAGTCATCATATTAATGACATATGGCATTGTTATTGAAGTAAAATTGCTGCCATTAAGTGATTCGAATAGGGTCGGTTCTCAATGTTTTATGGCTATGGACATGCCTTCGTAGCGCAGAGAAAGTCAGAGCAGTATGCCAGTTGAACACGCCATATGTTGCTGATGAATCGGGTTGTGTGCGGGAGGGAATCATGCATAAATCAAGAGACAAATCAGGTTTGTTTCTATTCAGGCCGAAATCGAGACGCACGCTGTAATTTTGAAACGTCGAATTACGCTTAAAAATCTTGTCAAATTTCCTTGATGATCTAGTTGCAAGTGTCAGAAGGGAAAGCATTTCGCGTTGTTCAATCCCTGTTGTACGCTCTGCTCAAGACCCCAGAATGATTCATGGAGCTGACTGAATGTGTGTTGGAGGTCTACATTTATTTGAGGTGGTGTAGCGATGTATCAAGCCAGTGTTTCTATCCTCATAAAGAAGTTTGGCACCTGTTTGCATTTATCCCAATCCTAAGAGGATGTACCGCTTAGTGAGTCCAGTGTTCGAAATGTTCGGAATTAACCCATATACACTGCAATGGATTGCACCACTAAGCACTACTACTTTTTCTTTAATACAACTCGTCTTCACGTCGCCTAAGGTCAACTTGTGGATCCACCAACAACCAGCTGTGGACCCTGGGATCAACGCCGTTCTGACAAAGATGAAAACGTCGAAACATTAGCTGAATAAATACTTTTACACCAATATCGAGTCAGTTCAATCACGTAAAAATTACTGGTTGTTGTTGTCGAGGTTTAATTTAAGTCAGTTCCAAAAATATTCTCCCTCTGTATGCCAGAAGTGAAAATGTTCATGCTATCGAAGGCATCAAGGAAATACCGTAGTCATCTTATGCCATGTACATACAGCCTCTCAATTGTTTCATCCCAAACAAACAGCGAAGATATTGTGGTCAATCACTTTCGCCTGTCGTCGATGTAGGGATGTTTCGCAATAGAATCTCTGCTCTATTTCCGTCACCAGCAGAAATCCGTTGACTGCGATCATTTACGTCCGAATGACTTTGGTCATTATCTTTCCGAACATCTCCTTATTCAAATATCTGTTTGCAAAATTGGGGAATAACTCATCTTTAGTAAATTCCTAGATATCCTTTCTTTCAGCTAATGTCTGCGTTTTGAACTGCTGGCTATATCTTCGTTAGTCCACGTTTCACCTAACTGAGCATTTAGATTCGTTTCAAAACGATAAAGATGCTCACGTTTTTGTATCAGGTCCTTTATTGTTTACTTCTTCTGATAAGGGAGTAAGCACTGCCGAGCTCAACTGTTGGCTAGTGTTAGAGGCAGCAATTCTTCCAGAGCAGAAACGATGTGAAACTCATTTGTTTGAAACGCCTGGAAATATGTATGTGCGACTAAGAAAATATGTCGTGGGTTTGGAGAAGTGCTTTAGAGAAAGACGTCCTAATATCTGCCAAACTTTTTCGAACTCTGTTCTGTGCACGACTTTTTGCATAATCACTTCCATAAATTGTGTTTTTAGTATACTAAAATCTCTCTAGTTTAGTGACATTGATATATTACTAGCCAATCACTTCAACCTTCAACGTATACGTATCTGTCAGAAGTTCCGTAAAGTAGATATGTGAACCACGTTTCCCTTTGTCCATCTTCCTTACGGTTGCTCAGCAGGTGGTAAGCGCGCTGTCCTTATATAATCGTTAGAATGAACTGGTTTTCCACTCACACTGGGTTACATTTGAAAAACCTCCTTGCTTGGATAGCAGCGTAGATCGTTTTCACAAGCCAAGGGAGCCGCAGCAATTCCGCCTTTTCGTTTTATTCCTGCGAAATCATCGTCCTTTGTGGTGATCTGTTTACTTACAATTGTGGTCACGTATGTAAGGACCATTCCGTAATCCATAAACCTCTTGTATCTGTGAACAGAGGAAAGTTGAAATCTTTGCTCTCAGAAAATGATAAAAGTAATAATACCAAATAAATGTAATGACTACCATCACAGCAATGCCACAGATGTGCCATTTATGAACTTACTGGGTGAATATGATACACCTCGAACATATGCCTGCAAGGAACTGCATAGAAGTACAACCACAAGGGAGAGATGTGAGAAAAATTAGGAATCTCAATTGCTTCGAACTCATAATTACCCCTGTGCTATCCACCACACCAACCGAAGTCCTTGCTTTACCTCTTTCTATGCCCATTTTTCTACCCTAATGGTGCTATAAGCAGTCACCCGTCAGCTGAAATGATCTGGAGAGCAATAAATAGTACAGTTTCAGTCAACGTTTTCAACTTCTATTTATTGCTTATTCTTTTTTATGGCACGGTATGATGGTAGGTAGGAAATTCAGAATAGACACTAAATAAAAGTTAGAACATTGTGTAGGAATAATCGTATATTCATTACCTCGTAATCGACTCTAGTAACAGTTGTCGTTGAACAAGGAGGTTGGAAACTCAGGTGGTAGTATGGTAGGTAAGAATGACGGTTGAAACACCGATAATACAACCGGTAGCCTGTTAGTACCTCAATGTAATGTATTTCATTAGTGATAGGATACGGTAACTTTAGAACGTAGAAACTGATTCCTCTTTGCCTCACACGATAAGATATAATAGAAGACGGCAATATAACATAAAAAGTGTTTCCAACCTATTGCGAAAAGACTGTTACATGTTATACAAAAGTGGAGTTTTAGTGAAAAACAAAGCTGAAATGAGGGTGGATCCTTCGATTTACTTAGGTTAAAAAGTCAAAAGCTTTCCTATTGAGCTCCACACCCTCGTGACTAACAGTTGAAATGTGCTTTTAAACGAAAATGCATTGATTATATTACCAGTAATGTTAGCGCATAAAACACCAAATGATCTGATGTAACTCTAGCAAACTTTCTACATATATCTCCGCAGTGCTGCAGATCACCAAATCTCGTTCGGCCAAGTAACATGGAGAGCATCATACTTCTTGTGTTGTATTCTTTATTTTAATATTTTTTTGTAGGACACTGTCCATGGGTAGCTCATCGGCATCAGTCGTGGAGTTTGGTGACATTCACTATTAGCTTGTTGGCAGCCCAATGTACTATTCGCTGCCTTGAATGCAGGCTTTTAATCGAGTTTTAATAAAGGAATAAATTCCATATATCCATGCATATACGTGAGTATGACTTTGTATATGAAAGGCACATAATCATTTAACCAGTGGCACAGACGGAATGGAGTCCCTGAATCCAAGTTCGTCTCAACACATAGAATTATCTTCATGACCATTTTAGGTCCAGGTCTAAAAGTTGTCCACGGCGTGGAGAATGCCAAGTTAACCAATGATGACATCCAGATTGCCAAGCACTAACCCGGAAAACTACTCCTAGATGCCCTAGAGATAGAGAAAGCAATAACACATAATATTTCATCAAAATATTACGTTTGTAAAAATTATAGTAATAATATTGGTTGCAATTAAGCCCCTGAAAAAAGTCAAATCGTTTCGTTAGTTATCGAATATTTGCGATCGTCCACCGCGCCAGCAGGTGGCGATTTGAATCTGCTCGTTACAACTCAAGGACACTTGCGGAATAAATTTGAACCAGCTCAATATCACCATAACTGTGCTGGAAGAGTGCTATTTACATTTTGGGGTATAAAATACAAAGGACAAGGTTACCGGAAAGTGACTTTACATAAAGGGTCTACTCGTTCCATGATGAGTCTTTCAAGTTTCAGTACCCCGTTGCACCTTCTAATAGCTAATATTTAGTAAAACGATCTTAATCAGAGTTTACATGTGAAATAAATTTTAGGAAATCTTCCAATCAATTTCTTCTACAACTGGAATGATGCCATGATGGACCAAGCGAGGATCACAAAATATCACTTTTTTGATTCCTGTCCCTAACTATTACCATCTAGAAATCTCCGATATTTCGTGAAGAAGAGAGCATCTATAGAGATCGACCGAGATGATCTACGAAAGCACAATCGTCGAAAAGTGAATCTATCTGTTCGACAATGTCGGCCTGTTTTTAATTCGCATTATCCGTTCGGTGGAGGGACGAGTTGTGATGTTCCCGCCACCACATTGGCCGCAAACACGTCCACACGTCAAGGTCACCACGCCCTTTCTATTGACTATTGCCACCCCTATTAAACGGTATTACACGACTGACCTCAATATTAGGTAACTGCCTTCGGTCTACTTTATAGTCGTGTCATCTCCAGACTTTTCTTTTGTTGTTAATCATCGCTAAGATTTCTTCTGAACGAGCATACGTGAATGATAGGCCCACAACATGGTTTGAATTACTAAATGATTCACATCGAAATGTGGGTTAAAGTCGTAAAATACATTGACGACTGTATTCTTTGGGATGTTGACTTGCCAACGACTATTTTGTTGAGCTCGATTGCGGGCTAATAAAAAGGTTCCAGGATTTTAAGGACTAATGAAGCTACAAATTCTAGGCTATACTTATGGTGAATACGTGGGCTCTTGTACTATTCAATAAAGGGAAATAACTATTATGAATAAATTGCACCATTTCCATCATTCGTAAGAAGATTGAAAGCCTTCAACATATCTACGATAGTCCGCATTTTTTCCAAAGACCGTTTTCCAGATTTATTTCTCACATATATGCAAAAGCAATAATAAACGGTGGAAAAGGATAAACCTCTCAGCGTTGATCAATGAGATCCTGCCCCTGAGTGAGGCGCCATGCATTCGACTTCATTAAGCATCGTTGGAGGTGATTGAATGCATATATGGGGTGTACAATGACTCGCAGTTGTCAACCGATGGTGCTGTTATGCTACCAGACAAATCTGGCACCAATCTGCTGACTCCGGAGAAATGGAAGGCTTGGTGAGACTGAAACGCGGGATCGATCCCATGTATATTCCAGGGCGTCTTTGAGCACTGCACTACACGCGCGTCGAAACATCCGAATAAAATCCTTATAACAGCCTTGTGTAAGTTGAACAATCTAAGCGATTTATTGGATTGGTTCTCGTTGGTATTCCTACATCGGATTTCTGGGAGGTAGTTGGAATTCAATATTCTGTATGCATGCCCTGTGAAGTATGTGAGAATTGAGGTCTGAAGACGTTCTTCTGATATATGACCCCTTTGCACTGACTACCCTAACACTTGACGTCGTAAACAGTGGAACTATGTGTACAAAACAACGATTTTAGTTTCTGCGGTTGCGCAGTTTTTCCTTTGTAAAACCAAAATAGTGGAGCGTTTAGCGTAGAGCGTAGAGTAGTACTGCCACATTACGTTGCGGTGACTCGATCTCGCATTTTAGGCTAACCAAATCCATCATCCTACCTAGATCGAAAAAATTTACACCAAACTTGTCTGGGATAAAAACACTGACTTGAACCATCCGTAGGTTCTCAACACTCACTGTATAGGGCCAGATGCGCATTCATTACGCTATAACGCTTAACGGAGTAGAAGCATGCACAGACACGGCAATATAAAAAAAATACGTGAGATACGTGAGACAAATATGACTCATCTTGTCACCACTGTGTTACAGCCAATGTTTAGACCTTCGAAAATCAAAAAGAAATATGGTTGTGAGATCTGCTTTTTGAATGAAACTGAAGACAGCCTTAATTTCTTATTTTCAAAAAACCTAGTTTTGAAAAAAAAGAACAAAGTAACCGATGCCTACATTGCATTAGAATTACATTACGTTATCATTACATTAGCAACATTTTACACTTACCATTCTCTGCTTTTTCACTACCTTTAAAGTCTTACGAGCTATTTTTTTCACCACTTTTCAGCCGACTAACTTCTCCTCATTTGAATGAGCTATATAACCAGTGTGGCCTGTCAGTTTCATTTTCATGTCCCTTGTTTAGTTAAATCATGTCCTATCGGAATATTATCCTTGCGCCTAGCCTTGATCAGAGTTCAACACAGATATCCTATCGAAATAAATAGTTCGCTGATCAAGTCAGTAGACTTGTCACTGTTGCAGACATTCCATTCCTAAAGTTCCAATCCATCAGGTGGCAGAAAAAAGCGATTATAATTTCGAAAAGACCATAGGGTTCCCTTTCGTCGTCGTTATTATTATTATTATTGTTATTATTATTGATTAAACTAGCGGAGAGAAACGCAGAGGAAGGGCTTCCGTGTTGCAGCGTGTAGTGCGCAAGCCCCCGGAAAGGGAAATAGTGGTTCGATCTGGCCCTGGGTCAACTTTTTTGCGAATATCTCTGCATCGTTGTGATTGTAGTTCATTTCATACTCTGTCGTGAAAAATTATGGCAGGCATAAAATAAAAGGTTAATACTATTATCACTTCAATGATGCTGAGATATTTGCAAAACTCCGGATCGCAGGTGTCTGCGGTCGGTGGGGAACGAGCGCGCTATTGTTCTTTCCAGGGAGTTACGGAACGAAGGACCCACATGGTGTGGTGGTGAACGCGTTACTCTCCGGAAAAGACAATAGCACGTTCGTTCCCCATCTCAGACACCTGCGGTCAGGAGTTTTGCAAATATCTCAGCATCATTGAAGTTACTTTTGTTACATAGTTGTGCAGGATTGAGTGGTCAAACGGCAGTCTGCCTTCTTTCTCCGTGTGTTCTATTAAATCATCAACTTCTTTTTCAGTACAAGCATTTTTTCAAGTCACTTACGACTTTAATTCCTCTGACACTTTTTTTTGCTGCGTGAATGATAGGTGTTGTCATAATAATCTTTTCCTTCAGTTCTGTTAACTAAGCCAAAGTGTTCTAAGGCCAAATAGACTAACTCGTTTTTCATGAAAGTACCTTAACCAAGGAAAGATTTTAAATTGACTAATGTTTTTCCGTAATAAAACAGAACGCTTAAGCTCAATGGGTTGTATGACCTCATTTCGCTCATCTCCAATCACAAGGCAATTTCCAGTTTCGGTGATGACCCTTCTCAGAACTTAAGGTTCACATCAATTTGTCACCTTTTACCAATTTCCATGACCATTCAAAGAAACTGTTGCTAATTTTGAAACTGAACAAACGTGCTGTTTGACCTAGAAATATGGTCATTCGCTACGAAACAGACCCATTTGGTGGCCCGCGATTTGCATATAAGTCGGCATTACGACGGCGCTGAAATGCCGGCGCGTTGCTAAGTGACTCAAAATCTTGACCCATTTAGGGTATTTGAGAATGAAGGCGATGGACCATGTATAGTGGTGTTCGTCACCGCCTACGGCAGCGGCAAATCGCCCGCCACCGCCGCGCTGCAATCGATTGGCGACGCGACAACGACGAAGTCGACGACGACGACCACCGTGAAAATCAACTAGCCACGCCCCCCGCGGCCACGGAACTTTTCGTTCGCGTGTGGGAGCGGTCATGAGAAATTTGAATAGTTCCTGTCGTTGTCGTGACTTTATCGACTTTCTACGAATTCGAACCGCTTTGAATGATGTTCTTTGCTCGTTCTTTGAAGGTCATCCATTCGAAGACAGTCATCAATTTCAAGAAATCTCACAGTAATTGCTTACTCGTTCTAAGTTCACAATTTCAATCACAAATTTGCTTGACACGAGAATTTTGAAGCCAGTTAAGATAGGCTGAGCAGCAAATCAATCAATATAGGCCCTTCGAACGAGCCAAGAAGTCGTGCATGGCGGACACGGTTACCGTAATAAGGATCGAATCCGAATATATCGATAACGTTTTTGTGTTTGTAATATTATATTCGTCTTCCAATTAAGATGGATCGTTTACCACTCGCTCATTCAACATTTTCTACATAGATTTTACTTTTCACAGGGAGGCAGTGCTTTTGAGAATTACTTGTTTGTTTTCAACTTTGTTCGTCTGTTTATTCCTTTCTGGTAACTCAGCTTCAACTTTGGTACTTTAGGTGACATTGGGAAATGCTATTGACAAACGGTGAGTACTTTAGCAAAGATTTCTAGAAAACAAGACGGCAACAACGAAACAACAATAAAAAGGAAAGATTTAATCAGTAAACACAGACACGCTGTTCGTCATCATTTTATCATATCTATGGGAATATTTAGTGTCAAACATCGACTTATTGCTAAGAAATGCTTTCCTCATGAAGTCTGTTGGACTTCTATCCTTAGATTGGTTGTCCTCAAATCACCTGTTAGCCTTCATAGTTTTCCCGCTCGTTTGATTTTCTGGCAACAACCATAGATGTCACGTTTTTGGCCGTTACTTGAAAATTACTTAGCTTCTCCAACTCGTTTAATGTGCTTCAAGCTTTTGTGGATAGGAAGGAAGTTATCTGTCTTGCACCTTCTAGGATAACAACAATTCCAGTGGCTAGTCCACTGGCAGATCGAGGACAATGGTGACAGACAGATTCAGTGAGATTAGTTAGAGTGCTCAAGAGTTGAGCATTCATCGGTTGGATATGAAAACTTAACCCGTGATGATGGCCCTAATTTCTGGATTTCACCTTGTCTCCCTTATTTATTTTTCGAATGTCAGTAACCAAAAAATGAGCACATATCTGCTCCCCATTAATAAAGTTACGTATTATATACGTCCCTAATACATATGTGTATATACATGGAAACATAAATGTGCGTAGTGAGACAACCCGTGTGAGCCATACATGTCTCATATTGTCGCCAATGAGTCAGTGGTTTTTTACATTCAGTTCCATTGAAGTACAAATTTTCCACCTTGTTGAAGCGCGATTTTAGAGACACAGGCAGACGACTGTCCACTTACCTTTCATTCAGTTTTGGTTCTTTATAGTTTCAGCACTTGTAGCCTCAGTTCTAACCGTCACTTTCCGTTCGCACATTCCTTGCTACTGTTTTGCGTTGGTTCATTCTGTTTTGTCGTCATTCTAGAGAGATGTTTACTACTCGTGTTGTGCATCTCTGAGCTTCTTGATCTTATATGAGGATATATATCCATTTTCAGATGTCATACGGCTAAATGGCATATGGCGAAGTGTCGAAATGCGGTCGGAGGACGGCGTTGTCCACGTTCTTCACTGTCACCTTCGTCGCATTCACACTTTCGGTCATCGCTCTTATCAGCCCATCATGGCAGTACGTCTACCTGGAAGTAAATGTTTCTTCTCAGTTCCTATTTCTAATTAGTAGATAGTATTGTGTCCGACTAATATTCTGCATTGTGCTCTCATTTTTACGCGCAGGATGGAAGATTCTCAGAACTAGGTTAGACAGGATTTCCACTAAATAGTAAAGACAATTAAGAGATAAAGGAGTAGGAAAGATACAAAAAAAATGTAAGAAATGACAGCTGGTCCTTATAGGTCCTTCTAAATCATGTCATTCTACAGTTATAATTACTGTAATTACACGTCTAAAGACGCGCTTAGAAAAACTTGTTGCTTCTTAGATTTGTGGAAAATATGGTGTTTAACCTTCGAACAGTTCCTAAATTCGCTAGCCTCTAGATCTGTAGACCTAATAAGAGCAGAACATTAGCATTGTTACAGGTGAAGAGCTATCAAGGGATTTCATCCGTGTACTTCAACTTTGTGGGCGCGTGTGGCGCAGTGGTTGGAGGCGCCACTACGACACACACGTATCTATCCAGGCGCCCATGGCCCACCAAACCTTCCATCCCTCTGGGGTCGGCAAATTGGTACCAGACTTGTTTGGGAGGATAGCAGCACTGGCTCGATACATCGGTAGGCCACCGCGAGTCATTATAAAGGCCAAATATGCATTCAATCACCTCCAAACAATGCTTAATGAAGTCGAATGCATGCCGCATCCATCAGGGATTGATCGATGCCGAGAGCTTTATCCTTTATCCTTTTACTTCACCCTGTCGGTCATTGTTTTTATTCTCCGGTTTTAGAAATTCCATTTGTGATACGTTATGTACACAGAATTTCATGAACATATCAAACAAATCATGAGCAAAACATAAATATCCTGTATAATATAGTGTATAACGACGGGAACGAACAGAAACCCCAGGTCAGATTACTCCACATATTATCGGTTTTCTGTTAAAGAATGGGCGTACCGAACACCATCACGGGCTGTGGCTAGATTGCAAAAGAGACTACTCATTTGATTATGGCCGTACAAGGGAGTACTATGAAACTCTTTTACAGGTACACTTCATTTTCCATTTTTTACAGTTTTAATTAACAGGGTTTACAGATTTGAAAAGCAAGTTTTCTCACTGTTAAATCTATACAAACCTCATTTAACCCATGACACTCTGTCTGGACATTATAGCGTTCGTAGCGAACTGAACTAAATGACCATATGGACACTGTCATGCCCCATATTGAGTTCAATGGGTTCTACAATTTTCATTTGCCGCACTACTCATATTCATTCGATAGATAATGAAAAAGAGTTCGAAATAAGAGGGATAAGACAAAAACCGTTCTAAACATTTAACGATATACAGAAACCCTTTCTTTTTGAAAAAGTCCATTGACCGACGATTTCACTAACTCCTAACTGTTCTTATTGCTATGGTCACCGTATGGAATGTGTAGTTACAAAAGCACCGAGATAGACTCAACATATGTTGCAAAATATTTCCAGGTGCTGACAAGAATGCATTTGCGTGATGGACTATAGCAACGCACAGCAAAGAGTAGCATTCATATTATTTATAGCTGTAGAACAGTAGAGCAAAGTCTGTTCTATAATGCTGTCATATTCAGAACCGCTAAAGCACTCTAGCTGTTGAAAAAATTGTTTTTTTATTATCAAAGATGCAAGTTCTACAGCCGGCTAAAAATTGCTCGAAATCGGTTGCGCCAAACTCGAAATGCTTTAGCGGTGCGTCATGGGTTAATTACTATCTGAGTATACGAATGCATAGATTGGCCATTTGTACAACCATAGTGATGCTGAGATATTTGCAAAACTCCGGACAGCAGGTGTCTGCGGTGGGGGAACGAACGCGCTATCACTCCTTCAGAGGGGGCCAACGCGTTCAGCACCACGCCATGCGAGTCCTTCGTTTCGCCAGTCTCTCAGCTAGTTCTATCGATCAGTGCCATCAGCAGTCACCTGTCAGCGGGATTGATCTGGACAGCCTAAATCGGCAGTGAACCCAGTTATGCTGAGAGACAGGCGAAACGAAGGACTCGCATGGTGTGGTGGTGAACGCGTTAAAAAAAAGCTCTCGGCGTTGATCAATCCCTGAGGGATGCACCATGCATTCGACTTCATCAAGTATCGTTGTAGTTGATTTAATGCAAATCTGGGCTTTACAATGACTCCCGGTGGCCTACCGATGTTATCGAACCAGTACTGCTATCTTCCCAGACAAGTCTGTTACCAGTTTGCCGACCCCGGAGGGATGAAGGGCTTGTTGGGCCATGGGCGCGGGGATCGATTACACGTGTGTCACAGTGGCGCCTCCAATCACTGCGCCACACGCACCCTTTTTGAACGCGTTAGCCCAGGAATGGATAAGAGCGCGTTCGTTCCCCTACCGCAGACACCTGCGGCCCGGAGTTTTGCAAATATTTCAGCACCATTGAAGTTATATTCACAGAATCTGTATACAGTTAAACCCCCCACACTTTTCTTAACAGTATTGTTCTCTTACCTTAACCGCAGTTATTATTTAAGCATGATGTGAAAGCTATCATTTCAGACGGGACCTACAAGGATCTCCATTTGACATATTTTTTCTGCCGCCATTACAGTGTGTGTACAAATTCGACTATTATATTGATCCCGAAGATCTCTACGACCATGACCACGACGAGAATCGTATACAGAATGACGCCTACCAACATCTATTTTTAGGTACGCTTCAAAAGATGATACCGGATCACATTCTGTTTATATGAGTGTATCATATACACTTTTTTGATCATTTGCTTGTTTGATGCTTGGTTTTTTGGGCACCGTAAGGCCTAGCTTATTCTACAAATACTCGAAAAGACAACTGAAAAGTAAGCGATCCCTAATTTTTGGAAAACGTGTATTAAAGAGGGCCTTATAGCTCGGTGCTAGTGATGTCGTTGATTACGAGTGCGGTTCTGGTTGGCCCCCGCTCTGGGCTCACTAATCCTTTTGTCCTTCGGGATCGGAGAATTGGTACCAGACTTGTTTGATAGTCGGGCTATCTCAGAACTCCAGTAGGGGATTGATTCGGCAAGCACTGAACGGCATCCACAAAGAAGACAAAAATCGTCAAGCAACAGCGAAACGCACACACACCTTGAGTTCAGAAACCCTCGTGGATGGTGGATACTAGGAAGCGAACCGCACGCAATGAGTGCCGGGACACGCACAGTAGTTGTGACGACGGTTGGTCTAAAAAATGGAAGGTGTTGGTAAAAAGTTACGATTTCCACAGGTTCTTCTAAAATAGGTTTAAACTAAGATTAAAATTGAAACAAGAGTTGGAAATGGAAGAAATAGAACAGGTTAAAAAAGTAAAAACAAATGGAAATGAAATGAAAGCCAAATTAAAAATTAATTGGCTGTTTAGTTATCCAATTGCTTACTTATCCATTGGGGGAGATCTGTTGGCGCACTCTATTCAAACACCATTGGAGCTCACACGATCTCATTTCTGTGCTATCAGAGCTAATGAAGGAATAAACTTTTGTGGTTTCCGAACTGATATCAAATTCACCCATAAAATTTATTGGGTTAAAGCGGAGTTGATGCAATCTTTCCATTGTACTTCTTTGTTACACAACCACCCCAACATAGTCCACCCAAACCCCCTTCAAGTAGGAAAAGGCTCTACAAAAAAGTCGCCTTAATCTCCTGCATCCTTTGGAAAATGGGCTTTTATTTCACGATTTGACTTTGTCACACCAAAATCGTCAGGTGCATTGAATGATAAAAGTGTTTTCCATTCGGGTAGAAGTACAAACACAATCGCACACCTCTCATAAGTGTGCTCTCACAGTTTAACCTCATACATAAAAAAGGCTCCATTTCATAGTACTTCGTTTAGTTCCTATTTATTCTTTTAACTGTGAAAATAGTTATATAACATGTCGGATTTTTCAGGATGGAAAAATAGCTGCGCTATCCGGCTGCGGAGTAGCGGTTGTATCTTCGGCTTCGGCGTTATTGTTAGCTGTTTGTGCTTTCTGTCACCGTACTTTTGTGTGTGCCTCTACCGTACTTATTACCATTGCCGGTGCGATTGGTTGTCTCTATCGTGTTTTGTCAACGATACAATAGTTTTTCTAGTCAATTATGCAATTACAGCTATACTTTCTACAATTGGAATAGCAGTCTTCTATGCATGGGCAAACTATCAAGATAACAAAGTAATCAAAGAGGAGGAAGACACCATTTATGAGGTAAAGATGACCTTGTTTAGGGTTTAAAGTACTAACACAGAAAGTAGGGGAGACAAGCAATAGTAAGCTCATTTATTTTTTAGAATAATTTCGCCATAGGTGTCTTCAACGTGGCAACTTTTTTTCATGCTTTATAAGTTTTTAAAGAAGCTCCATTTTGATGGGTTTTTCATATTTTGTAAGCGGTCTAGCCTTTTTCTTTTTCTGTTTTTGTATAGTCGACTTCTCGTGTTTTGTAGAACACTCTAAACCTACTCTCTTTTTCTGTTCTTATTGGAGATAAATCCTCTTGGAATTAAGCTATAATTAATTAGCAAATGCTGGGATGGGCTTTCTACTGCCAAGTTGTTGCAACCATAATCCAGTGGCTGGCAGCCATGCTCGGATGCTGCACGACGTCTGTGTCATTCAATAAAACCAGAGCGAAGCTTGTAAAAAATTGAGGTAGTGTTTAATTCTTGTTCGTGGTATTTAGCTCCTATTTCTTTAGAAATCACAGCGGTTTATTGAAAGATCACGTGCATCAGTTCTAACGAAGTCATTCGTTGGTTGACTCGGGCAGGCACCAGGAAAAGTTTCCTATCGTATTCGTGGCGCGTTAGAGCTACTCAGTGAGCTCTGCTTGCACGAACACGAAGGAAATTAGGATTTTATTATGAAACGCTTATTTGCATTTCCTTTGGCAAGAATGTAAACACAGGTTCTGTCCCAATGTGCCGTGAAATAGTATTATTCTTACTTGGATAGTTGAACGGTTGACCTCACGAGTTGTGCTGACTCCAACACATTTTCCATTTATCTTTTTGCCTCGTAGTCGTCCATTTTGGTGGTTTGATTCGGAACATGATGACGGATGTGAGTTTCACACCATGATCTGTAAAAGATCGTCAGCTGCATGTACAACTGATTGAGTTTAGTTACGAAAAACGTCCGGCCAACGTGTAGAAGGTCGTCCTAGCGGACGCATGCATTCTCGTGAAACCAACTCTGCAGTTCTTTTAGTCCATCCATCGTTTGTTCTTTTCATGACATGGTTGGCTCTTCTATGTTTCGCTCTTTGATGTGTGTTCTTCTGGACCTCAAAGACCCCTATAGATTTCCGAGATCAGAGCTTTGTAAACCGGCTGGATATTTTGTATGCTGGTTATACCTTAGAAGACGTCGTTCAAGGGCTTGGTGAGTAGTCTGGAGTATCGTTGACGTGGTTGAGGTATCGGCCCACGTCTCTGCTGCATAACAGAGCGCTGAGAGGACTGTTGAACCAAAAAAGTGATCTTCTACAATTCTTAGCGTTAGTAACGTTAATACAGTGAAAATGCAAATACTAAACGTAGTGAATAGGAAATTCCCATACATCACTTGAACAACTAACTCACTTTCAAATTCTTGTAAATTGTTACCAATACATTCGTTCCTGCCCTGTGGCATAGAATTTTAGTGGTTGGGCCAATGCACCAATAAATATGGCGCCTTTCACAGTGATAGAAATATAGTTTGAACAGTTAGCTATCAGATTTACTAGCTCGAATTGTTGCTCGCCTTTGTATAAATATGTCACGCTGGACTTTACAGGTGCTGTCGCACAACGCAACCTCAAGTTTGTGTTGTATCCTTTGTAGCAAAAATAGCAGTAGAATATTAACGGGCCAGGACAAAGAAGAATGCTGCAAGAGCCCTCCCTAAAGAGAATCGTAAGAGAGAGCTGTAGTGAGAACCAACTGCAGTTACCTGAGGAAGCTGTTTATATTCGTACTATAATAGGCGGAGTTTATCTAGAGTTGTTGAAGAGATAGTTTGAAGAGGAGCAGGTGACAGAACTTTTTCCTAGGCAGTGCCATCTGATGCGGCTGATTCAAAGGATTGTACGGTAGTCATGAATGCCTCCATCAGAAAAAACAGCGCATAGGAAGCTCTAAGAAAGTTTTTTACTGCGGACTTTGCCCTTTGAAGGTGACTACGCATTGCTAGAAAAGTGCAGGTTCAAATAAGAATGTTTGATAGAGATAGAGATAGCGAAAATTGGATTTTACTGGGAACTTTCTCTACATGCCCTTAATAATTTATCACCTCTTCATGTCAAGGGAGTGTTTCTTTGCGTCAAATTACCACATAACGCAGGCGGTTCTCGTTCTGGCAGTGATACCCAAGCTTAAGAAAAAGGTTTTTGAGAGTTTCATCTGTAATCCATCCCTAAACGGCCATGGCAAAACCCACCGAACCGTGTTCACGTTCTTGGCAAAAAGTGGAGGGTCTAATACGATGTTATAAACATGTCCTTGTCTCTTGAGCTAGATCATCTCAATGAGCAAGTACCTGGAATCACTAGAGACTACACTGGTGCCTGCTGTGGTTATTTAATGATTAAAGGATTAGAGGCACTACAGCTGATATCCATTATGTAATTGTGTGGGATCAAGTCGTTTGATGTGTGTACTGAAACTTCATCGCGCAATCCATAAAAATGACACACAGGAATGAAGTGCTTATGTTCATGCAGAAAAGCTTAGTATTTTAGGTTGTTGATGGCAACGATGATATGGAGCTTCTTTCGGGCGGACACTCATCATCACAACCCTTTAAGAGGTCATTCTCCGTGAGTTTTTTGTTTATTTTAGTACTGCTTACTTTAATGCTGTTATCGTAAGTTACCAAATAATTTTGTCACCGTTTTACTGCAGAACTCCATCAGCTGCCTGGGTATAAAATCTGAATGTGTTTATTGCAGGCTATCTATCGTGTAGATTCAAAGTCACTGCGTCATTGGGAACAAGAGTACATGAAAAATGCTCGAGAAGAACAGCAGCGATTAGAAGAGGCGCCTTTCAAGCGAACGGCTTCAGTGCCGAACTTCTCAAAGAAGCAAGGGAATCCCAGTGAATCACGGAAGAAAGTTCACCAAAGGCAGAGTCGTGACATATTTTCTTCAGCCAGCAACATCACCGAGACCACACACACAGGTCACCATGGTGCTAGTCTCATTCACGTCTTTGTTTTAGCTTTCAAAACTGCTTAGAACTGTATAAATGGCCAGGTTTGATAACATATTTAAAAAAAGCATGTTAGGGAATCGATAAGAGTAGCACAGCGGTAGCGCTGTTTAACACAGGCAAGGCCCCGTTTTCATAAGTACTGTATTGACGAGCAGTAATATAACGAAGCCGTGTTGTGGTAGTCCTTCCAGTGTAGTTGTTTTTTTTGTTTATTTATTTCCTAAGCTCTAGAGTAACCCTCGTTATTCGTATTTAGTGCCATTGGTCTAAAAGAAAGATATTTATTCAACCTCAGGTTCAACAAACACGCTGGATATCAACAGATCCAGTAACGCCACTGCTGCTGTTATGCCACGCGCCCGAAACGCACCATCGTCGGCCCTTCCGGCACTGCCTAAGTTGAAATCAGCGCTAAAACCTCCACAACCATCCAAAAGAAGTGTGAATATTGAAGATAGCGATGTGACATACGAGTGCCTACCATGTAACGGGTCGATAGGTGTGTCGAGCTTCTTAGATGAAAGGTAAACGTTATCATTCTATAGATTGTACAACTTACCAATTTTCATCATTTTTATTGAAATAACAAAAGGACAGTAGATAATTTCGAAGGGTGCTGATTTATTCTCGTGTTTATTTACGCGTATTTCGATGGTTAAATTAACTTTCCTTGAGAAATCACAATTGGTGTTCTCCAAAGAGACGGTCTCATCTCATCGCTGTGAGATGATAAACCAAAAGGCAAACTGATAGATTTGATAAAATCGTTGACCGAAACTGAATGCCAACCAAGTCAACTTTTCTATTCAACAGATCGCCATCCTCACAACGGACATATGATCCGGTATATGAGCAGATTGGACAGGAATACTACCTGGAGCCGAACAGCGTGCGACGTCGCTCTGTCACAGCTCTGAATGTCGGTCAGATAAAAAAAATGTGCTTATCATTCCCCTTATGTGGTTTGGTTTAAATGATTTTTCTTTCATCACTTACTCTTGCTCTCGGAAAATCTTATCTCCCGTTGAATTTTTATATCATCTTGTTCACCAATTTTTGTCATAACCTAAGACAATAAGACGCACTCAGTCGTTAACAAATTTTCCTTATAATTAAAGACATTCTTAACTCTGCAAAACACTTAAGTAAAATATACGAGACTCCGTCTTGATCGAAGTCATTGATAAGATGGGTGCCTTGTTGTACAGTGGACGTACTCTATTTGTGGGTTATGCAGGTGCCACTACTACTGGATAGAATGTTTTCCAACAGCACATCTACCAGATGCATGAATAATTAATTACATAAATACAAATACATGTGTTTATGTAGCAGGAACTGTGATTTCTGTTTGCTACAGATTTGAAACTAAACCACTGCATCATCATCGTTTCAGCTTTACTACCTACGCAGCAGTTACCTGGATCAACTCAGTCCATTCCGATCAGTCAAAAGAAGACTACCGTCATTAATGATGTGGGCCGACCATTATCGTCGTCGGAAGTGCCAAATGTCGCGACCCAAACCAGTCAGAGTACTCATCGATATGTTGCCGAGGAATTGTCACGTAGACAAGCGGCTTCCTTAAACGAAGAGGTTAAGCTTAATTACTATAGTTACAATGTTAGATTAAAAATGTGTAACAAATAACAAGACGATCAATGTTTTATAATCTCTATTGTTGTCGCTGATGTTGTCATGATTATGCTTACATGTATCTATAAGTACAATTATTTCTCAGCTTTTCACTAAAAAATGCCTATCAGTGGGGAGAGAAGGGGAGGGGAGATTAGGAAAGATTTTTTACGTTCATAAGTTAGAACGGTAAGCTCTCGAGGTTATACCTGAGTCATTCACCATTTTTTGACGTTGTTAATCTATTCAGATCTCATACTTCACGGTCTTTGTCATACTCTAGTGTTAATCAGGTTCCGTCACAAAGTTACGAAATATTAGACTTCAGCCATAGAACTGGTTTTCACCTTTTTTACACTGGTTAGAGCAGTTGTTTTAGCTAAATCCAAGAAAATGTGTTTTTCAGAACCCGTCAATCAATACTCGTTCGAAACATTCGATCCGAGATTTCGGCATACCACTTAGTCCAAGAAATGGATATTGTGATGTAAATAAAGTTTTTAATTCGGAAACGAATCATATCACATACGCTGAGCTGGAGACGACTACGACTGTGCACAGCCGAAGACCGAGTGCTTCATCTCCATTACGATACATTGCGGTTGATAAGGGCAATTCTGAGCGCCTCCAAGAGCTGACTGGTCGTGCCGCTACTTCCCCAGGTGGGTTTGTGAAGTAAAATTTACACTTTACCTCTGTAAGACTGGTCATTAAATATACCATTGGCATTCTTATATTTAAATATTATTACGATTCATTGTACAAAAACTACCTAAGCCAGTGTTTCAAAACACCTCTGGTTTATATATAATTTTGGGCTCTGTTTCGATCGTTATCCTAGAGATATCCCTAATATTTAGGCAATAGTCAAAAAACGTCAAGAAGCAGTGAGTCGTTCGATGAATTACCTCTAGTGCAAACTGGGATTGCCATTAACACCTTCGGTGAACGTGAAAAGCAAAGGTGAGTTGGTGCGAAGCCAACACCTTTTTAGATTTCTTTAAAGAGCTGTAGCTTAGTTTTCATACGTTTGTAGGACTACGGTACAAGCTAACTTTGAGCATTTAAAGCAGCATTTCATGTATACCATATTTTTTATGTCAACATGTTATTTTCATCTCAAGTAGTTTTATAGAAACTTGGTAGTAGCAGTTTGCTTTTTCATCCTCAGATTTAGGGATGTTCTCTCGAACGATTTCACATTAAATACGTGTTAATCGATACGCATAGTTGGATCAAGTATACGATACACTAAAGAAAATATTTCTATGTTTTAATCCTTCGAAATCAGTTAATTTCCGCCTAGCAAAGGTGTTAGAGACCACTCGCACTCCTTTATAGACTTGATAAGGGTTTTGGAATTTAGAGGAGCTTCCTTGTAGACTGAAAGCGTACACAGGTATGGAAGTAAAGGGTGTAAATATCGTTGCCAACCTTAATACTAGTTTGATAGTCCAAGAAGGTACTGATCATTAACGTCGAAGTTAAATGACTTTCGGTTCGAAAAATATTGGTTCACGAGTATCACTGTTTAGCGCCAGTGACTTCATTTTATCCTCGTCATCATCTGAGTGATTAGTCGTGCTGTACGAAGGGAAAAACATCTACATCAATAATTCATTGTTTTCTTGATGAGCAGACACAAGATTGTTATAAAAACACTTATTCAAAATAGTAGTGTTTCGGCAGTTTCCCTCATTTAGAGTTTGGAACAGTTAAATTGACAAGCCATCTACTCAGTCACACACTTCCATAAGCTCAGCTGATGAAACTCATTTGATAATTTTCATTCGCATAGCCAACAGCTTCTTATAAGCATTCACCGTTTTGTTGCTTGTAAGTCTTCCAGTTATTTGATGAGGGCCAGCCGCATTGAATCCTACATGGACGAGAAATATTTCTGATGCAAGTTGAAAAAATCAGCCTAAGGTATGGCGCGAGATCACGTGTGATCACAAAGAATTCATCCCTTCGTTTCAGTTTGGATTTTTGGAATTTATCTAATTGCTTGAAGAGTTCTGTTTGCCGATGTTTTCGTTTTCAATGTGAGGATAGCGACTTTTACCTTAAGTTCTTTTCCTCTTTGTGTTCTACACAACGTTAACAAAAAGCCCGTCGCTGGATTAGCTACATTTACACTATTCAGCTCCATAACGAATCTGACGTTCCGCCCTCACTCGACGACAGGCGTGTCTGAAGTATTTGAACGCCCAGATTCCATGACAATTGACACTTCTTCTGTCCTCTCGACGTCATCGCGAAAGCCACAGTTACGGCAACAGATGTTACAACGGAAGCTGTTTACCGTGATTCCGGACGAGGTACAACTAATTCGTTGCTTACCTTTCGAAAAAAGAAACGAATATACAGTTGAGTAAGAGGATGAGGTTATAGGACGTTTCAGCTAAAGCTGATACCTTTTGCTTTTCTGGGTCGATTCCTAGTTTATTAGGTGTCCACTGTTATCTACAAAACATTGTACGAGAAAACTGAAAAATCTGTTCCATAAGAAAATTAATAACATGGTACGGTAAGCTTAAGAAGTCTCTTTGAAATAATATTCAAGTAAAGTGCTGCTTTTGTTTCGCGCTTATATATAATATTGCCGTTGTTGCTATTATTTTTGTTCTTCGTTTTGCAAATTGCCCTACCATCGTTTTTTTTTCATCGTTGTTATTATTGTATTCACTATTATTGTCATAAGCGGCTCGTGTGGCGCAGTGGTCGAGGGCGCCCTGCACAATACACACGTGGAATTGATCCCCTCGCCGGTGACTCACCAAGCCTTCCATCCCTCCGGGGATCGGCAAATTGGCGACTGACTTGTCTGGGAGGGTATCAGTACTGGCTCGATAAATCGCTAGGCTACCGTGAGTCATTGTAAAGGCCAGATATGCGTTAAATCACCTCCAACGATTCTTAATGATGTCGAATGCATGGCGCATCCCTGAGAGATTGAGCAGCGCCGAGAGCTGTATTTTTGTCATTATTAGATATCAAATTGGACAAATTTGATGATGAAAATTTGATAAGAAGCGGAAGCAAGGTGTGTTAAAAAAATAGTATCTAGTAAAATGAATGCGGATTTAACCAATTTAACACAGATAACTGCATCCTGGAGTTCAGTACCTGTTTTTCCAGTCTTTTGAGTAGCAAAATGTTTTTTGCACTCACATAGATTGTCCGACTGAGATGTTGTGCAATGAGACCTTTGAAAAGTTACTCTCTTCACCTAGTAATTTACAAAGAAAAACCTCTTTGGACCATTTTATCAATGCACACACTGTGCGGAATAAAACTAAGCCTAGCCGCATATTTTCGCCTATATATTTTAACTAACCGAGAGTGTGCATGAAACACAGTGGTTAGAGGCGCCCTACAACATACAAGGGATCGCTCCCGAGCTCCAGGCTCACCGAACCGCCATCCTTCCGGGGTCAGTATTGGTGCCAGACCTGTCTAAGAGAATGGCAACATTAACTCGATAATCGGTAAGCCACCGCGAGTCACTGCATAGCCCAGATATGCATTCAATCACCCCTAAGGTGCTTAATGAGGTCGAATGCACGCTGCATTTCTCAAGGTTTGATCAACGCCGTGAGCTTTCTCCTTACTTGTCCTTTTGTGTTAACTAGGTACCATCTAGGCTGTAATATTCCAGTAACTGTCGAACAACTATTAAAGTAATTGTCAAGTTCTACAAGCTTAACACGTAGAAGATAAAGCGTCCAGGATTGATCAACCTCTAAGTGATACACTATGCATTCGTACATACGACTCTATTCCTAGTGGCTTAGAGGTGATTGGATGTATATCCGACACATGCGATGACTTGCGGTGGCCTGCTAATGTGTCGATCCAGTACTGATCTTCTCCCCAGACAAGAGTGGAACCAGTTCTTCAACCCAGAGGGATGAAAGGCTTGGATTTTCTTTAATCCTCGTCTGTGATCAATAACCCAAGTGATCACGGAAACCTACAATTTTACAATTTTATCAAATGACACACTCTTCTCCGCCTCAATGCTTCTGGGTGTCAAATTGCAATGTGAAGAACTAGTCCATTCTCTCGGAACTGTCGTCTAAGCTAAAGAATTCGACATTTCCATTAAAAAGCCCAGCTAGAACTTAACTAATGCCACGACTCACAACCACCTAGCAACAAGATAGCGAGGACACAGTAATGACCTGTGAAAACCCCAGCACACTCTTAGAAACTCCAAGAACAGAAAATTTCGCACAATTCGCAATTCAACACTTAAAAGGAAGTTGTGCTGGTTTGTGAAGACAAGTCGTTCAAATATTCAAGTGTAAAATGCGGCTCTGTTTACAGTGTAATCAGATGAATACGAAGCTTTTTATGCAGTGTTCATTCTGCTTTTTTTGGCATGTTAAAAAGAGCGCGTGTGGAGCAGTGGATGGAAGCGCCACAGCGACACACACGTGGAATCGATCCCCTCGCCGGTGGCTCACCAAGCCTTCCATCCCTCCTGTGTCGGCGAATTGGCGACTGACTTGTCTGGGAGGGTATCAGTATTGGCTCGATACATCACTAGGCCACCGCGAGTCATTGTAAAGGGCAGATATGCATTCAATCACCTCCAAACGATGTTTAATGAGGTCGAATGCATGGCGCATCCCTCAGGGATTGATCAACGCCGAGAGCTTTATCCTTTTATCCTTTATTGGCATGTACTTTGGTCACTACGAGTCACTGTTACTCATAGATAACATGCAGTTCCAAAAACTAGCGATTTTCGGTCCATGAATTTTCCTCTGCTTAATAAAGCACTCAAGAAGGACTATTTCATTGGAAAACCGTACGAAACGCTGGTGTAAAATTCGCTTTTGGCAAAAAGTAAAAGCATGTTTGTTCTTTTTTGCATTGCTTCCGTAATGCTTGTTGTTAAAACCAAGTCGCTGTCAGTGACAGTTGCCCACTGACGTTGTTTCAGGTGGATCGCTCCGTTGGGTCATCGACGTTTCTTGAAGCCGATACACTACGCGACGGTGAGGATGCTTACGTCGTAGACGCAGAGATTCGCCTGAATTTATTCATGAACGACGTCCCCAAAGATGAAACCACTGTTTGAACATAGGAAACAATGAAAATTTTTTCAATCTGAGCATATTTTCCACTTGTGTATTACATCAATTTCTCAGACCTCTTTTAACCAAGATATTACGTTGGAACTTATAGGGCTAACAGAACTCCTAATACTTGATTAAGAGTTCTTAAGTATTTTAATAGCCTGTTTTTTAAGAAATACTGAGCTCCTTCTGTCTTGAAGACAGTATGAGAAAGAGCATAGACCAGTCGTGCCCTTGTACAACGTTATGTTCACCTTCCTAGGTGTAGCAACAGAACTGGTTCCATCATATTTAAGCATTTACCATGACAAATGCTTTGCAGTTAAGAAATCAAAAAAAAATTGACGGATCAATTCTTATAAGGATACATTAAAGCAGAGCAGACTAATAAAGTGAAGAACTTCCCAACAAAATATTTTTTTGACAATATCCCGAATTTGTAGACTAAGCCTAACGTAAATTTGAAAAAAACAATCGACATCTTTTTTTAAAAAGCGACTTTCATTAAACGTCGATAACAATAATCAATAATTTTCTGCACTTTTGATCTAACACCAAGTTGGTTTTAAACGTTTATTCGGCTAACGTTTCGGGAGTCTTCGCCTTCTTGAGCGCCGCGTTGACCCGAGTCAATGGCCCGCAGGCGGTCGTTGTCGCGATGTGGGTGGTCGAAGTCGCATCAAATCTGACCCAGTGGAGGGAGCACCTCTTAAAGGGGGAACTTCACTCAGAGGTGCCCTTCGTATACAAGACGAGTTTTGATCGATTGCCGCCTCTAATACGTACCAACCTCGTGTTAGCTCAATGACGCGGAAAATTATTCATTACTGTTAGCGAGATTCAATGAAAATCAGCTTTAAGATATTGATATTGATTTAAGATATTGAGTGCTACGTACCAACAAATAAAGTACCGACTGCTACAGGAAGCATTGCCCGCCCAAAGTGATCACATCCTACTACCACATTCATTATTTTTTAATTTTATTTTAGACGACCTGTCCTCACATCTACTGTGCGTGTTCCAACACTTCTTGCATTCGACTGGTTTCCTCCCATGCATAATCCACGAAGTTCTTTGAACTTTTCGTGTAGAAGTTCATCTGCTGCTTGTGGATTGTCTTTTTTATACGGGTCGTTGACTGCTGGTTGAGTCCATTCTCCATCGAGTATTGGGAGAACCCAAAGCGCTCCCACGTGGAATGGGGTTAGTGAACTGTTACCAGCCAGGTTTAGTACCAATTCCCCGACCACGGTAGGATAAGACTCTATGAGCCCGGGGCGAGATCGAATCAGGACTGTGCTCGTAATGATGGAGATAATTACCACTGTGCTACCCACCCTTACTTTATTAACATCTTTACCATTCAGCAACAAGAACAATAAACAAAAAAAGAGTAGTAAACGGTAATTCTTCTACTCCAACAGAAAGCTATATGTTATATAGACAACGCTGTCCAGTAGTGCATTTTCCAAGCAGAATCTACAAGTATTTGCTAAAATTTTAACTTATTAAAGAAGAGTTGAAACATCAATCACCTACATGACTTGTGATCCTGTTGGTCGTCGAGTGACTCGAGCGGATGCCATTAAACAGTCCATTTGTTCTTGTCGCGTGCAAGAATAGCCCAGTGGGTTCTGCTTGGTTTAGAGACAGTTATGAATTATACCTTTCTTCTAAGGTTTTCGTGAAGAACTGTGACCATTGAGTTGGTGGTCTTCCTGCAGTGTGTTTAACATCCCGAGGAATCCAGTCACTAACGGCTCTTGTCCATGGCTGTCATTCCTACCTATTACGTGTACCGCATGCCTTATTTTCGACGTTTTCGTGTATAGAACCACGTCTTTGATTTTTGATCGTTGACATACTCTGCGAATCCCATTCCTCACTTGCGCGATAAGAGATGCTCCTAGCATCTCCCTTTCGACTTCACGTTCAAAAACGATAAGTGATCTTCCATCCTGCTTACGCAGCCACTGGAGCTAAGGAGCCACACACATTACTGCAGGAAGGATCATAGGGTCGAAGAGGTGAGCACGGAGTCGAGTGCTCTTTCTTCTTCTCACTAGATCCTCCATGCTTTTGAAAGCTACTTAAGTCACTGGCTTTCTGCTGTCCAGCTCCGAAGTTTAGCCGTTCGTCATGCTGGCTTCTCAATCAAGATAGACGTAGCTGGAGCAATCGAAGATATTCGTTCTCTTAGGCCTGAACGGGGTGTGCGAAACCATTCCATTCTTCATGACGATCGTTGTTGTGAGATTTAGTCCAAGGTAAATATTTCCACAGGGTTTACCAAAGTGGTCAAGCATTCGTCCAGCTTGGCTAATGTTTGGTGTTATAAGAACGATGTCATCGGCAGTCCGAAGATGGTATGATTACTGGCCATTGATTTTCACTTCCCATGTTGTCCATTCCAATGTTCGAATCACGTTCTGGAGGGAGGCAGTAAATAATTTTGGCTGGATGGTATCGGCTAGCCCAACCGAGCTTTTCTGGCGATGTTGATGTCGTTATGGAATAGTATGTTTACATGCTGAGTAATGAAGCTCTGATTATTCAGGGTTTGCGTAACCGGTTCTATCCCAACCGAGTCGAAAGTTTTCTTCAGATCGATGAAAGTGAGACGGAGCGGAATGAAAACATCAATGTTGAAAAAATAATTTTATGTAATCTCACTAAAAGAATGAAAAGCGATGAAAACTTGACCGACCTTTGAAAACCTTTCTAAGAAAAATGCACTTACGTCCAGATGATAATCAATGGAAACGAATTATGTAGTTTAAAAAAATCGTGAAAAAAAAATCAGCTTATCTCGTTTTCGTTCTTGTTCAATTTCAGCATCATTGTTATCACACTTCATCAGTGTGCTACATATTAATGCAAACCACTTTCGCCAAAGGTGGCAGTTCAATTGACTTAATTTCGAGTGGCATTGTTCTAGACTTTTCAGATGTTTTGTGAGTAAAAAGTTATTCAAGAGTATAGCGCAGGAAGGGTGGCGAGGTGGTTAGCAATGCAGTCCATCAGGAGTCGAGACTGCGGTTCGACTCTGTTCCCAGCGATGTCCTGCTATCCACATATGAACGCTTTAGCTCGACTATTTGCAAGAATGCAAAAAGAATCGATTTTATCAGCATTCTACAGCACTCATGTAGAAGACCTAAAGAAGGCTATGAAGAATACTCAAGCAGCATTCGAAACAACACGAGAAATGTTCGTGGACGATGAGTACGAGGAAAACGAACCGAACGCAAGAAATGCTAGGATCCTCACAATAGATGTGGTGACGGGCCATTCAAAAAGCGATTTGTTATTCATAATATATTTCAGCAGAAGGGCGTAGGTAGTGCAGTGGCCGGAGGTGCCTTGCATGGCACTTGGGATCGATCTCCCACGCCCCAGGCACACCAAGCCCTCCATCCCTCCTGGGTGGGAAAAGTAGTACCAAACTGGTCCGACTGGATAGCACCACTGGCTCAATACATCGGTAGGCTGGGAGTCATTGTAAAGGCCAGATATGCATTTAATCACCTCCAACGATGTTTAATGAAGTCGGAGGCATGGCGCATCCTCAGAGACAGATCAACGCTGAGAGCTTTATCTTTTATCCTTATATTTCACCAGAAACTGTAATCTCTGCCATATTATTCTTGAGCATGAAAAACCTTTTTAGAGATTCATCAGTTAGCAATCACTAGCTAAACTGTGTTTTATTAAAAAATAAAGAATAAAGTGCTAGTCATCAAACAATCGCTGAAGGATGTGCATATACTCATCTCTATTCGTAGTATCCAAAGCGTTAATTCATATCACGCTATTACAGTAATTTGTGAACCGCCGTTGGTCTATCATGCCACTGACATCATTCTTCAAGAAAAGTTTGCTATCAATTTCAAAACGATAATGGGCACGATACGCGGGATGGAACCGAAGACAAAGTGTGTATTGCAGTACATTTCTAACCCCTCCGTTACACTATGTCTTCCATTGCCATTATTATCATTATTATGCTTCTTATTATTATTACCATGACCACTTATTTTTTATTACTGCATCGCCCGCCATCATACCTACTGTGAGGATCTCAGCACTTCTTGCATTCGATTGGTGTTCCTCATATTCATCGTCCACGAAGGGTCTTCAAACATTTCACGTGTTGTTTCGGCTGCTGCTTGGAGATTCTGTCTCCCTTCTTAATGCCGTAAAATCCTGGTTGAGTTGGTTGTCCTGCCAATCTTGAGGAAGCCGACCTAATTCATTCTATCGTGGATTGGATGACAGCGTTGGGCGCTGGGTCGAACCAGAGCCTTGCATACTGATGGACCCGTCCGTCCGTGTTATAATAAGAAACCTTATTTTCACGGAACGTTAAGATTTGATCATATAACTTTTTATCAAAGTTCTGTGCAATAAGTTAATTGATAATATCTAGTCGATGCTGCAACTAGACATGTATGAAACTGTGCGTCTTCATACTATCGAATATCTTGACTTTCCTAAGCGTCATAACGTGTTCAATGGCGATCACCTTCAGTTATTATCTCAAAAACAATCTGTCCCACTACGAAATGTCGTCCATTTCGGAGTTTGTCTTTCGGCGACTCATCCCCTAGATCTAAACATCTCGAAACATCCCTGGGGCGCTCAATATTTGTTATTTATTCATATTCCATCTACACTTCATGCTGTTTTCCTTACTGTATAGTGTGGTTCAAGCTCGCAAAGCAAGATCATTCAAAAACTAACGTTGCGGAAAATTAACAGTTATGTCTCTTATTGGATATTAAACGAAAACAATGGCTGATTATGGCTTTCAATTGTTAGACATACAAAAAAAACACGCACACACACACACACACAATACACACACACACACACACACACACACACACACACACACACACACACACACACACACACACACACACACACACACACACACACACACACACACACACACACACACACACACACACATACAAAGGATAGCTCCTTGGTTTTATACAGTATACACATAACAAGAAGAAAATCGTCTGCTTAGCCTATTTAAAATTGTATTGAATACAGTCACTGTATTATAGTAGGTCGTGCTGGCGATTTGACATGAAATTTTGTAATGGTTACAGCGACACAGTAGGATTAAATGGAGCTCTAAACTAGTTGACCAGTCTCTCGATCCGTTCCCGCATTGCACTTACTTCATGTCGGTAACCGCTGTGATGTCCAGTTTGTTCATACTACTACCATTCCTCGTCTGCAGTCACGGTTAGTCTCTCTATAGAAACAACTCTGAAATCGCTGTGAAAAATTCTGACTGTCGTAATCACATGGCTTTATGCATATGGCTCTATGTGTCATCGGTGTCGAATTGTAAATTTTCCTCTGAAATTTATTTGAAGTAAATAAGGAACGATCCCTGTTAGCTTTATCTGTGGTGTTTCCGTTAATTGTCAAACCCAAGATTTTCGTCAGCAAGTGGGTTCACATTGGTATAACAATGAAGTGGACCACATAAATGGAAGCCTTTCTATGAAGAATTACGCTAGAGGAAAAATCGTTCCTAGAATATGGCTTGTCTACGCTGCGGGTTTTATACTCCTATATGAAACCACCTGCACTAACAAATTGCTACACTAGTACTTTTATTTCTAAACTCCATTGTCACAGTAATAATGAGTAGTAAAATGCTATAAAGGATAACGCGTTTGGCGTTGATCAACCCCTTTGTGATGCGCCATCCATTGGACTCCATTCGTAGCATCGTAGAGGTTATTAAACTCATACTTAGCCTATAAAGTAACTTGTGGAGCCAGTCAATCTACTGCGTTAGTGTTTCTATCAACCCAGATAATTTGCGTGCGAATTTGCTAACCCGCTAACCCCGTGATGTTGGAGACCTGGTTAACCTGAAGCGAGAGGTCGAACCAACCACCGCAATTGTGCTGTAGGGCACCCCTATCTGGTGCATAAATAAGTCAAACTGGAAATCACATCCACATAAAGAATAGAATAACAAAAGCTATTAGTGAGGGAACGTCGAAAATTTTTTTTTACAGTGCCGGTGCACTGCAACGTCATAGATTTCAACGCATCATCGAAAATCAGGGAGCAGTTCGACGAAGACTCGATGACAGTATATGGTGTGACAAAAACCGAAGACAGCAATGATATGTTCGACGTTTCGTCGACTGTAGATGAACATGTGTCACGATATCCATTGCCAAATTGGGTAAGTAGATCTAATAGCATCTTGGTTTCAAAACATACTTTACTAATAAAGGTGTAAAATGCTCAGTGATTGAAGATGCCATTACGAACGTCCTTAACGTTCACAAGACATTATGAATAATGTTGCAGATAAAAGATTATCGAAGAAATCCATTCATCATCCCGTACTACACTAATATGCCGTTCAGTTTCCATTCACTAAATAATATCGCTTATATGCACCTGAACCATCTACCGTACGGCCACCAGTTCAATCTTTACCAACGATTATACCAATATCCATGGAAAAGTAGCTATCTTCCAGGTAAGCAACTCATTCATTAGCGCCAGATATGAGCTCTTACTCATCGTAACTTCACCAGTGGCAATATTCGCACTTTTTTGAATTCATGGATGAAACACATTTTTGATATTCTTGTTGAGGAAACACGAGGTGTTGCTTCACTCTTTATTTTGTTAAAGCTGACGTTTTGGCAGTATCGCCTTCTTCAGAGCCTGGAAAAATATATTGATATGCAATTTACTACGCTAAACGCTTCAATAGCAGTGACAGAAAGAGGGAAATCGAAGTGGCAATCACATGATCAATAGCTTTTCGAAAAATCCACCGCTTTTTACGTGGTTTCCAGTGAGGATGAACAGCTGATCAGAGTAGCATGTGGTCGATGAATCTAATCCCCACATCAAAAGTCGATGCGAAGGTACGGGACGGGACCACGTGTGATCTTTGGACATTCCTTCCTACTTCAATGATGCTGAGATATTTGCAAAACTCCGGACCGCAGGTGTCTGCGGTGGGGAACGAACGCGTTATTGTCCTTTCCCCGGGAGTAGCGCGTTCACCACCACACCATGCGGCTCCTTCTTTTGGCCTGTCTCTCAGCTAGACCCGCAAAAAGAAACGAACCGCATGGTGTGGTGGTGAACGTGTTACTCCCCCGGAAGGGACAATAGCGCGCTCGTTCCCCACCGCAGACACCTGCGGTGCGGAGTTTTGCAAATATCTCAGCATCACTGAAGTTATGTTTCGCAATATACCCTGCTGTTAAAAAAAGAAGAGGCAGTAAATAATAAGTTAAAATTCCTTCCTACTATTCATTCTAGGGCTATTGGTATTTATCCAGAAAGCCTCAAGAAGTTTGCGCGTTGGTGTTTTGGCATCCCGTGTGAGGATAGTGACTTTTATATCAAAATCGTTTCCGCTATGCTTTTGTATCCTATGCGTCCCTAGTGGGGTACTTTGTCTTGTCTTTCGTTTCCATTTAGATGTTCTTTTATACGGATGCATAAAGGTCTACCTGTTTCGCAAATATATTTATCTGCGCAACTATTACGAGAGATCAAGTATGTCGTACCTGAACTCGTACAATCACCGTTATTGAAGCGTGTGGCGTAGTAAATCGCCTATCAATATACCCTTCCAGGCTCTGAAGAAGACGATACTATCGAAACGTCGGCTTTAACAAAATAAAGAATGAACTAACACCTCGTGTTTCTTCAAAATTATTTGATCAATGTTGAGGTTAATAGGAAGTCGGTCGTGTGAAACACATTCTATTTCATGACATCCACAGCAATTTTTCCTGGAATTAATGGCCTTTTTTTCTTGTAATTGTTGTCCATCACTCCCTTTTTTGTGTGAGCCCTTCTCCCATTAATCTTCTATTGACGAGTTCGCAAGTAAAACTTGTTTTTTTCACCTCTGCGATACTATAAGGACCAGATGCCCCACGTTTCTCCACCAAGATGCCATAATTGCTGTTTAAAGCGGTGCCTGTTAAGATGACTCATTCTTGTTGAAATAAAATTGGTCGTGGCAGCCCAAAAATGTCTTAGTGGAAACGATCCACCACTCCTGTTCTTCGCCTTTTAAAGCGTTCTTAAGTTTCCCTAGTCATATGTTCCCCGAGATACATTTCTGCTTCGTTATTATTCACGGTGTTGAATGAGTTCCGTCTCATCCTCTCGATTAATCCCATGTCGCATCCCATCATCGTACCTTCCATTCAGGATTGGAACAAAGGCACACAGCTCCACATTATCCTAAGGTTTTAATAACCTCTTCTCAATCTTAGCTCATTGCGGATTTATTCAGATTGTGTATACAGGGCGCATAATTTCAACTCTTTGGTAAGAGGTGCCTGTAGATGTCATTATAAGTGCATTCGTAATGCATGTGATGCTTGATTATTACGGGCGATCCCAATTGGCCGATCCTGATTCACGGACGCATTCACAACGTATTCATATACATACGTGTGTAAATACTTAGGTATAATATGAAAGCTATACGACAGCTTAACGTAATAAATCCAAGGAGTTCATCTTCTGCACCCATCAACGTCTTATAACAGCTACATATAGTTGTTTCTGTTGCATGTAAATTTTATCAACCGTCCACAATGATGCTGAGATAGTCGCAAAACATGGACCGCTGGCCAGATCCAATCAGGATTTCCCTTTCCGGGTGCTCGAACATTACACTTTGCGCAACGGAGGCCTTTTCTCTGCTTAAGTAAAAAATAAAGGATTTCTAACTGATCCTCATGATATCACATAACGAAGAACCGTGAAAACTACAACTTTCTTCTAAAAATTTCCGAATCTGATGTCACCTGAATGTATAAAACTGCTAGTCCACCTCTTTTATCCTATATTGACTCTGAACACCCCCTCTCAAAAACTGAGCAAGTGAAAAAAAAGGGTTTCAGATTCGGATATCCAGTTCTCCTATTTGATGAGCAATCCGCAAGCGGCCATGGCCTATCAGGGCTTTGTGTCCAGGAGATGAAAACAGAAGTGTTAATACTTAACTATGCATGTACACTAATAGTTTCACTTTCCATTTCATACAGCACAGTAATAATTACCATTAAAATCATTAAACCTCTTCAGTATGGTCTTTAATTTGCAGGATATTTCCTAACAAATGGCTCATTCCACGTTCACATGCAATTTTATTAGCTTTCTAAAAAAACTGAACATAATGTTGATTAAATGGAATCTGGAAACTTGACTACCAAGCAAATGACATATCGATTACTCTGCAGGAACTAATCCGGTAGACGGCACTGGGTTAGCGCATTCTAGAGAATCGATGACCAACCCTAAAAAATTAGCAGTTAAAAGCAAAAGGAATTAGTGCGACTAGCTGATACTATAAAAATGCTCTCGGCGCCGCTCAATCCCTGAGAGATGCCCCATGGATTCGACTTCGTTAAGCATCGTTAGAAGTGATTGAATGCTTATGTGGCCTTCACATTGACTCGCGGTGGCCTACCGTTGTAACCAGTCAGTGCCGCTATCTTTCCAATTAAGTCTGGTACCATTTTTGGCAGCCCCAGAGGAATGCAATGCTTGGGCGGCGCGGCCTTGAGCGCTAGATCGATCCCATGTGTACATAAAAAGTCGGTCTTTTGAGTGATTATGATCCCATGTGTATTGCAGGGGCCTCTAACCACTACGCTACGTGCGCTCCAGCTAATACTATATGGCATGTAACTTCATGTTTCAGTATGCTGTCTTCATGAGAATTGTACAATTCTCAGCACAACGTCTACCTACCTCATATTTTACTGATTAGGCAAGATTTTTTTCGTAGAATTTCTAGAAACCCTCGTGAGTGCACTTGCAATTTGTTACCATACACGAATGAAGATCGAAAGAGGGTTTACCACCTTGTGAATAGATTTCTAAGAAGAAGCAAGCGATATCCGGTGCTAATCTACGGTTAGATGAGCTTCCGGACGGAAATTAACCTCGCCACAACTCAGTTGACCTTTAGAGGAGATGTATTGCTTGCTATACATCGCAGCTCCAGTTCACCACTAAGGGACACCCCACTGCAATCGTGAGGCGGTATAGCACCAATGGGCTTATAGTAATTAAATCTCATGAATAGTTGAACGTCTTTTCATCACCTGTATTCGGGCACTGGAAAAAGAATATCATTCAAATCAAAACTTACGTTTCTTGCCCATCTTCTTCTCTTAAAAAGAAATCATTATATTCTTGTAATGGAACCAGTGACAATGACACCAACACGATAACCAACAACGCATAAGTTGATGGTGAGTGTGGCCCCGTTAGATTAATATTATAACTCAATTTAACAAAAAACTCCATCATTTGCAAGCCAGAAGCAAGTAATTTGATAAAAATAGTTTCCTCAAAAAAGTTATGTTGGATAGTGATACGACTGAATATTCGTTGAAAACTTGACCAAGGTCGGTCAATGAGCCCAATTTTCAAGTATTCGAATGATGGTAAGCCTTCTACGCGACAAATGTTCGACATACAGATGAATAAAAACGAGCAAAAATCCTGAGGGTCCTTCATTTGAAGCACTTTGATGTTCTATAGGAATCGGCGACTACACATTGTACTTGACAATCAGCGATAAATCTTCATCTACTCACCTTAAAGTTTTCGGTTTGCTTCATAAGCGACTCTATAACGCTCTAAAATAAGCAAAAAATGATAAAAAGAACTGCCTGTACAACTTGCTCTGAGATCAACCACTTCTTTCATTTAAAACGTACTAGTCTATGTCTTCATACACTTTGCACTTATACGAATATGGTCTTCTAATTCTATTTCCGTGCGACAAGTTATTAGTGTTAGTTAGACTAAGAATCTAAATGAAATCAAACACAAGTAAGAATGCTGATGGGGATTCGAATTCGTCTTCTATAAAGCAATAAAGACGAAACATCCAAAACTCACCTGACACGATATCGATGATTCACCGTCACAGACAGTTTCTGCAGTCCTAAATGATACAATACTCAACACTTGATGTGATCTATAGGCGAAGATCTGGAACAGTGGCTAGAGGTGTTATGCAAAGCATAAAGAATCAAATTTCGGTTCGACCCCTCTCCTCGGCCCCACCATGTCCTCCATCCCTCGGTGGTTGACAAACTGATACAAAACTTGTGTAGAATTAAAATACTGAGTTGTTACATTAGGAGGCTACCACAACCCACTGTATAAGTCAGATATGGATTCAGTCGCCCATACAATACTGCTGAATGCATGATATAGCCCACACGGGATTGGTCAACGCCGACTACTTTGTTCTTATTAGTGACAATTTGAGAAAAGGTTACGGCAAGTGGTACTTAAGTGTGTTAATAGGATAGTATTCTTCCTCCAAAGCTCATTCAAAGATACTTTTATGGTCTAGGTGTTTAAAAAAGAAATGCCTAAGTGAAAAAGCAGTAAATATGTCGGTTTCGAATAGAAGCTATACTGAGAATCGTCAGCATAATAACCCCCGGTAAAATAGTTTGCTGGCAATTTAACTTAAAGCACGGAAAAGGGGGCAAAGTATTCGATATTGACCCCTGATGGAAGGTTATGCAATCGACTTCATTCCTTGTGATGGCCTATCGCTGACTGAAGTCAGTTGGTTTCTTCGCACAGCCGACCCATTTGCCGACCCTGGAGAGGAAGAGAGTGAGTGAGGACTTCGTTATTCTGAAGCGCAAACCTAAACGAAGGACTACGTTGTTCATAAAGCACCTCTAACCACTTCGCTTTACTAGCACTAATTCAGAATAAGTGTGTAAATTTTCTGGTCTACGGGAACACCTTGAAGAATTGCCATTTGATACACCGCATAAGAGTTCAAGAGTGTTTAAAACTGAGTGGTAAAAAACGGATAGAAACTACGAAGAAGCTAAGTGCGCGCTATCGTTGCCGTTCGTCTGAATCGCTGGCAAAGCGTTGGTCAAGAGAACAAAGTGAAAACTCACTTCTCATTGTAATAAATTTTCAAGCTTATTTTTACCACTAAGTGAATTTCTCAAACTTACATCAATCGATACAGCTGTCTTCGTCTTGGACGACTTTTGATCCTTAAGATTTTAATCACTTTGTAACACTTTTACGATGAGAAATATAAAAACTGCATTTCGTATCACTAAACATTACACACGCTAATTTATATAGAACAGGTGAAAATGATGCCATTACGTAGCAGTGGTTATTATGAAGAAAAGACGCTAATACTCGTATCCCTTCAGCTCTTTCCAATCAATACCGTTATTGAACAGTAACGAAATTTTGTAACAAAGTAAAAAAAGCATTAAAAATTTCCTTTTTATTTTATATTTCTATATGACCCGTCCCCCACGTCTACTGTGTGCATCCCAGCACTTCTCACACTCGATTCGTTTTCTCGCATCCATTGTCCACGAAGATCTTCCAACTTTTATGTTTGGCTTCGGGTGCTGCTTGAAGGTTTTCATTTCATCTTGATTGTTGTAGAATGCTGGTCGAGTCGATTCTCCTTGGAGTCCTGAGATAGCAGGACTTGAGCGTTCCAAATTGGATTGCAGAGAGTGATTTCTTCCCGGACAAGTCCTGCACCAATGTCCTGACTCCGGAGGGATGAAAGGCTTGGTTGGCCAGGAGCGGAATCGAGCTAGCACCATGCTCGCGATGACCGACATCACTAGCACAGTGCTACCCGCCGCTGCATTAAAAATGCATGAGAAAATCTATACATTCCCCACTTCTGCTTTTTTTCATTTTCAATCATTCGCTTAACGGTACATTTTTTGAACATGACTTTTATTAATATTGGTATATTTCACCTATGGACGCGTGTAGCGCAGTTGTTGGAGGCGCCACTGCGACACAGACGTGGAATTGATCCCCGCGCCCATGGCCCACCAAGCCTTCCATAACTCCAGCGTCGACAAATTGGTACCAGACTTGTCTGGGAGGACAGCAGTACTGGCTCGATACATCGGTGGGCCAACGCGAGCCCTTGTAAAGGCCAGGTATGCATTCAATCACCTCCAACGATCCTTAATGAAGTCGAATGCATGGCGCACACCTCAGCGATTGATCAACGCCCAGAGCAACCTTTTATATTTAATTTATGAGAAGAGTCAATGTGTAAACAATAAACTGTTTCTATTAATAGGAGGCAAAAATATACACTACGAAGTATTATCCTCACACAAATCTTTCTAATTGAAACTTTACTTTTCACCAGAGATCCTCCTGTTGTGAGTGATTTCGATTCAGGTATTCACAAGGCTATCGAGTCACCAGGTGATTGACGGATAGCAGATTAATTGCGGTGAGGACCAAAAGCGACAAGCAAATCGCGGCCAAATATAGGCAGATAGTTCAAGAGATGGGCCTACTCCTCTCTACTTTACCCGATAGACCTTAATAGTACATGTGTGAAAGGGAAACCTCATGGTTCGTTGTGAGCGCAAAAAATGAGCATTTCAGCAGAAGAACTTCAATTTTAATCCTGAAAGTGACACGAATCGACTAAACATTCACCGATGTGTAATCCCCACAAATTTGGAAATTCGCATGTACCACCGAAAAGAAGGAAAACTAATAGGAAATAGGAGAGCAAATTTAAAAGTTAAGAAATAACTTTTGTCTTCCAGGAAATCACATCTCGTACTGCTGAAGCCTCTCAACAAAGTAAGCCTACCACAACATCCTAACGAAATATGGATTAGTGCGAACATCCGACCATTGGTTGGTCAACGCGGATGCAAAAATGACACAATTCACTTCGATGCATTATTTTAGGATTCTCAAACAGTAATTCGTAAAAAACAGGGCACTATTCATTTAATTCTTCGTATTCTTGTAGAGCAAACACGAGGTGTTATTTTTATCCTTTATTCACGAACAAGCCGACGTTTCGGCAGATTTCGCTTTCCTCAGAGCCTGGAAAGGTCAAGTTGACAGCAATCTATTCGGCCAAACACCTCCATAACCAAGCAGAGAAAAGGCTAAACCTAGATTTCAATCACATTGAACACAGAGTAGCTTCTTTGCACACTCACCGTTTTCTATGAGCCTTCCACTGAGTATGTTGCGTGGAGACCGACCGCACGGAATTCACATGGAAGTGTAATGTGCCCCTCCCATCAAAATAACAGCCTTCTATACTGCCCAATATCACGCGTGATAATGAGGCATTCTTCCCCGCGGTTCATTTTCGGATTTCTGGAATTGATCCAGAACACCTCGAGAGTTTTGCGCGCTTGTGCTCGCGATTCCCGTGCGAGGATGGTGACCTGTACTTCGAAGTCCTTCGCGTTATGTCTCTGGGTCCCTATGCGTGCCTAGTGGGGTATTTGGTTTACGTTCACCGACAAGGTGTTCTTTTATGCGGACACAGAGTGGTCTACCCGTTTCGCCAATGTATTCGTCCCCGCACACCTTACAGAAACTGTACCCGAGCTCATGCAATCACCGTCTCTACCATTAGGACAAATTATGCAATTTTTGAGTTGCACATAGACGGTCATATAGGCGGTTACGAACTAGCTGGCGCCTAAGAGTACTCGGTGGTATTTGAACTACGTTTACCAAATCCTCAAGACCCGCCCTTCTTAAGCAGTGTTTTATAGCTGCACTTACATCATTTGAGATGAAAGGGTAGGATAAACGGGACATTTCAATCGTTAGAGTTGTCGTTAAGGGGCCTAGGATTTCCCCTACACCTATCACGAGCTACAGTTTCGTATCCATTAGAAATGGCTATTTGCCGTGCGAAGTTCCGTTGACTTCAAGTTGACTTACCAACATGTCCCGTCTTGTACTTGCTTATAAAAACTCATAAGCTAGTATCCAGCGATGATCTTGCGTCTACCGATGCATCATTGTTTAAGGTTAGACGTATCATTAGCTGTGCAGACGGGCCAACGGATAGGATAACATGGTTTTTATCCCTAATATTAAACCAGTTGTTGAAACACATTCCAGCCCATCTTACGAATACCCAGACGTTTCTGGATCGTCTACGTACTGCGCAGCCCAACAGCGCGTACGTGATGGAGTCGTTCGACGTTAGCGCCCTTTATACAAACGTATCGAATGACTCCGCAATGCAAGCCGTATTCGAACTCCTTATAAAACACGAAGGAGAAATAAACATGTATGACTTCAAGATAGAGCAGTTGATGACACTCTTGAAAGAATGCTTGAGCTGCTCAATCTTCAGATGGACCGGAAGTTACTACGCTCAAATAGGAGCGTTGGCAATGGGACAGCGACTGGCCCCAAGTCTTGCCATTGCATAGGTGGAAGCACCAGTGACCGATCTCGGGCCGTTACTCTACTGTAGATATATAGATGACTGTTTTGTCCTTTGCTCAACACAAGAGGAAATGGACAAATGTTTCGAGTTGTTGAACAAACAGTCAGAGTATATCAAGTTTACCCAAGAGAAACCGAAAGAAAACTGGCTTCCATTCCTGAACGTCCAAATTAACATATCAGAAAATGGCTACATTACAAAGTGGTACCGAATGCAGGGTAATAAAAAACATCTTGGTTCATTACCTCTCCTCTCACCCTTCTCACATGAAAAGGGCGCTTGTAAGAAACATGTTTCGAACAGCAACCAACATGTGCACGGGAAGAGAGCAGAGAGAGGAGTCCCGGAACTTGGCACGGCATATAGCCATTTCTTATGGCCACGAAACTGTAGCTCGTGATAGGTGTAGGGGAAATCCTAGGCCCCTTAACGACAACTCTAACGATTGAAATGTCCCATTTATCCTACCCTTCATCTCAAATGATGTAAGTGCAGCTATAAAACACTGCTTAAGAAGGGCGGGTCTTGAGGATTCGGTAAACGTAGTTGAAATACCACCGAGTACTCTTAGGCGCCAGCTAGTTCGTAAACGACTATATGACCGTCTATGTGCAACACAAAATTGCATAATTTGCTCTAATGGTAGAGACGGTGATTGCATGAGCTTGGGTACAGTCTATCTGATCTTCTGTAAGGCGTGCGGAGACGAATACATTGGCGAAACGGGTAGACCACTTTGTGTCCGCATAAAAAGAACACCTAGTCGGTGAACGTAAACCATATACCCCACTAGGCACGTATAGGACCCAGAGACATAATGCGGAAGACTTTGAAGTACAGGTCACGATCCTCGCACAGGAATCGCGAACGCAAGCGCGCAAAACTCTCGAGGCGTTCTGGATCAATTCCAGAAATCCGAAAATGAACCGCAGAGAAGAATGCCTCATTATCACGCGTGATATTGGGCAGTATAGAAGGCTGTTATTTTGATGGGAGGGGCACATTACACTTCCATGTGAATTCTGTGCGGTTGGTCTCCACGCAACATACTCAGTGGAAGGCTCATAGAAAACGGTGATTGTGCAAGGAAGCTATTTTGTGTTCATTGTGATTGGAATCTTGGTTTAGCGTCTTCTCTGCTTGGTTATGGAGGTGTTTGGCCGAATAGATTCTTGTCAACTTGACCTTTCCAGGCTCTGAGGAAGGCGAAATCCGCCGAAACGTCAGCTTGTTCGTGAATAAAGAATAAAAAATAACACCTCGTGTTTGCTCAACAAGAATACGAAGAATTATAAGATCAATGCCGAGGTTAATAGAAAGACGGACGTGGGATTTATTACTAATCATTTAAACAGTTGCATTTTAACAAAAGAAAGGTCTCAACTTCTGGTCCCAAATAATTCATACATGCAGATAGCCTACCCACAGATAAGCCAACAATTTATCCTTTGTTTACTAATTTATAGGAAGCAACTATTGCTGGGCTAGTGATGTCGTTTAATATGCTCGTGCCTGTGGTCTGAGCCCCAATTTGCCCAACCAAGCTTCTTATACCTCTGAAATCTAGGAGTCGATATCGGACTTGTTCGTGAAGCTTTTTCTGATCGACAAAAGCCAAAGTGTCCTAGCAGAGCTACTCCAGAATTCCAGGAAGAGTCGATTCGACCAGAATTCAATGCCTTTCATAAAGAAGGCTAATTCCTTAAGCAGCAAATCAATCTACACATAAATCCGAAGACTTTCAGAGACTATGAGTACGAGGGAAAGAATGGAACGAAAACACTCTCAGGATCCAGTTGATATGTTATGTAGGGTTATGTAAAAAAAAAGGATAGGAGAAAAAAAGGAAAAGGATAGGAAACAGTCTACTAGTGATTCATTAAAGCCGAAGAAATAGATGGCTCGCAAGGCTTGCGCCAGTACTTTAAAAATCGAAGTGGTCACAATAAAAAAGTTGAATAAACAGGTTAACACTCACAAGGGAAGGTGCAAAGAATTTCTTGGTGATAAAAAATAGAAGGCTTCATAACTAATCGTCACACTCTTTCTCCTCTTTTGTCATTTTTTCTTGTCCTCTCCGAAGTATTTAAAAAAGCTCGTAATAACGCTTTGTAAGAAAAAGATGGATTTTTTTCTACTTTCTAACAGCGCATGTAGCGCGATTGCAGAGATGGGGGCGTTTATAGGGGCAGGGTTCTAGTTGGTCTCAGCATCGGGCCAACCGGGTCTCCTATCCGTCTGGATCCGGAGAATTAGAACCATACTTGTTAGGAAGATTCCACCGATTCAAAAAGGCCAGCAACCGCTTATTGCAAGGATTTTAAAGTACGCTAGAATGGCTAGCAGGATTACAAGGGCAATCCACTCCACCAGCATTTAAGTACATTCACAAAGAAGACCATAAATCCTAAGTGGCAGTCGAACGCACCCGTAAATCCGAAGTTTTCTTGGACAATGGATGCTAGGAAACCAGTTGAATAAAAGACGTGATCGAATCCGAATAGTTGATTTATTTAAAAAAAAATAATAAAGGATAAAATTGCTACATACATTTGACGTATTTAGTCCACCTGATTTTGCTTTTTTTCATTTGTTTCAGCTTCTTCCTCGTTTTTTCGTCATCTTGAGTGGATTTTTATCGATGGTGTGTGCGCCGTGTTACGCTCTGTCTTATCCATAATTATTGGTGCTTCCTCTAATTTACATTCACTCGATCCGGCCGCTCTTCTAATGTTCTCCTAAGCGTCTTTATGTATGCTTTGTTGTCATGATTATTCAGCAGTTGCTCAATAACAACAAGGCACTGACATTATCGTAAAATAACACTTGAAAATCGCTAATAGTTTCCTCAAAGCGAGTAAACGGTAAATATTACTAAGACCTATGATGCCGCAGTTAGATATGATTATGGGCCAGTGATTTTTGCCAGTAAAACTTTGTATCCGCACCATAATCTTAAGTGCACCAATGTTGCTTTTGCTAACCTTTTATTTGCTGCTTACTATAGTTTTCATTGCAGGGTATGATGCAAGTTCCAACCACAATGATGCTGAAATATTCGCAAAACCTGAATCTCGGGCCAGATCGAACCACGATTTCCCTTTCCGGGGGCTCGCGCATTACACACTACACCATGGAGGCCCTTGTTCTGCTTTTCTCTCGGCTAGTTTTCTACCAAACGCTGCCATCAGCAATCATCCGTTAGCGGGATTGATCTCGGGAGCCCAAATGGGCATTAGACCCAGGGTTGTTTTTTGTTACAGAAATCTTCGAAAAATCAAAATGATCAAGCACGTTTCGATTTTAATGCATATAGGTACATTCTACAGTAACTGAATACTAAATAAATTTACAAACAAACTTGAGTGCAGGCCTCCTCCTGGAGCATAGAAGTACTAACCCTGTAAAAACTTATTTTCTAATAATTCTGGATGATTAAGATGTTCTAGCCATATTTTCAAGTGCAAATCGCTCATGCTGGCCGACAATAACGCATACATGAAACATTCTATTCGAGAACCAACTAACCGGCATGGGTCATCTACAACTCAGTTGCTTTCAGCCGATTATTTTACCGCAGGGCAATAAATCAGCTTTCATCCGTAAACGAAATAGGCGTAAATGGAAGGAAAAAAGTAGAACTACTAAGGAGTTCGCAACCAATGTTTATAACACTCGTACTTATTACGGGACTAAAGAGTTCAGCAGAGAGCTCCACTCACACGAAGGAAACAAAAGAATAACATTTCCTTCCGAGAACTTTACTTCTTTGGAATGCTCGATCTGCCGTAAGATTTGGATCTCTTCACTAGAAAAAATCGGGAGGCTCTCTCCAAAATGGATATGCCTCTCCCATGTATCTCTCAGTTACTTAACTGCGTATCTTTGCCTAAATCCAATAGGATACAATCCGTATATATTTCCACGTATGCTATATGAACACGAGAAAAACAAACCGTGAGCCCTTCATCAAATCCACTTTCGTCTTTTGGTTAAGGATTCATCCCTTTAAATCTTTTAAATCAGCAAGAGCAAATCCCATTCTCTACTTAGGTGATTGTCAGTTTTCACTGCCTCTTGATGAATACGCAGTTAAAAACCTGGCAGTATGAAACTATTGAGACTAAGATGAGACTGATGATAGGCTTGCATTACGCTGCACTACGAAATTGACATCGGCTTCATTAGTGTCTTAAGCACCGGTGTCATACTTCTATTGATGGCATAATGATTTTTCAAAAGTGTACCTACGAGAGCAGCTTAAATATTTCATTGCCACAGAATATTGTTCATAGGAATCATACCAGTGCATAGTTTCAAACTTTATAAAAAAACCAACGATTTCTGCCCTAAGCTAACAAGTTTACATTACACTATTAATGTAATTAAGTTTACTCTGTCCCATCACTACAAACCAGCATAGAGAGGACAGCATAGGAAGAGGTTAAAGCATATTAAAAAGCATTTAAAGAAACACACATGTAGAAACTATAACAACTGGAACTGCTAAAAACAGCAGCTGAGGTGATCGGAGATGATCTTGATCTGAAACGATGCGATGCATGGAAGGATAAAGGATAAAGCGTTCGACATTGATCTATTCCTCATGGATGTGCTATGCATTCGACGTAACAAGTATCATTGAAGTGAGTGAATGGATATCTGGCCTATACAATGACTTGCGGTGGTCTATCGATGCATCAAGTCAGTGCTGCTATCCTCGCATACGAGTCTGGTTCCTTCCAACTTGCCGACCCTGGAGGGATGGAAGTCTCGGTGACTCTTAAGCGCAGAATCGAGCCAGCGATCAGGTGCGTATCGCATGGTTCTTTTAACCACTGAGCTAAGTCCATATACGATGCATATATCACTGCAATCTCTTCTATCATTTATACACATGATATGCAACGATAAGAATTCAGTGTTTTATGTCGTCCACTGGTAGTAGAATGCCTAGTCATACAAACGGCTCCCTCTGCAGAAATCGCTGCCGTTTTGAAAGAATCCTAATCGATAGGCAAGAAGGATCCTTCTAATCCATCATCGAAAGCAAGTATGGTGACACTTTAGAAGCATCCTTGCTTTCTGAGCACTTGAAGGGAAGTGAAGCGTGTCAACAAGCAATCGAGATTTCGGTCCCCCAAGTCGCAGCCAAAACCACACACCATCCCAACCACCTGTGGTTGCAACAGCGATGAAGTTGTGCACTATTTATGGAAATTTTTTGAAAGTATTGATCTACTCAACTTGATCTTTAGTAGCACTCAGAGTTTTTAAGGAAACAGAAAGCTCAAAGAGATCGCCAAACAAAATGTGCGTCAATTTCCAGCAGTGATCCATTGCAGTACACTGTAACCATTCGCTCTTGGCGAAGCCATGGCAACTACCTACAATGCTACAAGTAGTTGGCGATCACCGCTTTGCAAATCATTGTGGATACCAGCGTATCACATTAGATAAATGGCAAGCCCATTTCCTTGTACTCATTCGCAATCGCTAGAAGCCACTGAAATGCTGCGTCCAGTGATGTCCGTGGTTTCGTGGATGGCACCATTTTAACATTTAACATTTTTTAATACAAAAAACATTTCAATGTAACCGAGAATGATAAACAAACCAAATTAAATCTTCTGTTGTTATGATTATTACCAGCCGATATTGGATAGCAGAACCCACTGGGCTACTCTTGCACGCGACAGGGGAAAAATGGAAGTTTTACTGGCACCCGCTCGAGTCACTCGACGATCAACGGGACTACAGGTGATGCAGGTGATTGTATTGTTCATGACATAGCTAAATACTTTCACTATTTCACTCATATGCGAAATTCCTGTATTGGACCATGCTTCGCCTTTGTAAAGCAGTGGCTAAAGGTTCTTTGCAGTAGTACTAAAATCGATTGCGATGAAACATAACCAATAGAAGCGCAAAACCTAACACAAAAAAATATGAGGACAGAGCTCCTAAATGTCTTGTTAGTAAATAATGACATTGTAGGAATGAAAGCTCACCAATAGCCCACCATTCGCTACTACGCATAGAAGTAAACTGTTAGATTGGACAACCAACCACCTATACCATATCATTTCATCCATATCATAATCCTACGTACTATGGATGCAATACGTGTCAGAATAAACAATAGACGAGCCATGCCGATTCTACCATAGCGAATTGCTCCTACTTCCTGCCCATTCGCTCTTCTTAGCCAAGGAGCCGAAATCACAGTAAAAGCCTCAACATAGGCCTACGACATTAAAAAATAATGTGATAATAAGAAGTGGTCGTGTGGACATTCGAAATATGAGCATTTATCGAAGGCCTATATCTTTCTACGATGAGTCTTCTCTTTACTGAACGTCCACACGACCACCGCTTATCCTTTCTACCAATTGAAACTATAAAACTCTTGAAAATTACCGTCTTTTTTGAATATCAACTAGGGGTTTTGAATGGCTGCCATTTGAAGTCACATAATGAACACTAACGAAGGCCTATAACGGAATTTTGGCGTAAAGAATACTAAGGTAATGAAATTATCCTTGCTCTTATTCAACTTCTTCCTACAAAGAACAATGACTATTTTTTTCACGAAAATAATAGAAACTGAATCCATCTCAGAATGTTTTTATCCAGTTGTGATGGCATTCGTATTTAAAAGGCTTTTAGTAAACAATCAACATTTATAAAAGAATAAGAGACGAAGCTTTTAGCCTTTTTATATCCTTAACGGGTGATCCATGCACCCGACTCCATTGTGAATCGTAGGTGAAACTGAGTGCTCATGGTTTATATGATGCCGTCCGGTGGCCTTCTGATGTATCAAGTCTGCTGCCAACCTTTTTTAGACAAGTCTGGCACCAATTTACTAGTCCCGGAGAGTTGCAAGCCTACAACATGAGCAGGTTAGCGAAGTCTGAACAGTCCGTTACACACGGACTATCAGCAACCATAATGAAACAAACTAACATCCAAAATCAAACAAACTAGTGAATTCTTCCACTCTATCTTCTTAAAATAACAATTTAATAGTCTTACAATATGTGAAATAGGCAAACCTATCCAAGAGATATTTTCATCCTCACTACTCTGGGAATCAGCGCTTTACTTCGCCTCTTCCTCTATTTTATTTACACGTTTCCATAAATCCATGTAATCCGTACTTGCTCGGATATAATTAAGTTTCTGAGTTTTGAATAGACATTACGCGTAGTGAACTATACTAGTGAAATAAAAACTATTAAAATTTGCAGATCTTCACCAAGAACGGGAAATGCTTATTCTCTCACGACTAAACGCCGTTTCCACAAGTCCACAAGGTTTTCTCCTCGGCTTTCTTTTCTGGAAGCTCATGTAACGAGAGGTGAAAGCTCTGAACAATCGAAACCCCACCCGTCGAAACTCATAAAAAACATCGCTTCCCCAATATTTGCGTCTGCTGTCTTGTGTTCAGAATTTCAAACATCTGAATTTCTCGGAACATTAAAATTTAAGCGGGCGGATGTGATAGGGAAAAAATATCGACCGTCTGTCTAAAGCTGGCGCACTGAGGGCTCTTTCGCTGTCAGAAGTTTGTAGTCCACTTATTTCACCGCGTTCAGCACTTGACACTCACGCATAGCTTGCTTTGCACTAAATGTGGGAGCTGAGTATACTCACGGGTAGCTGGCGAATCTCTGCTAGAGCTGACAAGGAGATTATTCGTTGGAGGATACTCCTAAATGTGTCCCATAGATTTCTCAATCATCTAGTTGCAAGCATTTGGCCGAATTGACTCGTAGAATGCAATCAGTATGAACGAGAACATATCGCGCACGCATGCATGAATACGTCTTCACAGATACAGAAGGTATGTGTCAAATTGGTGCAACACAAACATGGAGTCCGCAAGCAGTCACCGCCCTCGTGGAACAGAGGGAGATTTGCCACCATGCGAATAGTTTGATACCAGGACGGTGGTGGATCCTGGTATTGGTTTACTCTTACCTGGGCTTCCCTGGTGAAAACGCCGAGCTCATTCTCAGCTTGGGAGACCCTGGCGAGAGAATGAATCTCTCCGCTGTGCATCGCAGCCCGACACTGAGGAACACCCCCCGGTCACGATGAGGCGGCAAACCATTGTGCCACAATATGAGAGCGAAAATCAATGGCCAGCAATTACACTATCTTCGCTCTGCTGATAACATCGTCCTTGTGACATCAAACATTGGCCAGGCAGAACGAATGGTGACCGACATTGATAACGCGTGTGAAAAGACTGGTCTTCGGCTAGGTATCATAAAAACGCTAATGGTGAGGAACGGATTGGTTCCCCATGCCCGATTCACGCTCAACCCTAAAAATTTTCCCAACGCTCCAGCTAAGTGTATCTAATTCGGGAATTCAAAATGACGAATGACTTAGCCCCAGAGTTGAGCAGAATGAAACAAGCGACTTGGGTAGCTTTCACGAGCATCGAAGATGCAGTAAGGAAAACGAAGAACACCCTACTCCGTGCCCATTTTTTTAGATTGCATGATTCTTCCTGCTATAACGTATGCGTCAGAAACTTCGTCTGATTGAACGTGCAGTACCGATGCAAGTAGTACTCCCTATCGTGCAAATGAGGGAAGGGATCGGAAGCTCCGACTTACGTCACCGATAAGAGATCAAAGACGCCACCGATAAGAGAACAAAATGTCGATGATAGGATAGACTGGAGATGTAATACATATGAACGACAACCGATGGAAAAGACTCGTTAGTCACTAGATTCCTCGGCATGTCAAACAAAAGCAGGAAGGCCACCGAATCAATGGTCATGGTTCTTCACGAAAACCCTGCAAGAAAGATATGATGTTACAGCTGAGAGACAGGCGAAACGAAGGACTCGCATGGTGTGGTGGTGAACGCGTTACTTCCCGGAAAGGACAATAGCGCGTTCGTTTCCCACCATAGGCACCTGCAGTCTAGAGTTTTGCAAATATCTCAGCTTCGTTGAAGTTATATTTCGCAATATACCCTGCCATCAAAAAAGAGTAGGCAGTGAGTAAAAAGGTTGAAAAAAGATATGATGCTCAACGACCTTGCAGCAAAAAATAACCCATTTGCCTGTGGAATATGTAGGTACACTCTAACCCTGAGACAAGAAGTACCGTTGAGTCGAAAAGGTGAGCACGGAGTCGGGTGTTCTTTGTTCTCTTCACTACATCCTCGATGCTCTTGAAAGCTCCCCAAACCACTCGTCTCCTTCTGCTCAGCTCCAGAGCTTAGTCGTTCATCATGTTGATTTCCCCCAACTAGACAGACGTAACTGGTGCATTCGGAGGTATTCTTTCCGCTGAGCGTGAAAGGGGTATACGTAACCATTCCGTGCCTCATGAACATCGTTTCCATAAGATTTAGTCAAAGACCAATCCTTCCACAGAAGTTAACAAAGTCGGCAAGCATTCGATCCGCATGGCAAATAGCTGCTGTTAAAGAACGATGTCACCAGGAAATTAAAGATGGTGTAATTGCCTATCATTGATTTCCACTCTCATGTTGTCCATTCCAGTGTTCGCATGACGTTCTGGAGGGTGGCGGTAAATAATTTTGGCGAGATGATATATACTTAGTTTACTTCTTTTTTCAACGTCGATATTAACATCTTTATAGAATGATGGTAATTTTGCTCTAAAATCTTCATAGAGGTCACGAAGAGTCTTTATATAATGAGCAGGAGGCCCTGGTTGCACAGTGCTTCCATGACTATTTCTATCTCAACTTTTCCATCTCAGCTGAGTGAGAATCTTCCTTTAAATTGATGAATGTGAGATAAAGCGGTCTGTTGTGCTGTCGCGATACACCAATGAGCATATCCTGCGGATGTGTGGATGTGGGTCCATCGTGCCACATCTTTTCCAAAACCTTGCTTGCTCTCATGGCTTTCATGGCTTCAACGTGAAAGTGATTTTTGAATGAGCCGATCACATTCTTCGATGATGTTATCGAGAACGCCATCTTCCCAATAGCCGACTAGTGAATTGAATAAATCCCAATTAATGGTGCTTTTAGGACCTCGTTTTTTTTTGATTTAGTGGCTTTTTCTCCTTTCTGAGAGAAATGGAATCTTACACGAAGGAGGTGGTAGTCTGATCCCGTCCAAGAATTTGGAACAACAGCGACTTCGGTTAGGTAAAATAATTGATTTCTTGTGATATATTTCGTCACGGTACTCTCCGTCTTGAGGTTGTCACGTCCAGCGTTGAGAGTGGGACCTCAGGAATTGCGAGTTAACACGATCGGTCTTGGTCGTCACAATGAACCCAGACAGTCCTCACCATGCTCGTTCCACTCTGACCCATGGATCCTAATGTGACGTTCTTCTGTGTCCAATCTTAGCGTTAAAATCTCCAGTGGTGACCTTGAAGAATGTATGGTCTTTTCTGTAGAACTTCTCTAAGTCTATATAGAACTCTTCATCTCCTTCTTTGTCAAAGGTTCAGATCGGTGCGTAGATGACGAAGATTGTCAAAGCATATGTTGGTCCCAATCCGTTCCATCCATAAACGTCCGATTCGGGTTGTCAGTTGTTCGAATGAATCGATACTCATTGCCAAACTCGTGTTAACGAGAATGCCAACGCCGTCGACTCCTCTACTGTCGCATGTTGCGAGGAACAGTTCTTCTCCGGTGTCATAGACGGCGTTGAGAGTGGCGTCTTCTCATCCTGACCAGTCCGATGACGCCATACCTCATCTTTCTTGACTGCATGATCAAGTCTTCTATCGAAGATTCAACTGCAAGTGTGCGTACAGTATGGGTAATGTGGGTACAGAACGTTACCTTGGTCTTTCGAGATTTAGGCAGGCAGTATAGAGTCGCCCTAAGGTTTTAGCAGCCTCTTCTTACTTGTCCTACCCAACGCTTCCGCATCGGAAGTCCAATCGGAATTAGGCGAATGAAGCCTTCTTATTTTACTGTTTAGCGTCTGACGCCCATGTAGACCTTGTTAAGCTCTGAACGAGGGGGCTGGGTACACGCACAGGTAGCTTGCCAGTCTCTCTCAGAGTAGACATGAAGCTTATTTGTTGGAGGCGACTTCGAACCACCTTCCATAAACTTCCCCACCACTTGATTGCAGGCTTTTGGCCGAATTGACTCGTAGAACACAATCCGCAAAACGAGAACATACCCATGCAAGCACGCAAGAATACGTCCTCGTAAATACAGAAGGTCTGTGTCAAACCAACATGGCATTGTCCATCCCCTGAATCCACTTGCGCCTCGAGAAAGCATTACGTCGCTTTTGGTCGGCGATTAACCCTCCACCCGCCATCTGGGGAAGCGCCACGTGCCTCGCAACTAGGCGGCATAAGATCCCTCTATGAGGGAGATTCGAGGGATCTATATCGAAGAAAATTAATTGAAGCTATTGAATATCCAGCGCCTTCGCAAAACACATCCCTAGAATCTAGAAAATATGGGAAACATACAAAAGAGAGCTCAATGTTTATTATTTGACAAAAAATCTTGGTGACCTAATCAGCAACGACCATAATGTTTGGCACATCGATAAAAACATATCAAGAACACAAGAACATTAAAACTCTCTCAAAGTCCGAACAATAATTATAACACGAGTAGCAAACACGACATTACAGGGCACCTAACATTGGGTATGTCTATCGGGTTTAACAACAGCCTAGAGCACTCTTGATCATAACCGGATTGTTCAAATGAATTAATAAGTAGAACATTTCCAAGATCAATCAACCTTCTACTAATCAAACCTACATGAATAACCGAGCTCTTTACGAACTGATATGAAACTTCTAGTTATCTTTATTAAACATATTTCAAAATGGACACCAATTACCTTCGTCAGTAACAACTGTTCCTGTGCTATTCTGTGGGTGCAAAAGGCAATCAGTCGCCGTAAGACCCACTGCTGACCGGCTTCGCACGGTATTCTCGCAGTCGGAGAAAAAATTGTTCACTTCTAAATACAAAGAGCGGTTTGAAAAAACAAAGTCGTCCGTGAAACAGTTCTCTGTATTTTATGAACGCATTTGTGATAATGCGTGTGTGATGATTTTCGGTGCTTCGGTGCGTATGGAGCGAGAACTATGGCCCCTTTCAACATTAAACCAAAGTGTCTCAGGCCATATTGAACTTTATTAAATGCAATAAATAAACTCATTAGAATCTATAGATCTTCGTCTCTGAAACACAAGTTTTCATATTCTACCAATATTGAGTTCTAGTTTCCTGGATCCCACGGAACGTTATTTTTTACTTTTTTCTTCGTTGAGTCTCGCATGGTCAGGATGAGAAGACGCCACTCTCAACGCCGTCTATGACACCGGAGAAGAACTGTTCCTCGGAACATGCGACAGTAGAGGAGTCGATCGTTAACACGAGTTTGGCAATGAGTATCGACTCATTCGAACAACTGACAACCCGAATCGGACGTTTATGGATGGAACGGATTGGAACTAACATATGCTTTGACAATCTTCGTCGCCTACGCACCGATATGAACCTATGACAAAGAAGGAGGTGAAGAGTTCCATATAGACTTGGAGATGTTCTACAGAGAAGACCATACATTCTTCAACGTCACCACTGGAGATTTTAACGCTAAGATTGGACATAGAAGAACGTCACATTAGGATCCATGGGTCAGAGTGGAACGAGCAAGGTGAGGACTGTCTGGGTTCATTGCGACGACCAAGACCGTTCGTGTTAACTCGCAATTCCTGAGGTCCCACTCTCAACGCTGGACGTGGCAACCTCAAAACGGAAAGTACCGTGACGAAATATATCACATCACAAGAAATCGATTATTTTACCTAACCGAAGTCGCTGTTGTTCCAAAGTCCTGGACGGGATCAGACTACCACCTCCTTCGTGTAAGATTCCATTTCTCTCAGAAAGGAGAAAAAACCACTAAATCAAAAAAAAAAAAACGAGGTCCTAAAAAGCACCATTAACTGGGATTTATTCAATTCACTAGTCGGCTATTGGAAAGATGGCGTTCTCGATAACATCATCGAAGAATATGATCGGCTCATTCAAAAATCACTTTCACGTTAACGCCATGAAAGCCATGAGAGCAAGCAGGGTGTTGGAGAGGATATGGCACGATGGACCACATCTACAGAATAGCAAGGCTCATTGGTGTATCGCTGAATTCATATGTCGCCTACACAATGACTTGCTACAGCTTAATAGTGCATCAGATATCACTGCCGATATCCTCTTAGAGTAATCTGGTGCAAAACCCCCAGAAGAATGGAAAGCTTGGTGGGCCCAGTGGACAGAATCGAAAATTTCTACAAAATCTTAGTTTCACTAATGACATCGTCATCCTCTCAAGATGTACCAACGAAGTAAAGACGATGCTAAATGAGCTCAACGAGACGGGAAAAAAATGATTGAACTGCGCATGAACAGGACGAAGACCCAGTTCATGAAGGACCCATGGTTCGAAGGTGAACAAATCAAACTGGATCGTTCTCTGATTCCAGAAACCACCTCGTATGTCTACGCTAGACGTTCAGTGAACAAGGAGAACAGCATGAAGGATGAATTAGACAGGAGACCAGCACAGGTTGTATTGAGAATCAAAGAAACCACAAACTAACTAAAGGACCCAAAACTTCGCATTTAGCTTTTCGACTCAACATTCCACCTAGCGCACAACGCGCAGCTCAGATTCTCGGAACTTGTCCCATTTTTCAGATTCAGGAGATTACACATCGATAGCGAAGCACAGTTGGACAGCACAAATAAGAAGAATGGATAACATATGGACGAATAGAATTGGTTACCAGACTCTGCAAGCGTCCCCTAAGACGACTACGTACACGATGGGTGACGTGTTTCTAACTAAAAGACGTGTTCCTAACTAGAATCAATCAGCTGTACTCGCAAATATAGATGCTTTACACATCACGGTATGAGGCACCGCCCCCAGGCTCGAATCAAACCAGCAAGGACGATCATCAAGCGGCAATTGCTGAGGTCCGCACTCGTGAAGACGGGCCGTCGAAGTGTCCAAGTAAGTATTTTAAGATGATAGTCACTAATACGACAACCTTAAAGAATCAAATTTAGTACGGTTGTGAATTAAGATTCTAAATCACACCATTGTAATTTTTGTAAGTTAAAATAACAAATAGTTTAAAGGAATAGTGAAAAAATATACCTGTACCTAGTTTAAATCAGACTCAGAAAATCCAAGATCGCGTCGTCGTCGACATACATCATCATGAATAGCTCCAAGGTTCTCATGAGATGAGTCAATGTAACAAACACGTTTCTCTCCATCGAAGTCGACTTCTTTAGTGTTCTACAATTTCTCCTATTATCTTTGCAACTGCAGAACACACTTTATCAACAGAATATTATAATATAAGAGATGTACTGATAGTAGAAACCCTCATCGGTGAGAAAAGTTTTTGCTTCATGTTTGTTCTTGACACTTATTTACATTTTACGCCTCCACAACAACAGTGTTTATCACTGCTTTCTACATGAGTAGTAAACCCCATACATGGTACAGTTATGCACCGTGTTTTCGAATTCCCTTGACAGTCTTCGAAGGTAGTTACTAACATTATTGCACTAACACGATATAATGGACGTTTCAATAAATGCCACTCAATTTCATTAAATAAACTTCCAACTTGTAATCTGAGCTCCATCCATGAAAATAAGGTACAAAACTTGATACGCAAATGATGGACCCCACGACGTTGAGCATTATGTTTCCCATCTTGATATACCACCCTTTAACGCATCTTACTTACTTGATACTTGATACTTGAATGGCCCGTCCCCACTGGTTGTGCGAGCCGCAGCATAATCTCCACTTTTCGGAGATTTGATGGTTAAGCCATTGTGGTTCCTTGGAATCCCGAAGTCAGCTTGGGCAAAGTCTGCCCCAGGTCTTCACCACGACAGGCAGTCGCAGCCCTTGTGGATCAGAGGGATATTTGCCACCATGCTACTTTGATACCAAAACGGTGGTGGATCCTGATATTGGTTTACTCTTAACTAGGCCTCCTGATGGAAACGCCGGACTCCTTCTCAGCTTGGGAGACCATGCTGGGTGGATGACTCCCCCGCTGTGCATCGCAGTTCGACACCCAGTAACAGCTCTCAGCCACGATGAGGCGGTAAACCGTTGGGAGAAAGTTTATATCTTATATAAAAAAAATAACCACAAGTGTTTAAAATAGTATATTTATAAGACCTACGCACCGATATGAAATGCGCCCACCATACTGAAAGCCAAACGCAAAAGAACGTTCCGACTACCTAAAAAAAGACATGGAATAGATAGGTTGAATTGAAGTAGCACACTTCATAAACGTAGAAAAAAAGAAACATTTGATAAAACATTCAAGATTATGCGAAATATCAGAAACATATCTCGAGCAAGTGAACATTAGAATGAAGGAAAATTCTTACTAAAAAAGCAATCCAAGCTATAATCGGATAAATCGGTAAATTTGGGAACATATGCCGTCCAAATTTCACGCATATCGCAGCTTCAGATGCTGTGACTGCGCAGTATACCCAAGATTGCATACCAATTCGTTTTACGAGTGGATCAGTCGAATACAAATAATACTGCCTAAAACGGAAAACCGCTTTAATAAATACGACATAGACGAACAAAATTAACTAGACTGACTATTAAACTTGAGGAATAAACTGTTCTATGATTATATCCTACTATGGTCTACTATTCTATCCTTATAAAATTCCAGTACTACCATATCAACAACAGTGTGCAGAGCTCATCCACATAGGCGGGACGCCTATGAGAACTCCGTGAAAAACATTGTTTTAGATAATAAACTCTTTCGAAATCCATATAATTAACTTGCCCGAGTTTGAATCATACTTTCAGTATGTAAATAGTTATATCAACGCACATGTGCGCCGGTTCCCGACCCTTGACAAAAATATTGCAGACGCCGCCACACAAGGTAAGATGTCGAAATTTAGTTGTTACAAAAATGTAAAATCATCACAAAAAGTCGTTGTGAAAAGTCACTGGCGATTGGGTCTCACAGGATCTTAACCGCATGGCAAGAAAACTATCCACTCGGTGATTAGAAATACGAAGACATTATTTTTATTTATTTTATTTAATACGACACGTCTTTCACGTCTATTGTGCGGATTCCAGCACTTCTTGGATTCAATTCGTTTTCCCGCATCCACCATCTACTAAAGCCTTCCAACTTTTAAGTGTGGCTTCGGCGACTGCTTGTGGATTCTCATTTCACCGTGAATGTCGTAGAATGCTGGTCGAGTCGATTATCCCTGAAGTCCCGAGATAGTTACGTTAGAGTCTTACCACTTGGATTGCACAGAGTGAATCTTCCTTCTCAAGGTTGGTACCAATTTCCCGATCCGGGAAGGACTAAAGGCTTGGTGAGCCCAGAGCGGGATCGGACCAGCACCGTGCTCATAATGACCGGCATCACTACCACTTTGCTATCAGCCCCCCATTATAAAGACATTGGAAGAAAAAATATGACGATCTTAGGGTGTCTAATTCAAGAAACCATTGAGCTATTATTGGACACTACGACGACAAATGAGAGTACGTTGGCGCTCATTTGGGTCAGTTTACAATCAGGGTAAAGAAAGACCATAGGTAATACCTTCGGTGTACTTGGGTGTAAACAGACTACTTTCTACATCGCTTCGACTAAAATGCTGCAATACAGTGAACGTTTAGACAATGGGTTTTTTATTATTTACACAATCCATTTCCACATGTAGACCGCAGATCCAAGCACTTCTTGCATTCGATTCGTTTCCTCGCATCCGTCACTCCCAAAGGTATCCCAACTTTTCGCATGTGGGTTCGGTAACTGCTTAAGAATCTTCCTTTCGTGACGAATGTCGTTGAATGTTGCTCCAGTCGATTCTTCTCGGAATCCTGGGATAGTCGAACTAGAGAATTCGCACTTTAATTGCAAGACGCGAACTGTTTCCAAACAAGTCTGGTACCAAGTTCACTACCCTAGATGGATGAGAGGCTTAGTGAACTTGGAGAGGGGTCGAACCAGAACCATGCTCATGATGAACGGCACCACTACCATTGCGCCATCCGACATCTTTTGTTATAAGTAGTACACAAGACTGAGCAACTGTTCCTCGAAACACGTCAGTAAACTGCTACTTATTGAAAGGGAAGATTCATAGCCAGCAGAAAACCAGTAAAACGATACTGTTGTATAAAAAGGGAAATAACAAGGCATCATCTCTTCCACAAGCCGGCTGCTGTGAGTCGTTCTCATCCACTTTGCCTGAATCATCCATCCTTCGCAGAACTGACAAAAGAGTTGATTAAATGCAGCCATAATAGCTATAGCATCGAGTTTTGAACAGCGTTCAGTAAAATGGAGCATATCAACACGGCAACGCAAGAAACAGGAATACCGCGACGGAACATTACACCGCTATGTCTCACTTTCATTCCGTTGAAGACAGTATTCGATGCAGATGAGATGGAAGCGATAGTGACGGTCAATGACAACAAGGAAGACGCCATTCAGCGACATCATTTGTTGCGCGAAGAGAGTGACCTAATAAGTTATCTGATAACGGTAAAACGTACAGGTACCATTTTCACGAACATCAGGTCAAAACCTTAGCAAAACAACATAATGATGGAATCTTAACGTTGCTGATTCGTAAAATACCAAGCGTTGACCAATCCAACCAAGCACTGCCTGATTTCGAAGGCGTGTACGGAAAGAATGATTTTCTGCATGATTCCAATAAAGAAAAGACAAAGAACATATGACATCGAAACCTCACACTTCAAACGACAACCGCTGAACAAGAATAATCAGCATTTGATTCAAATGTCAAGAGAATTACGTGAAGACCACTCAACCCAGGGGTGCCTTTCTTTATGACAACCCAGAACAGAAAATATTACATTCCTCTATCTCTCGACAGTTCAGGATTTAGTACAATGAACCTTATTTTCTACTCGTTCCTATCGCGTGCCAATGCTACCTATTTACTCTTCCTTTTCCAAAGACTGAAAGCGGCTTGAATCATTAAGTAATTACCTGGAGAATAGATAACAGCAGCACAAGTAATAATGAGTAATAATAATAGTAATAACAATAATAGTAATAGTAATAATAATAATAACAACATTAATAGTAATAATACATTTGCAATAGTAATAATGGATAATAATAATAACAATGATGATAATAACGATAATATAACGACAACAGTAACAACAATAATTACAACCACAATGATTCTGAGAATAATGGTGCTGGAAAATTGAAAACTAGCCGACAGACAGGCGAAACGAAGGATCCTCAAGGTGTGGTGGCAAACCCGCTGGCCCAAACGGGTAATAGCGCGTTCGTTCCCCACCGCAGACAACTGCGGTCCGGAGTTTTGCTAATATCTTACCATCATTGTGGTTGTATCTTAGATAATATCCTGCCGTGAAAAATTGAACTAGGCAGTAAACAAAATGCTAACACAACAATACTACATTTCTTACTTGATACTTGAACGGCCCGTCCTCACTAGTTGTGCGGACCCCAGCATAATCACCATCTTTCAGAGATTTGCTGGTTAAGTCATTATGGTTCCCTGGAATCCCGAGGACAGCCTGGCGAAAGTCTGCCCCAGGTCGTCACCACGACAAGTAGTAGCAGCTCTTGTGGATCAGAGGGAGATTTTACCACCATGCGACTTTGATACCAAGACGGTGGTGGATCCTGAGTATTGGTTTACTCTTAGCTAGGGATGGAAACGCCGGACTCCTTCTCAGCTTGGGAGACCCTGGCGGGAGGACGAATCCCCCGCTGTACATCGCAGTCCGACACCCAGGAACACCTCCCAGCCACGATGAGGCGGTAAACCGTTGGGAGGATAATACTACATTAGCAACAATTTCAACGATAATATTCAATGACGATGTAAAAAAGCAAAATAAGTTAGTTTGTTTAGCAGGGAACTGTTCGGTATGTGACATTTCAAACTTAAAGAGCTTAAATTTTGGAAAAGACAAAGTTCAAAAGGCTTAAAATGCTACGAAACTAGCACACAAATACATTTGTAATTCTCGCATACTATTATGCTTACTATTGAAATCCGTCTTTTATGAATTAAAGTAGAAACCACTAACTACATTCAAAGCATTTCTGCTCACGTTCTACAAATCCAGACATATCACCCACATGAGATTTTGCATATCTGGACAAGACAAAAATTTTTCGAAATCATTCACTACCAACTGGTGGATTAACATCTTCTTACTTAGAAATTAGTAGAAATGTTCAAAGAAATGGCAATTCGTCCACTATACACGGCCTAGAGTATAGAATATAATGGCAGAACGGTAATGCTGTGCTAAAGAATGGTAGAACCACAGAAGACTTCAGAATCAGGATCTTTCCTTGGTCAACCCATCCATCAGAATTTCTCATTCTTAACTTTTTAATCTAGTTTAGGTGCGCTCAAACAGTTTTCTTCGACGTTCCCGCGACGACGCCTTACCTAGAGTTTTTGCAGAGTTGACGAAGTTTAATTTCCCCCTGCACTCACTTTGAAATCTATGGATGTCCCACTGGGCACTATGGCAGTTTTTATATGGCCCCGTCCCATTTTGTTGTAATTTCCGTCTACAAACCGGTTTTTCCGTGCGCTTTGGAAAGATTTCTGCACTTCTGTTATCCTATGTATGCTCCATGTTCTTCTACACACCTTTCATGTTTTTGGTGCATACACAACTCCTATGTATGGAGAAAAACACTCGCCCGCTGCGCAGTCGTAATGCTATCAACATTTAATAAAGCTATGTAAGTTCTGCAAGGAATATTACGATGTTTAGCTTTTACTTTCGCTACCCCCTGATTCCAAAGAACACCCAGAAGCATCATACAGTTGAAAATTGGAAAACAACAAACTACTTGGAAAAAATGATGCTGCACACTGCATGCAATGCCAGTTTCTTCGAGGCACAGGCACTGCTGCGCCTATTCACTGACCACACTCTCCAGGCCACAAACTCTCCTCAACAGCAGTAGTCTCTCACAATAAATTGAGATTTTAGTGAAGAATTATGAAGAAGACACCCTCATGGACAACGTCCGCCTTAGCACATGCTTTGGATGGGCTATCGATTGGTTGCAAGAAGTATGGGAAACAAACTCCTGTGCACCAAAACAAACCACCGGAAAGAAAACGACACTTATAGGTGTTTTACCGGCCATTCCAGCAAATGCTATTATGACATGTATGGGTTTCATCCACCGCGAGAGTGTTAATTCTTCTGCTTTCGAATCGTCTAGTAGAACCGCTTTACGTCAAACGTTTTTCAGGGTTCTTTACCGATAACACAAGTCATTCCAGACCGGGACTACCATCTGCATCATGAAATCCCAAAACAAGTTTTGTAGTAAAGTCGCTAACGCTTCCCTGTCCAAATGCAACTTTAAAATTAATTCTACTTTCTTTCCACTGCTTTACATCCAGATTTAAGATCGTATAAAAGGAGTGTGCCAATTAATTTGATTTCCATTCTCACCAAAAATATGCACTTTTACTACAAGTTAGTGCGAAAACAAACATACAAATACGAAGATGTGCAGCGATATCTGTTCTTTAACGTCCTATAGGAAATATTCATAAGAAAATTACAACTGCGAGAGAACATTTGAAAACTTCGTACTGCAAAAATGAACATTTTATGCTAGAAAATCTATACATGTACATTTTTGTAAATTTTGCATGGGTTTTGAATAATAAAGGAGTTCATCAAAGAATGTTTGTCCCACACAGCATACCTGCTAACTCGTGAGAAAAAAGGTGGCTTGAAAAGTCCTACCTCACCACAATTCATTTAGTGTTGCTTAAAGTATGAAGCACATCTATAGAACTTTACCTAATTGATGGTGCAGATATAAGAGCCATGAGAATGATACGACCGAACACCACCGGATGCTTCGTATCCACGGCAAACACATGCTTTAAGAAGAATGTATTCAATTCAGTCAGCTGAAATATGAAGAGGTAATGCGGAATGAAGCCATGAAAAAGACGAGTTCGAAAACTGCTATAAGAAATGGCTGGACGGATCGCTGCAAGAAGAATTTTGTTCTTCAAGAGCTAACTATATTTGATATATATAGTCAACTGCTTCAACAAGCTAAGCTATCTGAAACATAGAAGTTTTTAAAAAAATTTCCACAGTTCGATAAATAAATCCGTTCTCTAAATGCACGACGTTAAAGTGGTTCGTTAAAAAAGAATAAAGCTCGCAGCGTTGATCAATCCCTGAGCGATGCACCACCGATTCCAGTGTATTTCTAGCATCGCTAAGGGTGATTGAATGCATACCTGGCCTTTACAAGGACTCGTGATGGCCTACCGATGTATTGAGTCAGAGCTGCTATCCTCCCAGACAAGTCTGGCACCAACTTGCCGTTCCCGGAGGGATGGAAGGCTTGGTGAGCCTTGGGCGCGGGCACCAATCCCATCTGTACTACTGAATTCACGACTTCTGTAGTGTCATAGATGTTATTAGAATCACCGATAAACAGTTTCGAATGGCGCAATTGTCAGCTGCGCAGACAGATACGAAGGAGATTAAGGAAATGTAAGAAGACTATAAAACGTAATGTAAGCTTACCAGCCAGATCAATACAAAGAAATAGATAGCCATTGTTCGCCTGAATGCCTTTGAATTAAACCAGTCGAACTCTGTCCAACTTTCTGGTGTAAATTGCATCACGGCCCTTTTAAAGCGTCCACGATGAGACCTGATATCTCTGAAAAAGCCATCATGAAATCTACTTCACAATTACAGGAGTCTAGCTATAAAACTAAGCACAATTCTCAACGACAACAATCTGAATAGACAACTCCAAATTTTCATAACATAATTACCAGGTAGGAACTCACAACCTGGGTTACAAGTGTCACGTCGAGACTTCTTTGTGCAAACGCATATAAAACACTACTAATAGTCAACCTTTTATTTACTTCCCACTAAAATTTTTCACGGCAGGGAATTATGTAAGATATAACCACAACGATGCTGACATATTTGCAAAACTCCAGACCGCAGGTGTTTGCGGTGGGGAACGAACGCGCTATTACCCTTTAAGGGGGCTAACGTGTTCACCACCACACCATGCGGGACCTTCGATTCTCTTGGCTCCCAGCTAGTTTTTCTAGTACAACCATTTCCTACTACCAGTAGTGCGCTTTACGAACATATCTTAAGGGAAAAATAAATGAAGAAGAACACCTACTTTATGCTTTCCCAGTGAAACTGTCGCATTTGAAAGAAATTACACACTTTTAAGCCGAACCAAATACCAAGTCCGTTGCATATGAGTATGTCAAGGATAATGGCATCCCACCAACACTCCTCAAAATTCGGTAACAATTGCGTAAATACTACCTCAGTAATCTCCCAGGCTATACTGATATACCAACATATTATACCATGCCGAATTAATAACGCTTTCAAAGCCCAGCCAATAAAATGACCCACAGCGAAGACATCCATGTGGCTCCAAATTCGTTCTAAGGTGATATCCGAGCAGTTTACTGCATACGCCTTTTCCTCAAGTCTCTCCTTACTGAGACCCTCAGGATCCAACCAAGAAAGTACTTTCTTTATATCGGCGAAAGTTTGAAAAAGAGAAAATTGTAAAATCATCAGGTAAACCACTGACATTCCAAATATGATTCGCCACAGTATAGGATGTGGTCGAATAAAAGGACCTATATAAAAAAGGAAAACTTCGTTGCACACTGGTCCTGGATATCAAACTGCAAACTTGGAATATAAAACAGAAAAGAAGACATCTAACCATTTGGAAATGCAAGAGCGCTGACAACAAGGAAGAGAACGAGTGTACTAATACAACCGTCATATATGTTTTGGTCAGTGCTTCGATCCAATCTGCTGCAGAAAAATTGAAATTACAATTGTAAGACGATTACGGCAAACAGAAGTATTTATAATGAACTCAGTCAATATCCTAAGAAGATGAACACGCCAAGTGAGCAAAGAATTTGTTTATATGTTCTTATGAAGTGATCTTGTTGAGCTGATGAGAGGGCGGAACAAGTTGTTGTCGTCGTCGTCATCGTCGTCGTGGTCGTCATCGTTATTTTTGTTGTTATTGCTGCTGCTGTTGCGTTGTTGTTATTTCGCCTTCCTCAGAACCCTACTGTTACGAGAGAGACTCAGCAACGACTGCTCATACCAACCTCGCACCGGCTCAACAACAGCAGTTCATAGGAACACACAAGTAAGAAAAATCGATTATATATACTGAGGTGTAAAGAAAGTGGTTTTGAGTAGCTGAATGAAGAATATCAATAAGAGAAGAATCAAATCAACGGTCGGTTGCTGTGGAGAAAAAAAATAGAAGAAAACAGAATAAACCTACTCTGAAAATGCTTTGTACCAGACGAAAGCGCATAAACAAGCTAAGATCGTAAGAGTGTGAGGCTTATACAATATATCAAGTGTAATGTCTTCAACGACACGATCGTTAACCATTTGAAAATGTATCCGCTCGAGCTCCTTTCGTGTCCGTCGTCGAACGGTTCGAATTGATCTGAATATCCAATAAAAGAATGGATAAAGTACTCGGCGTTGATCAATCCCTAACGGAAATGCCATGCACTCGACTTCACTAAGCATCGTTAGAGGTGACTGAATGCATATCTGGCCTTCACAATGACTCGCAACAGACTACTTATGTATCGAGCCAGTGCTGCTATCCTCCCAGACAGGTATGGTACCTTCTTGCTGATCCCGAAGGGATGAAAGGCTTGGTGGGCCTGGGACGCGGGGATCGATCCCATGTGTATTGCAGGGCGCCTATAACCACTGCGCTACATACGCCCCATTCAACATGTAAAGATCTATGTATGAGTGTTTACGTAAACAGAAACTAAGGCCTTAGTCATAATCAACATTGGATTGACAACAGCAAAAAAGGATAAACATAACTAGAACATAGAAAAGATTATGACAAAAAGTACGAACCTTTCTTCATCTTCAGCTTCTCCTTCTGTCGTGTAGCACTCCGGAGCTGTTCTCCAGTCATTCTCACGTAGTGGAGCGACCTCATCGTCATCCCGGATCATCACTCGACGTCGTAAATTGCTTTCACCTTCTTTCATACATAAATATAACATTATTTAGGACGTTTTAAAAGATGTAGTACGTGAAACAAACACGCGCATCAACATGGTTAGTCCTTTAAGTCCTCTACACTTCTCGATGGACCTTAATGCACTAATGAAGTCCTAACTTTTAGGATTAAACACTGCTGTCCTCAGTGATGGATGGAAGTGCTCATCAGTGGTTTATCGTAAGATACCAAACAAAGTATAATATAAAGAAGACCAACAAGTGAAAAAACGGTAAGACTATATAATTTTTGGCAACGTCAAAAATGATGGCAGTAGAAGTGAACTAGTAACTACAAGCTTTTGAGCATATCCAAACTGAGCAGAACTTATGGAACTCGATAGTACGGATTTCTATTCGGGAAACCTAGGAAAATGATAGGGTAAACTCAGATAGGACATGAAATTCGGGCTTTTCTTTGATGGACACGAAAAGGGATAATGGATTGAGACCAAATGAAGGACAATGTTAGAAGAACAAGGGATTATGCACTGAGCCCAAATCAAAGATTATGTTAAAAGAACAAATCATTCGAAGGAATAAACACTTATTGTAAGCTAGCCTGGTCCTTGTAAGACGAAATCCGATTTAGGAACGGGTTTGGCACTATTTCTTTTCATTTGTAACTTTTGTTACAATACCGAGTAACACTGGAAATCTTAGCATCAATGACGTAATAAGATGTAATAAAAAATATTTCAAAAAAGTATGGGAACGTACTTAGAACCATGGAATTGCAAATACCGAAACCATAGCATACGGAAAAAAGTGGTTACTTAAGAAACACAGTCAAATCTTCTTACAGTAAGGTTTAAAATGGGAAGCTTTGCCTTCCTTAAGACGAAGACTTGAGACTTTAGCCGACTAAAAAACTTCTACAGGCTTTTTTGGATAAATACCAAGAACCCTAGAATGAACAGCAGCGAGGAATGCCCGGAGACCACACGTGATCTGGCCCCGTACCTTCGCATCGACTTTTGATGTGGGGTGGCGCATTTGTCGACCATATGCGACTCTGATCAGCTGTTCTTCCTCAGTGGAGGGCAGGTAATAAACGATGGGTTTTTTCGAGAAGCTGTTGATCGTGTGGTTGCGATTCAGGTTTTCATTTTTCTGTGTGTGTTATCGGAGCGTTTGACTTAGTAAATTGCCCATCAATATACCGTTCCAGGCTCTGAAGAAGGCGAAATCTGCCGAAACGTCAGCTTTAACGAAATAAAGAATAACGTTACACCTCGTGTTTGCTCAACAAGAATACCGAGAACTATTTGGTTAGTGCCGAGGTTAACAGAAAGTCGGTCGTGCGAATTACTTCTTAAGAATGTCGTGTAAGTTGACCAATCTATAAAAAACGGATGGTCTTTAAGGCATATTGAGGCTTACGGTGGGCCGTACGTATTTACGGACACCTCAACCCTAACATGCCAGTCTTAACAAAGCGATGATATCGAGGACATTGATAACCCAATTCAGGCCACACCAACGTATTGGTTTTTGTTTTCCTTGTTAGATGTGTCCTAACCTTCTCTCTTTCTATAGAAACCTTGAAAAGTGCTCTCGGAAAAGCCAATGGGTCTACATTATGATTCCGTGCGGTATTTCATTATATAGTTGTGATGATATTTTGGAGTAAATGCCAGTAGAGTTAAACAAGCAATGTTCCGATCCTGCTCTCGGTCTAAGATTTGGTAGTTCTATTCATCAAGACTAAGTTTAACACTTGCAGGGACCTCAAAACATAAACGAAAGAAGAAAACGAACGTAAACAATCTCCTTTAATAGCTTATTAAATTTTGCTTGGATACTTGTATGACCCGTCTTCACTGGTTGTGGGAGGCCCACCAGAATTTCCGTTTTCTCGGAGATTTGCTGGTTTAGCCATTGTGGTTCTCTGGAGTCCCGAGGTCAACCTAGCCAAAGCCTCCCTAGGTCTTCACCGCGTGGTGAAAACCTGCTGTTGATATTAAATTTTGCAGAGTTAAACTTGTTAGTGTTGATTATAAATCTCGATATCTGTTCTTTGGCTATTTGCTAAGTAGTGTACGCCAATAGCTGTTCTGTCGATAAGAGTTAACAAAGGCCGTTGGTGTAGCCACGCCAAGTCTTCTAACGTTTAGAACTTTTTCGCTTACTTTCTCAGTGTCCGTATTACACCATAACACTCATATTGTACTAATAGAGCTGTTTTAGGTGAGTCTTACCTTCACATGTAAGTCTTGGGAATCTCGAAAAGTAAAGACATAATACGAGGCTTCACCACCGTCATGGTATAAAATTAGTCGCATGGTGACAAATCTGCTGATCCACAAGGGCGGCGGCCGCTTTTTGGTGGTGACGACCTGAGGCAGCAGACTTTAGCAAGACTGTCCTCGGGACTCCAGGGAACCACAGTGGATAGATAAGCAAAACTCCGAAGCTATGGACATTGGTCTGGGGTCCGTACGACCAGTGAAGACGGGCTATTCAAGTATCGAAATAACGGCACAATCGTAGAAATTGTGATTACCAGTATTCGTTCATGAATAACGGATACGTTCTCTGTTGATTAAAAACATGCCTATTCCTTAGTTATAGTTATTTAATTTATTAATAGATATGACAATGTGTATGACACCACATGGGTGTGTTACGTAAGGGGTGCGTGTAGCTTAGTGGTCGGAGGCGCCCTGCAATACACATGGGATCGAACCCGCGCCGTAGACCCATCAAGCCCTCCATCCCTCCGGGGTCTGCAAATCAGTACCAGACTTGTTTAGAAGGATAGCAGCACTGGCTCGATACATCGGTAGCCACCGCGATTCGCGTAAAGGCCAGATATGCATTGAATCACCTCCAACAATGCAACGAATCGAGTGCATGGCGCATCCTTCAGGGGATTGATCAACGTCGAGCATCCAATCCTTTATTATCAATAGATATTTGCCCAGCCAGAGAATAGCAGAAAAAAATGAACCAAAGGATTCGTGTACGCTGTATGTTGAGCTATCAACTAAGTACTAGCAGATGTAGAGTTAAGGCTATAAAGATTTGAGGAACAACGTGCACGGTGATGGTCCATTCGCATTCAGAATTTCGAAACAAAGCTCTGACATTTCCCGAAATCGAACAATCACTGAACAATTGCTGATGACGAGATCGATATCGTTGTAAAAATGGTACTGGAGCGACACAGGTGACCTCCACGATATACTGGGTATCCTAACATTTACTGTACGGCATTGTAATAGAACTATTCGATACAGGTAAGTGTCAATCATTCGTAGCGTTCAATACCATTCTATTTCGTAAAATGCTGTAGAATCTTGTTGCCAATGAAATATGTTATGGGTCACAGTGTCGTCACTTTTTATTTATCACCTATAGGTCAACCACCTATAGGTCAATAACACGGCTGAGAGACAGGCGAAACGAAGGATCCACATGGTGTGGTGGTGGACGCCTTAGCCTCCGGAAAGGGAAATAGCGTGTTCGGTCCCCGGCACAGACACCAACGGTCCGGAGTTTTGCGAATATCTCAGCATCATTATGGTTACTTTATGGATTTTTTTACCAGGAATTCAACTGCTTTCTCAGATAAACCTTCCGGATATAGGGCGACTATAAGTAAAATACTACATTATTAAATATGCAGGATAGATTCTTTAAGCGCTTTTAGTCCTTTAATCCTTGTTATTTTAATCCTGTTTGGTTCACTATTGGTGTAGTGTAGTATAAGAACTTATTAGAACATGTTTCACAAGAGATCTATCTCTACAGGGGTTTTGGAAATTTCCATCGATTTGTCAATGATACCGATCAGTAATCTCTTTCAGCAATCTTGTTGTAAACACAATGATGCTGAGATATTTGCAAAAGTCCGGATCGCAGGTGGCTGTGGCGGAGATCGAACCTCGTTATGACCCTTTCCTTTTCTTTCCTTTCTTGCTTTCCCAATTTTGATCTATCTCAGCAAAAGCCCCTTGGACTACTTGGGTGGAATTTGTAGCCTGGAAACAAGTTAGCGGTCAAGTCCACTTGTTGGTTTCAGTACAACCACTATATAGCGAACAGCTATGAAGAAAACGAAACATCAATTCAATGGTGGTACTTGAAAATTACTAAGAGAGGAAGAATAGGCCAACGACATTGTGATAACGTCGCTTAGCATTCTTTGTGTGTTCCTCTGTTTGTTCTGTTTTTTTCCCTTCACACTTTGTTCCACTATCGAAGCTACTCGTAACGTCTTCTGGTTAGTAAAATGGAAGTAGCAAACCTAATTACAGTAATGTTGTCAGTTTTGTTGTTCTTGGCAGCGTTTATCATCCTGCTTTTGAAATGGCTGGATATTCGTTCACTGGATGAACTTAGAAATATTTTCAACCTTGTTGTCGCTGGTAATGGCCAACATATGTTATCGAATTTATTCCAGGTAATCTTTTAATGAGGACTATTTACGAATATGATTTAGATGGTGGTACTACATCAGGTCGAAAGGTCATCAGGACAAAGTAATTTCTTCTAGGTCGATGAGAATTCGAACCGATATGGTGGTGAGCTTGTTGCTGCAGTGCTCAAAGTAGGTAAATTTGGATCAGTGGTTTGGTAATCAAAAGCCTTTTGTTTCTATTGGTTCGGGGATTTCTTTTTCCTTTTCTGTCGTCATTTGAATGTGATGGTTTACCATATGTGATATTTCTATTTATTCTTAGTCCCATAACGTTCAAGAAATCTTCGTTCTGTGTGGTGGTCATATATCGCCGATTCTTGTGGCTGCTGAGAAGCTCGGAATAAAAATCATCGATACTCGTCACGAGGTATGGAGGTGACTTTATGAACGTTCTAAACGTTTATGTTTTCCATCTATGATGAGGAACTTTTTGCGTGGGCGACCTAGCATTAAAGGAGTTTAAAAACCCTTTTAGGTTACAGCCGTCTTCGCCGCAGATGCGGTCGCACGTCTTCGTCAATCCATCGGAGTCGCAGCAGTAACTGCAGGTCCAGGTGTTACGAATACCATCACAGCAGTAAAGAATGCTCAGATGGCTGAGAGCCCACTGCTGCTCATTGGTGGTGCTGCTCCCACATTGCTCAAAGGTCGTGGTGCCTTACAGGTAAAACTTCCAACTTTGAACAATTGACGGTTGAGGTATTGTTCAAGAAGAATTCTTATTTGAATACTTGGGAAAATCTGCCGTGGTCATCCTCTCTAGCACATTACCATGCTTACCTAGGTAAATCTTTGAGCGATGTTCCTTTACAGGATATAGACCAACTCGTCCTACTTCGCCCACTCTGTAAATATGTAGCACGCGTTGAGCGACTACGTGATATTGTGCCAACCGTTCGTGAGGCTATTAAGGCGGCCGTATCCGGTTGCCCAGGGCCAGTATTTGTTGAGTTTCCAGTGGACGTACTATATCCTTATCAGCTTGTAGTCAAAGAGATCGGCTTCAGTACGAAAGCCGATGGCTTTGTACAGGTATGCTATAGTTAATTGCAATATAGATGCGTTATTTCTGTTCCTCGTTATGCGAGCTCCAGCACTTTCTTCATTCATTTCGGTATCCTGGTACCAACTACGTCCCTGAAAGATGTTGGATTTGCCTGGGTTTGGCTGTGGTTTGAAGGTCAGCTGCTCTTTCCCCATTAACGTGTCGAATAACAGTTGAGCTTTTCTCTGAAGTCCTAAAATAGCCGTTTTCGATCAGCCACAGCGCCTTTATTCCACGAAGTCGTCATCCCTTCTGATGAGAAGAGGTTTCAAATATTAATATTTAGATTATTGTTTGATGGCAGCGGTTTCTACGATTATTAGAGCAATTAATCAAGAACAATGTAATGTGTTGCATCCCAGTGTTTCCAATACGCTGGAGAGATTTCGACGGACTTTTAAGGCTCGGGATTACTGTAGAAGTGATCGTACCAATCGGTTTACCCGCGTGCATGCTGTACGCAGAACGATAATGTTTATTAACAGTGATAAGAGCACCTTAAAAGAAGACAAATAACTAGTTCTTCCTGCACATTAACAAGGTTTACTCACAGGGGTGTTCTAGAAGGTACAGATTTCGATGACGTCGATGTTCATAGGAACAGTACATTGACTGTAATGGCAATGAAACATGAGCTGTGAAAATTGTACTCGCACATGTACAATTGGTAATACTTTACTATCCAAAGAAGTATTATTCTGACTCAGAACCTAGGTTAGGTTGCAGAAACGAGTTATTGCCATGAAAGCAAGCTTTAGTAAGCTTTTAAGAGGGTCAGGGTTTCAACATCGTCATGTTTCACTACATGTTTCATATTTCAGAAGGCTTTGAATTGCTATCTTCGATATCATGTTTCGAGACAGTTTAGTGCTGCTTGGCAAAATCAAGACATTAGTCCACTACCATCACAGATTCCATTGCCTACTTCGGATGAGGTTGTAGAACTATTGTTTAATACCTTCAAAAGTTTCATACACTTCTATTTTGAAACTTTGTCAATAAGTCCCTATGAAAGGTCTCTTATTTCATACCTAACTCGTTATTTCGGAAACATCCATTTCATTGCTTTATTGTTTTGGTAACACTCTATTTAGGTCAGAAAAATTGTCCAGCTTATTCGTGAAGCGAAGAAGCCGTTATTGCTGATTGGTAGTCAGGCAATGCTTCCTCCAGTAGTTCCGCAAAATTTGGTCAAAGCAGTTGAATCACTGGGAATTCCTGTTTTTCTTGGTGGAATGGCGCGTGGTCTGTTAGGGAAGGAAAATCCTCTTCAAATGCGGCAGAATAGAAAGGAGGCGTTACGTGAAGCTGATCTGACAATATTGGCCGGTTGGTTTGCATTGTTTGCCGTTCTTATACTCCTCTTGTTTTTAACCATTTAAAAACGTCCATAATAAATTCCAGCCTTAACGGCGATTACAATGTGAACTTTTTTATTTACTGCTTACTACAATTTTTCAAGACAGGGTATATGTGAAACACAACCACAATAGTATACCTCTACCCTGCTGTGACAAATTGTAGAAGGCAATAAATAAAAACATAACATTGTGGTTTCGACTACATCCTCAGCTTAACTAGGTTCGATTCCGATTTGGGCTCCCTAGATCAATTTCTTTGACAGGCGATTGCTTATGGCACTGATAGATAGAAAACTGGCTGAGAAAAAAGGCGAAACGAAAGACTGGCATGAGGTGGTGGTGAACGCGTTAGGTCCCGGAAAGGGCAATGGCGTGTTCGATCCCCACCGCTGACACCTGTGGTCCGTAGTTTTGCAAATATCTCAGCATTATTGTGGTTTTGTGGAGATTGTTGCTTACTATAGATCCTCAGTTTGGTGAAGTTTATTAGCATTTAAGGTACATCATGTGATTTTCACGTGTTTGCTTACATTTAATGTACAACGTGCGTGTCTTCCTACTGTTTGTTAACTTTTAAGGTGCTGTTTGTGACTTCCGACTGTCTTACGGACGTATACTGTCTAAGAAGTCGAAAATTGTGTCCATTAACAGGAACCGCAACCAATTGACAAAGGTGGTTTTTTTTCTGTCAAATTCAAGCGCTACCCGTCTTGGTAATTTTCGCCAACAATAGAGCAGAATTGGAAATCCTTGTTTTCTTCCCGTTTTCATTCTGTTACGTTTTAACGGCACATCATGAAAGTGTTTCTGAAAAACTAGCAACGCTTACTCTGGCTATTTCATGTTTTAAAACACCATACGTTCTGATTAACTCTTCAACTACTTAAGTTCTTGACGGTCTCTAGATGACTTACTTTAGTGTTTCCATGAAAGTATTCTTTAACCATCCCTTTTTTTTTCCGTGGTGTTTGTTAGGATTGGGTCACTTGTACTGGAGTATTGTCCTATCGCGTGTTGTGATGCTTCTTTAAAACCCGTTTATTTTCCTGAGTATTCTTATTTTTTTTGTAAGCTGACGTCATATTTCAGTACTAGGTCAGATTTTTATTTCTAGCGCAGCTTATCCCAAATGTTGCGATTTTATATGGAACAAATTTTGCAAAATTTTTGCCGAGAAGTCACACGGTCATTTCGTTTAGAACGAGAAAACTTTCTGGAATGCAGACATCTCTGTGCTCGCCGACGTTGCATCGACGTTGGTTGAAGTTGCCAAGCAAGTTGAAAAGGTCTATACTTCCTGGCAGTGAATTATTCCCAAAAGCATTTTCACAGCACCTTGTAGAAAGCTGGATTCCCTATTTCAGGCTCGCTGCAGTGCGCCATCTGAGTGGTTGGATGAGTTGAGGAGAAGGGATAACCAAAAAGAAGAAGGAAATGCAGCAAAGATGGCTGATGAATTAGTAAACGGACTTATTAATCCTCTTAACTTTTTGGCGCGTCTCGACAAGGTGAGGATAAGAATACCCTATTATAAAAGAACATATAGTATAGCTTAACACATCGGCAACGATGCGCACTGATTTCATTTTGTACGTCTCCGAAAACATTTTTATATCTAAATTATATCTAAACCTTGAATAAATTTATCTCACCTCTTGGTAAACTTTATTAATTGAAATAACAACCATTGTGGTGCTGAGACATTTTCAAAACTTGGACCCAAGCCAGATTCGAACCCGCGATAACTACTTCTGATGTTATTTACTGCACCAATAAGGCCCTTACATTGCCGTTTTCTCAGCCAGTTTTATTATTTTTCACAGTAGGATGTGATATCTGGGATTTGGCCTGAGATCCGAGTTTTTGAAATATCTCAGGATCACTGCTTGTATTGCACATCATAGCTTGCTGTGAAAAACAATGATAGGCAGTAATTGAAAAGTGAACATAGCAATTCCTACCAAAGCCTCAGCTAAGCTGGGTTTAATGCCAATTTGTGCTCCCCAGACCAATTTCGTTGACGACCGATTGCTGATGGCACTGGTAGATAGAAAACTAGCTGAGAGACAAGCCAAGCAAAGGCCTCATTGGTGCAGTGTGTAACACGTGAGCATCCGGTAAGGATAGTCGCGGATTCGAATCTGACCTGGGGTCAAGGTTTTGCAAATATCTCAGCCTCATAGTGGTTGTATTTCACATCATATCTCGCAATAAAAAATAGTAAGAGGCAGTAAATAAATGTTAAACATTAAAATAACGACTTTTAGGATCTACAGAACTTTGCCATTAAATTACTTGGAATGAATTTAAGATCTTCAGGGGGCAAAAAATTAATTTCTCCGAATCATCTGGAACTTCGAGGATCGAAAGGCAGAATTTTCTTCTGACTGGACATGATAATATTATCGAGTATGTCGTTGACACTGAAGGTCTCTTTAAGGCCAAGCTTGCGTTATGGATTTTGCCGATTTTGGTCGATTTTAAACAAGTTCAGAATTAAGTAAACTACATGAGAATTAGCAATTCATTTCGAACGTTTTGACAGACTTGCTATATTTTATTTCTGTTATCAATTCTTCAAATGCTCTAATTATTGAAAAATTGCCATCAGTTTTCAAAAAATTTGGTGGTTCGTCTCGATCATGTTAAACATACTAATGGCAAAACTAAGTTTGATCTCTCATTTTGAGCACTTAATACGTCTTTAGAGGTGTAATAGCCCTAGAAATAGTGTGGCCGCACTTTCTTATCACTTTAACACTGGGATTCTTACAGAAACTTCCTGACGACGCCATCCTTGTTGCAGATGGAGGAGATTTTGTTGGATCGGCAGCTTACATTGTACGACCTCGCGGCCCTTTGCAGTGGCTTGATCCAGGAGCTTTTGGGACACTTGGTGTTGGTGGAGGATTTGCACTCGGAGCAAAGGTTGTGCATCCTAATCGGCCAGTATACATCTTGTGGGGTGACGGATCTTCAGGATACTCAATAATGGAATATGATACGTTTCATCGTCACAAGTTCCCAGTAATAGGGATTATTGGCAACGACGCTTGTTGGACGCAAATCGCTCGAGAGCAGATTCCTATGTTCAGCAGCAGCGTTGCGGTTGATTTGGCGGTATATTACCTTTTTTTTCAGAAAGAAACAAAGGCAGAAATTGGAGCCGTTCGGTTATGCGAATACGAGAGTTATTCGGTATTCTTCTTCAGCGCACTCACTACCACGAAATTGCGGTAGCCCTGGACGGATGGGGAACTGCGTTGTCAAAAGAAAACGTGTCTTTTACTGAGGAAATTTTGGATGAAGCACTCCGTCAGAGTCGTGAAGGCCGATCGTCACTGGTTAACGTTCTTATCGGCAAAACGAATTTTAGAGAGGGTTCAATCTCTGTTTAGATAAACTTCTAGGCAAATAACAATCTGATGAATGAGAAGAGGTAGTTATTTCTGTTGTAAAAATGAAGGAAAATAATTGTTGCTGTTGTTTAGACTGGATCTTTTTGTTCCAAGATTTACCCCAACTTTCGACCGTATCTAAGCCTAACCACCTACTCTGATTCTGCACAGAAGTCTAACAGTTCTCATATGATAATTTAATACAGTTGTAATTATAGCATCATAATTCCTTTTATCAGGGCTGGTTTTGGAAGTTCTCTAAGCACATAGCTCACAATATACGCTACCACATCATCAACAATTACTGCATTTTTTCAGAACTAAAACCTCCCATATCTAGTTATCTTCAATGTTGCTATGAAGAAATGTATTTTAATAAATCTATTTTCTCATAAGAATCTACAGCTTTCATTCATATTAACAATATTAAGCACGTCAATATAAGCGACAGATGAGGGGGTTTAAAGTGAGGGAGAGGGAATGGAACGCGAATTGAACTCGACAGTGTGCTACCCATAGAAGGCAAGTGGACCTGAGAAAAAAGCTCTTCACCTCCATTGTTTCAGGTTGTACTAGATTTAGTGCACATTTTAATCATGTACGTGAACCTGCAATCGTGACTGTGAAGTGCATAGGGGATGGTCTGAGGTCGCATCTCACAAAAAAGCCAGTTTTACAGGAGATTCTCTGTTACCAATCTGCGTGCTAAGCACAAATACCAGAACCAAGAAAGCGTAGGGTTCCTCTAAAAAACAGAAATAATTGTACTTAGAAATGTCATTCGTATTCTTTAAACAACCGGAGCTAATTTTGCAACTCTAAGATGTAATAGTGTGGCACGGCATTTTGGCTCATCATTCATGGATAGGGGGCAAATTTATTGTTTCCAAGTTTTGCTGATGTTTTCTAATTGTTTTTATTAGCGCGGAATAATATTAACTTTATCGAACTCTCCAGAAAGTGGAACTAAATCTAGCAATGCTATCGCAAACCTCATGTATATGACGGGTAGTTTCGTTGGACATTTTTTTAATAACTTAATAATGTAAACTCAAGTATGGTCGATACGATCATAGAAATAATCACAAGCTATCAATCCCATAACTTTGATGATCCCTTTAGTAAGCTTAAAAAGAAAGTCCGTGCAAAGTGCGGAAGATTCGAAAATGTTTGGCAGTACAAGCAATACCTATGTAATAATCAAAGAGACCGATAAACTAGAAGAAATGCAAACAAACAAACGCAAACGAGAAAGCAGTGCCTCCAGGCGGAATCGAACCACCGACCTCCTGTTTACAAGACAGACGCTCTGCCACTGAGCTATAGAGGCGCTGTCGTGCGTGGGTTTACAATGAACTTCTACCTCTTCGCACAATTTTTTCGTTTCGAAAACATTGACATGTTATGACAATGTTGGGATCATTCGTATCAATCAAAAAATGAGCAGTTGGAGTTTCAGTGAATCACCATTAATGCCTCTTAAATATATACCGTTCGTCTTTTTTCCTATCATTCTATTAATAGTCACATGACAGAACTGTCAAAACCAATCACGTTTTGACAACGAAATAAGCATTCAAAAGATTCCATTGATCATCGAGTAACTGAGTGGGGCACCAATGAACTGCATTCGTTCTCATTGCGTCCTAGAATTGCTCAGTTTGCTCTGTTTGCTCGAGGAATACCACCATTGTTCTTCGTAAAAAAGTCTAAACAACTGCATTGCAACCCTGCTACGTACTCTTGTTATCATGTGGAGCCTAGTGATTCACTCTACATCGTGGATATGATTGATCGTACTGAATCTTTTTCGAAGCCTTGTGCACGGCTCTCTTTCAACCAGTTTCCTGTCAACCGTGTTGAACATGCATCGAATGAAGTTTGTAGACGGCAGAAACGCAGATGAAGAGATAGTTGCCGACTTAATGCAAACATACCCCGTGCAAAAAATACAGTTTTTCTAGCTTTCAGGTTATGCATGATTCTTTCCATTAGTTCTCTGCAAGTGATTTCTCCGCCATGACCGTGGAGTGGGATAACGGAACCCCTGCCAATTGATTCCGTTAGTCATAAACATCCTCTTTTATGGCCATTCCGCAGAGTTGGCCAAATTTCAACGCATGTTGTTGAATCTCACCGGCTTGCTGGAGTAATATGTTGGCGTACCAGCTCGCTATTTCTGAAGACAAACATATCTCGACGATGCTAAATTCTCGGCTCTCTTGTAGCCACCGTGAAGCTGTCGAAATCCCAATTCTATAACAAGACACCACAGTGATCTTGGTTAACTAGAACCTTCTACATGTTATGATATGACTGAAAAGAAGATTTCTTATAAATCTCAGTAACTAATCGATATATGCAATATATTCAAATGAACTGCCCTTGTTGAACTGATGCGAGGTTGGCACCAGTTGCCCTCGCCCTTGTTAATGCTGGGTCCGATGGCTAACGTTTCGACGACGTCGCCTTCTTCAGAGCCTGAACTTACTTTGTGTAACGATATCCGCATAGGTCGGTGAAATATTTATAATACTAATAACAATCTAGCATACAAATTATCGTCATTTTGTTTAAAAACTACCCACCGTGTTATTAGGTATGGTACCACTCCAGTGTTGTTTACGTGGGATGACGAGTCAGACCCACCGAAGTCAAAGAACCAGTTTGAAAAAAAAGGCGCCTGGTCACGTATGCTAGTGAAGCATTCCTCTTTTCGGATCATCTTTATACTTTTGAAAATTATCTAAAGCTGAGAGTCTTCGAGAGCGGGAGAGTTGATGTTTTTGATTCCTACGGTAAGATCCAGGCCATTACTTCAAAATCATCAACATTGTGCTTTTGCGCCTTATATGTACCTAGAGGAGTGCCTTATCCAATTTTAAGCCTCCCATCTAGATGTTCTTTTATGTAGACACGAAGTGGTCGTCTACCCATTTCACCAACGTGTTCTACAGCGCAAACTTCACATGAGCTCACGTATATTTTACCTAAGCTCATGCAATCCCCGTCTCTCCCGTTAAGACAGATTACACAACTTTCTGAGCTGCATAGACGATCGGTGATGGACATTGTGTGGGAGCTCAACAACCGCCACATAACTTTCAAGAGCACTTTATCTTAAGAACCTCTTAATGATGTAATTTATTTCTTTTGATATGAAGGGTAGTTTTGAAGGGATATTATTTAGGTTGAAACATCATTTTGAGACACAACCTTACGTTTTGATCCCACTCAAGTGGCTTCTGCTTTGTAGCCGTTGAAAATGGCTATCTTTCGTGCCAAGTTTAACAGCTCCTCCCTTTTCTCTTCTCCTGTGCAGACATTTTTAGGCGTTCGGAAGAGAGAATATCAAGGTTACCAAAACTCATAATCACCTAATGACTAAGATTTATTCCAACCCATCTACCTCGCATAAAAATATCTCTAGGTCACCTACAGTAAGTGCAGCCAAAGAGCACGCATATAGCGGAGTTATTAAATATTACCTCACTTTATACGTAGAATGATTCCTCATTTCGAGGCATTCTTGTGCTACTCCTAAGACATAAAGACAGAATAAATATCTGTGGCTTCTCGACTCAAAAACTAACGACTCTATGGAAACAGTGTCTTAATTTTTCAATCCTCGTGTTTTCGGAAAGATATTTTGCAAAAGCTAGAAGATTGGGCATGGGACAGCGACTAGCACCAAGCCTTTCCATTACTTTTGTGTACAATGTGGAAGCTCCGGTTCTCAATCACCGACCCTTATTCTACCGTATATACACAGACGTCAGCTTAATCGTGTGTTCCACACGAAAACAGATGGACAAGTGCTTTGAATTAGTAAATAGACACCCAGAGTATTTAAGATCTACGCGAGAAAAACTAACCGAGGACTGGCTTCCATTCTTAAACATCCAAATCAAGCTCTCAGAAAGTGAAATGGTATCGTAAGCGAAGTACTAAAGATATACTAGTTCACTACCGTTTCTGTTATTCTTCACACATCAAAAAAGCACCCATTAAAATCATGTGCCGAACGGCTAAAAGTGTGTGCAAAGCAGAAGACGAAACGAAGGAATCACTACACTTGGCGTGAACAATAGCCATTTCCAGTGGCTACAAAACAGCAGCCACTCGAGTTAGATCAAGGGTAGGGTTATGCCCTAGTATAATATTTCAAACCTTGATAAGATCAACGAAGCTGAGATATTTGCAAAACTCTGGACCGCAGGTGCCTATGGTGGGAAACGAACGCGCTATTGTCCTTTCCGGGGAGTAACGCGTTCACCACCACATCATGAGGGTCCTTCGTTTCGCCTGTCTCTCAGCTAGTTCTATCGATCTTTTTGCCATCAGCAATCACCCGTCAACGGGATTGATCTGGGGAGCCCAAATCGGCATTGAACCCAGTTATGCTGAGGCTATAGTTATAATCACAATTTTAACCTTTTTACTAACTGCCTACTCTTTTTGATGGCAGGGTCTATTGCGAAATATAACTTCAACGCTGCCATCAAAAAGAGTAGGCAGTAAGTAAAAAAGGTTAAAAATCTTGATAAGATCGCTTTCAAGCTAACCTTCATGTCAAACGAAATAAATCACGGCCTTAAAAGGTGCCTAAGAAGAGGTGGTCTTGAAAATTCTGTGCTGGTTATTGACCTCCAATCTCCTCCCTATGCTGTCAATTAATCCGCAATCGGCTCTATGATCGTTTCTGCAGCTCAGAAAATTGTGTGTTATACCTTAACAGCAAAGAAGGAAATTCTATAAGTTCAGGTATTCACAAATCCCAACGGTTTTCTATCTCATCGTGGCTGGGAGGCGTTCCTGGGTGTCGGACTGAGATGTACAGCAGGGGATTCACCCGCTGGCAGGGTCTCCCAAGCTCAGAAGGAGTTCAGCGTTTCGATCAGGAACCCTAGCTAAGAGTAAACCAAGATCAGGATCCACCATTGTCCTGATGAAAAACTGATATGAATACTGGACGCATGGTGGCAAATTTTCCTCTGATCCACATGGGCCGCGACAGCCCGTGGTAGTGAGGACCTGGGGGCAGACTTTGGCCAGGCTGACCTTGGGATTCCAGGGAACCACAATGGCTTAACCAGCAAATCTCCGAAAAATAGAGATTATGCTGGGGCTCGCACAACCAGCGAGGACGGGCCATTCAAGTATCAAGTAAGGTATTCACAATATATTTGATCTCATGTAAAACATGCGGTGAAGAATATATTGGGGAAACGGGTAGACCACTTTGTGTCCGCGTAAGAGAACATCTCGATGGTGAGGTAAAAACTCGACAAAGTACTCCACTGGGTACATTTACGGCACAGCACAAAAGCGCAAGGGTGATGACTTTGAAGTGATTGGCTGAATCCTAGCGCTGGAATTAAAAAAAATCAAAACCCAACTCTCTCGCTCTCGAAGACTCTCGAAGAGTTTTAGATAATTTTCAAAAGTGTAAAGATGATCCGAAAAAACGAACGCTTCAATACCACAAGTGAACAAACGCCCTTTTTTGGAAATCGATTTTTTAACCTCGGTGGGTCTGACTCGTCATCCCACGTGAAGAACACTCGGGCGGTCCCACATCTAACAACATGGTGAGTAATCTTTAGATAAAGTGCCGATCATTTGTATGTCAAAATTTTATTAGCACTCTAAGCATTTCACCGATTTTTACAAATATCGTTACATAAAATACGTCCAGGCTCCGAAGAAGGTGAGGTCGTCGCAACGTCAGCCATCGAACCCAGCATCAACAAAGGCAACGACCACTGGTACCAACCTCGCATCAGTTCAACAAAGACAGTTGGCAACAACATATTATACATACATGCAATGCACATTATTATCACCTTTATCACCTGTAGTCCCGTTGATCGTCGAGTGACTCGAGCGAGCGCCAGTAAATCCTCCATTTTTTGCCCGTCGCGTGCAAGAGTAGGGGTTCTGCTCCTGTAGGGGCTCGTCGAGCATCATATCTTTCTTCTAGGCTCTTCGTGAAAAACTCTGCCCATCCAGTCGGTGGTCTTCCTGCAGTGCGTTAACATCCCGAGGTCCAGTCACTAACGGCTCTTTTCCATCGGTTGTCGTTCACACGCATTTCGTGTCCGGCCCACCTTATCTTCGACTGTTTGGCGTACAGAACGGCATCCTTGATTTTTGGTCGCTGACGCAGGTCGGAGCTTCTGATCCCTTTCCTCAGTTGTGTGACACGGGATCCTCTAGGCGTCGTCCTTCCGACTGCACGTCCAATAACGCTGAGTGATCTTTCATCCTGCTTATGCAGCAAGCAGGTTTTCTGACGCATACGTTAAGGCAGGAAGGACCGTTGAGTCGAATAGGTGAGCACGCAGTCGGGTGGTCTTTTTTCTCCCCACTACTTTTTTGATGCTCTTGAAAGCTCCCCAAGGCGGTCGTTTCCTTCCGCTCAACTCTGAAGCTAACTCGTTCACCATATCGATTTTCCGACCTAGATAGACGTAAGTGGAGCATTCAGAGATGTTCGTTCCGTTGAGGGTGCATGGGCATATGAAACTAATCCGTTCCTCATGAACATCGTTTTTTGTGAGATTTAGTCGAAGACCAATCTTGCCACAGGCTCTGTCAAAGTCGGCAAGCATACGTTCCGCTTGGTTAATGATTGGTGTTATAAGAACGATGTCATCAGCAAAGCGAAGATGGTGCAATTGCCTACCATCGATTCTCACTCCCATGTTATCCCATTACAATGTTCTCATGATGTTCTCGAGGGTGGCGGTAAATAATTTTGGCGAGATGGTATCGCCTTGCCTAACTCCTCTTTTTGACATCAATGATAATATCGTTGTACAATGGTGACATCTTGATTGTGGAATTTTTGTACAGCTCACGAAGAATCTTTATGTACTGAATAGGGACCCCCCTGAATATCAAGGGCTTCCATGACTGTTTCTATCTCGAATGAGTTAAAAGGCTTCTGTAAATCGATGGACGATGTGAGACAGAACGGGTCTTTTTGTACTCTCGCATACTTCAATAAGTCTTGTTATAGCGGTGATCTGGTCCATCGTACTAGCTTTCATAGCGCTAACGTGAAGATGTTGAATGAGCCGATCGTATTCCTCGTTGATGTTATCGACAACGGCATCTTCCCAACAGCCGACTATTGGATTGAATAAGTCCCCTGTTAACGGTGGTTTTGGAGCTTCGTTTTTTGAATTTGGCGGCTTTTTTCTCCTGTCTGCGAGAAATGGAATGTTGCACGAAGGAGGCGGTGGTCTGATCCCGTGTATAATTTTGGGACAACAGCGACATCGGTTAGGCAAAACCTTCTATTTACTATGATGTGGTCTCCTTTATTATGGTACTCTCCACTGAGAGACTTCCACGTCCAGCGATGAGGGTGGCGCTTTCTGGAATTGCGAGTTACCATGGATGGTCTTGGTCGTCGTGATAAACTCAGAGAGCCACTCACCCTGCTCGTTCCAATCTAATCCGTGGGTCCCAAAATGACTTTCTTCGGACGTTCTTCTTGGCCCAATCTTAGCGTTGAAATCTCCTATGACGACCTTGAAGACTGAATAGTCTTCTCTGTAGAACTTCTCCAGTCCATATAGAATGCTTCGACTTCTTCTTCCTCATAGTTTGATGATGGCCTGTAAATCGAACATTGTCAATATCCAGTATTGATCCACACGTCTTTAATCGTAAACGTCCGATTCGGGTTGTTAGTTTTTTTGAATGAATTGATCTTCATGGATAAACTTGTGCTGACGAGAACGCCGACGCCGCCGATTCCTCTACTGTTGCGTGTTCCGAGGAACAGTTCTTCTCCGATGTCACAGGCGGCGTTGAATGGGTGGCGACGTCTCGTCTCGGCCAGGCCAATGACGTCGTACCTTATCCTTCTTGCTTGCATGAGCAAGTCTTCTATTGAGGAATTGGATGCAAGTGTACGTGCATTATAGGTACAGATCGTCACCTTAGTTCTTCGCAATCCAGGCAGCTTCTATTGGCTCTGAGATTTTAGCAGCCTCTCCGTATTCTTCCTACCTAATGCTGCCGAATTGGGGGCTTTTTTGGGGGTCAGGGAATGAGGCCCGTTTCTTTTGCTATGTTTAGCATTTTTGATGCCCACGTATGGCTTGCTGGGCTCTGAACGTGGGGGGCTGGGTATACTCACGGGTAGCTTGCCAGGCTCTCCCAGAGTGGACATGGAGCTTGTTTTTTGGTGGCGACTCCTAACCGCCTCCCATATACTTCCCTGTCAATTGATTGCAGGATTTCGGCCGAATTGACTCGTAGTATAGAATCCGTATAAGCGAGAACGCACCCACACACGCATGCATGAATACACCTCGTAAATACAGAGAGTATCTGCCAGATCGGAGCAGCAGAAACGGGGAGTCCCTCCTCTGTATCCACCTGCTTCTTAGGGAAGCAAAGGTCGCTTTTGGTTCGCGATTAACCGCTTGTCCGCCACCTGGGGACGCACCACGTAGCCTCGCAGCTAACCAGTTCGAGATCGCTCATATGAGGAAGATCCGTGGTTTACATTATTATACATACACGTATATCGATGTTATGACATGGTCTCGTTATGGGACCCTCCTGGTGGATCCTCATGGAAGCACCTCAGTGGAGAGGCAATATGGCGTCTCCGGGGTTAATCGCAGCCCAAAAGCGACTATATCTTCCCAGAGACAAAGGTGGACACAGGGCATGGACTTCCTTTTTTCTGCTGAGCCCATTTGGCATATACCTTCTGTGTCTACGAGGACGTAATCATGGATGTGTGTGTGGGTATGTTCTCGTTTATGCGGGATTGTATTCTACGAGTCAATTCGGTCAAAAGCATGCAATCAAGTAACAGGGAAGTATATGGGAGGCCGTTAGAGTCGCCTCCAACAAATAAACTGTCCATCTACTCTGGGAAAGACTGGCAAATTATCAACGAATATATCCAGCCTTCATGTTCATAGCAGGCAATTCGTGGGTATGAAAAGCTATGCACAGTAAAATAAACGAGCCTCATTCCTCCGACCTCGAAATAGCTGCAATGCGGCAGCGTTTGGTAGACCGAGAACGGCAAGGCCACTAAAATTTCAGAGCCATTTTAGGCCGCCGAAACACCAAAAAGACTAAGATAACCACCTGTGCAAACAATGCACGTTCATTTGCAGCTGAGTCCTTGACACAGAACTTAATCTTCCATGCAAGAATGATAAACCACGACGTCATCGGCCTGGCCGAGACGAGACGACGCCACCATTCAACGCCGTCTATGACACCGGAGAAGAACTGTTCCTCGGAAAATGCGACAGTAGAGGAGTCGGCGACGTCGGCGTTCTCGTCAACACGAGTTTGTCCACGAATATTGATTCATTCGAACAACTAACAACCTGTAGTGGACGTTTGTAGTTAAAGAGTTGTGGATCAATTGCGGTTTAGACAATCTTCTTCGTCTACGCACCGACATCTAGCCCTGGTGAAGACAAAGTCGAAGCGTTCTGTATGGACGTGGAGAAGTTCTACAGAGAAAACCTTGTATTCTATATGATTGCCACAAGAGATTTTAACGCTAAGAGTTGACCCAGATTAGAATGAAACGAGAACAGTGAGCGGCTGCCTGGGTTCATCATGCCTACCAGGACCATTCATGATAACTCGCATTTCCCAAAGCCGCACTCACAATGGTGCCGTGGCAACCCCCCAATGGGCAATACTTAGATAATTGATGGCCTTTTTTCACTGGTTGTGCTGGCTCCAGCATAATTTCTGATTTTTCGGAGTTTTACTGATTTAGCCATTGTGGTTCCGTGGAACTCCGAGGTCAGAGGTACACTGACGTGATGGCGAGAGCACGTCTTTAACGTGAAAAACACTACTGGTCTTCTTAATAATAAAACTCTCTCAAAAGCTCATTCGACGTTCAATCTATCCCACCAAGCATCTTCATAATTTCAACAATAAAAAAACTCAAAACCTTTAGTGACGCTCACCGAAGACAACATTGCATCCGTTGGTGTTTTGTCGTCTACTTTTTAGGTAATGAGACCATCCATAATGCACTGGAGGAATGTGACCGTTTCAGATAGTACTGACAGTCTTCCATATCCTAATAAGTACACTTCCCCATCTATGAGAATTTAGGTGGTTACAACTCATAAAAAGAAAACGGTAAAAGAAGGCAAAAAGTGTTAACAAAGTTCTTCATAATCTGACCGAAATTTTGTAAAGCAACTTTAGCTTCTCTTCGTGGATTTCTCGGGAGACTACGAAACCAGCTGGAATATCAGCTCTTTAGAAATACACTTGTTTATATTGAAAAATTCGTGATGAGGTGAGAGTTGTACATGGATTAGAGATCTCGCGCGATGCAAACGTGATCGTTGGATCGACATTGCGCCGCGAGCAGGCCGAGCCTTCATCCCTCTGGAGTCTGCAAAATGCTGCCATATTTGCCTAGGAAAACCCCTTTGAACCAAAAAAGCTGGTGAACGTCTGCAGTGAAAAACTGGAAACGTGTCTGCGCAATATCTTAGAATTCCATTTTCCACCAGTGTCGATCGACGTCCATGAGTATGACAAAGTCCTCAAGCAGCAGCGTGCAACGCTCGCAAATCAGAAAAGCTTCTTCGTTGACGGATGAATGACATAGAATGAATGAAAGAAGCTCTGAGATTTGCACAGGATTTGATGAAGGGTTGTATAAACTAAAAAAAGTAAACGAAACGCAAAAACTCTGAGTAATTTACCACGAACGCAATACATTATTCACTAATCAAGGCTGGGTTGTTGAGTGAAAGTCAAAGTTTTCAGGACGTCGACCATTTTCCGTTCTGTTCCTTCTTTCTCTCTTCATTAAACAAATGTTCTCACAATCACAATAATGCTAAGATATTGGCAAAACATGCTGGGCAACTGAGGAGTGAAGTGACACCGTGCTAGCAGGAAGAACTGTTTGGTACAAGAGTGGGATACTGAGTGATGCCACTTTGTTTATAAGGTACTTCACTCCGTGCGGTTCGACTCGATTAGACTACAAACACCAGCATCACAATAAACTGTCGGCGTGCATACTCGGCTTGAATCATCGCACTTCTGAAGAAGTCAATGACGTCCATACATTAGCCACAACAATGAGTTCTAGTAACTACGTCAAAGCTCATCAGTATACCTAGATAATGGTAAGAATTCAAAGTCTAGAAAGTATAAAATATTTGCGAGATAGACAATGGCCGACAGCGACTGATGCATAAATATTCGAAGCTATTAATATCCACTACAACACCACCGGTGAAGTCTCGACAAGCTTCAACGAAGGTATTGCAGCGGATACTCGAAGGCAACCAGGTACTGGTGACGAATGACGAATAATCCTTCTGTGATACAGTTTGTATGGAGGCTATCAGGCAAAAGCTTCTCCCGGCGACAAATAATGTGCCGTCACAAGCGACTTGTCACATGCGCCAAACATAATTGTGGGGTTGGGTCACGCCTTAGATAAAACGGACACACTCGAGACGAGGTTGTTTGATTCTGTGACAAATTCACGACACCTTGCAGAATGTGTTGTAAATGGATTAACGCAGAAGATAGTGGAACGTTTGTTATAACGCTTCACCGCCTTGTGGGGCAGTACATTATTCGTGCCTTTTAAACGGTGATAGGTACGCAGTCAAGTTTTGAACACTATCCTGCGTACATTACCTCCCTGCAACTTGGTTGCAACCAAGACATCGGTGACGGTGATTATTCCTAGTGTTGGTTTGCTTTTTAACTTGAATCCTGCATTGAAATTTTGAGTTTTTTTTCTCAACTTAGGAAACCTTGCTTCGGGTTGATTCGTCAATGTACATAGGGGTTCGCCGTTCGGAAGCGCTCCCCAATGGTCATATGAGGCTGTATATCATTGAAAAGAAGCCAGTAGTATAACGAGGTCAATAAATATGCAGTGTGAACACAGGAATGAGAGTTGGTGTAAACAACTGTCGTTAAAGAAAAACATCACTTCAGGTTGATGGTGAAACATCACAGTGGCTGAAGAAAGAACTTACTTTACTACGGAGTTGGCAGATCTTTTAGCACATAGAAAATTCGATATTTTATGTGATAAGGAGTGAGATTGTTGATAACTAGGATAAAAAAGGATAAAGCTCTCGGCGTTTGATCAATCCATGAGGGATGCACTGTGCATTCGACTACATTAAGTAATTGAGCCAGTGCTGCTATCCTTCCAGACAAGTCCGGTACCTATTTGTCGACCCCGGAGGGATGGAAGGCTTGGTGGGCCATGGGCGCGGGGATCGATTCTAGGTATGTCGCAGTGGCGCCTCCAACCCCCCGCCCGATGGCTAGGAATAAATAAAAGTGTGTAGTTACAAAGCTAATGAATCCAGTGCAATGCACGAATCTCGTGACGCAAATCAAACAATTTGATAATGCTTTGAGACGGCAGATAGCACAGAAGGTAACACTAGTCACATCCTAAGACCCGACTAAGAATGGGCTGGACCACCATTCAGCGGTATTCATAAAGAAGACGACGATCCTCAACTAGGAGCCAAACTCACACGCAGAAACTCCGAAGTCCTTCGTGGACGATGGATGCGAGGAAACGGATCTAATGGGAAGTAATCCACACAGTATTTGTGATGCCAGGTCATGAAAATAGTAAAACAATTGGAGATTGATGACAGCACCGATAGAGTAAAGAAGTGCCCCGAGAAAAAGAAAATGTAAGCTTATAGGTTGGTGCGGTTGAAAGCAGGAGAGGCCGTGGAAAGGATAATAACGGGTTCTCAGCGCAACTGAAGTACCGACTTTAACCAATTCCTCAGCATCGTTTTGGTTATATTAAAAACAAACAAAAAAACTGCCATAAAAAAAGTTGTAGGCAATAAGTGAAATGTTAACAAATGATAATAAAATAAATAGGAAATGCGATAATAGGTTCTCTCAAGGCGACATTGAGTAAAACCCGTTTAGTTATTTTCGGATGTTTTCTGTTAAGGGTTTTGACTTATTTTAGATCAGCCCCTGCGAGTGCTCTGCGATAAGTTTGTTATCAATGACCTAATCGAAAGCCACTAGCGACAGTATCTACAACAACGACAACATATACCAACCTGGCATTAACTCAACAAGAGCACTTCGTAAGAACATATATATCGGATTCTTTCCGTTGTAGTTACTTGCAATAAGTTCCCCCATAATCGTTATGACTGATGCCTGCTCTTCTGTTCACAAAATGTACTCGGTCTTCCCTGCAGCTACCGCTTCGCATAGTGTTAGGTTTTTTTTACTCAAAAACCTATTCCAGCACTAACGTCAATTCAAGTATTTCCCTAGGTTTGTTTCGAACTCAAAACTGCCTCAAGTATATCAAAAAATATTAAAACTTTACAACTTTACCTTGCACTTGACTGAAAGTATAATGGGGCAAACCACGCCAGTACACCGCGGTCGCACGAAGTCCATCACCGGCTCCATTCGGCTTAGGTTGTCCGGGCGGCGCAGCTGGATCTGTGGCCGTTACTGACACGTTCGGTGATTCTCGAACGACATATTAACTCTCACCATCAGGTTTTCCGCGAGCTCTAGATTGTGCCGGTGGTCCGAGACGAAGAGAACACCGGGGCCTCCAGAAAGAGTTAACTCGATTTCGCACGCGCCCGACTGTACAAATGCTCCATTTCGGTGATCGGTGGCTTAAACATTCCTGGATTTTCGCCTGATACTTACACCCTGTCTTATCGATGCGTGTGCATGCTATCGCAAAAATAACGATATCGCTTCTACACAAGGCTGTGATAGTAAGTACGGACTGTCCAGTGTCACCAGATAGTCCGTCCAACCCATCTGCTCCGTCTCTTTTGGGATCGAACGTGGTCCGAGTGCTCCCCGATTGCAGGTAAAATGTTAAAGCAAAACTTCATTAGAATGGTGAAGAGGAGTGGCACGGCTGAACTTTGTGGTTCCGTGACAAGCTTGTAGTATTGACAACAATAGTTGTTGCAGTAGACTGATACAACTTGAATCAACTTTACACCTTTATGTTTCTGTGAAAGATTCGATACCTTCCCAAATACTCTTGTGTTTAAGCGGTTCATCGCCAAGTTGTTGATCGTTAAGAAGAAGTACCAAAATGTGTTCTAGTAATTAGTTTCGTACATTACACAGCATGATGGGCGGGTAGGTAGCGCTGTGGCAGCGATTTCGTTCATCAGACTACGGTGCTGATTCCACCGCGCCGCCAGACTCATGAAATCGTCCATCAGCCCTGGGTCGGGAAATTGGTATCGGATTTCTATTATAACAGTTCACTGTCTGCAATCCAAGTAGGAACGCTTTAGCTCGGCTGTACGGATGATTGGTGCAAGGAAATGAATTGAATGGATGAAGTGCTGTCATCTGTACAGCAGATGTGAAGACAGGTCGTGCACAAAAAATTTGGTCGTACAGTGTCCATTTTCAGTTCAAAAGGTTACTGAGCTTTTTGCTATACCATGTTTATTTATTCGATAGCTAATCGAAGATCGATCAGTGTCTAACTAGGAAGATCATTCTCAATACGTAATGATTTATCAGGAACACTATTCATACTCATCCAACAAAGTCTCCTCATTCCTATCATGTTCATCATTCTCAACGCTAGTTATTGAAAAAATCATCTCTTGTTGTCAAAAAAACCAACAAGTCTATAAACGCTGAAGAAGAGACGTCTTTCCAAGCAACGGAGCCACTACTAAACGCCAAGTGTCCTTGATGTCTTAACCGATAATGAACGCCCAGCATTTAGCACGCACTACCCAATGGAATACGAAGAATTTTCCGTCCACTTCCGGCTTTCCGGTTCCTTGAAAATGAAAAGTACTTTTTTCAATTACTAGGGGGGTTTGCTTATGACCATGGCAGAATTGTAGAAGAGACTTCGCTATATCGGCATTCTATGGGTATGAATGAAATGTATGCTTCTATTTACGATGTGTGAGGATGGTCTATGATGCAAATACATTCCTACAGGCATTCGTAAGCGTTTCGCAGCTTATGTTGAGTCCATTTTAACATTTCCACACCTTCAAACTCCATATAATAACCACTGCAATGAAAGTGAAAACAACATCTAGTTGTTATTCAAATCACCGGTCAACGAACGAAAGGGAGGTTTTTTTGTAATTCATTAAATGTAAAGAATGGTGTTACAGATGACAAAAAATTCTCCAACCTATTGAACTGAAATGAGCAGCATAGTGTGCGTATCATCCACGTAACGCCACTTGTGGACACTATGGTGCCCATTCCGGACAACACGGGTTAACCACTGATGGCTGCTCCCTAATCTTATGCGGGGTCTTCATGGTATGACGCCTAATCTTATGCGCTTTGGAGTTACTGGCTTTCCGATAGCAGGTGGTAATTCCTCAGTAACTACACGAGTTGAAGGGTTGAAAACATCACGGTGTTCTGGGAGAGACTCAGCTCCATAGCTCTAGGAATTAGAATCACACTGACCGGTTAGTGCAATACCATTGAAAAGAGATCATATTCGTGAACATGAGCTGTCCAAGGGACCAAAGGAAGCCGAAATCCTGCAAGCTCCTTTATATTCATTGTTTTTTTTTCAAGCTATAAGTGTGTATTCGGTGTCCATCATCACATATCTCAACGTTCCAATGTTCATATGGATACTAGCAAAATTCTGTTTTCTTTCTGACAAAGACCAGGGAATCTTACAGTAAAATCTCTTCTCTTCGAGAGGAACTTAAACCCTTGTGCAAGTGGAGAATTATTAGGTAATTTTTAACATTGTAATCGATGTAGTTTTGCGTCCCTAGCCAGCTCACTGTCTGCAAATTGTCGTGTGTCGTGTTCGTTGTGTCCTCAGTGATCTGCACACAACATCGTCAGTTCTGTTTTGGTAATCGCTGTCGACGAAAATCAAAACCTCTGCATCCAACTGCTTATCATCTACGATAGTGTATTTTCTAAGTATAACACATAATGCGGTGGCGGTGCGTGTACCGCAGTAATTAGAGGTGCCCTGCAACACACACGAGCTCGATCCCGGGCCCTAGGCTCACCAAACCTCCCATTCCTCCGGGTTCCGCAAATTAGTGCCAGAACTGTCTCAGAGGATGGGAGCACTGACTTGATACATCGGTAGACAACCATAAGTCACTCTATAGGCTAAATATGCATTCAATCATCTCTAACGATGCTTGCTGAAGTCGAATGCATGGCGCATCCCTCAGGAATTGATCAACGCCAAGAGCTTTATCCTTTATCCTTTTACCTTCATCTGAAACTCAGCAAGCAGGTCTCTGCACGAAGGCTTTTTTTTCAGAAAAAAATTCACTCTTTACATACTACTGTCTTTCATGAGACGGTACTGGGTATTGTCTACATCAACGATTGCCCTCTTAATTTAATGCCACTTCTATCTCGCTTTTTAAAATCCTTTATTTCCAATCCCTTCTTCGTTCTTCTTTTCTTGGATTTCGACAACTTATTTACTGAGCATGGAAGAGAGAAGACATCGGATCTAACCGAGCTCTTTCGTGCTCAACAAGCATCGTAATTGCCAACAATCTGAAGAATTAATGAAGCTAGTTTGCCTTAGAAATGTCCTGAAAAAATAAGCCTTGACTTATCAGTTTTCATTCAAAAGTCCCTATAATAAGATAAGGGGAGCAAAAGACAAGGACAAGGATAAAGTTCACTTCTCAATTATTCTTTAAATTGTACCAAAACTCGCCGTTTATCAAGTTTCCTTTCTGAGAAGCTACGTCAAAGTGCCTGTCAGTAAAACTTGCACTCAAAGCCAAGCTAAGCAAGCATGTGGATAACTACCACTAACAACGAAAATAGTGATTGATCGCTTCTTCCTCATCCCTGAAAACACTTCGATCTGAAGATTTCTCGGGATATCAAATGCAATGCAGGAAGACCACCGATCTCGATGGTCAGAGTTCTTCAGGAAGAGCCTAGAAGAAAGATATGATGCTCGACGAGTCCCTAGAGCGAGCAGAACCCCCTACTCTTGCACGCGACAGGGGAAAAAATGGAAGATTTACTGGCGCCCGCTCGAGTCACTCGACGATCAACGGGAGTAGAGGTGATACAGATGAAAGTAGTGGTTAATTTGTGTAGAACGGATCTCTAGGAGCTTAAGGGATACTATTTATGGATTTTTGATTTGATATGTGTTAACATGTTGCACGTTGACAAATAGTTTTCCAAGGTCTCTAATTATTATTATGTTATATTTGTTCTTGAATAAATACGACGTTGGATGTGTTCCCCACACATGATGAACATTTTATATCGACTGCATCTTTCGGAAGGAAAAACTGTTGCGACAAATTCAGTGTAGCTGAGACACCGACGATGCCCTTCAACCCTAGTGAGGATCATTATTGATTCCCCGTTGTTAAGGAGCATCGCGTTTTTAGGAAACACTTAACAAAGCGAGACATGAAAGAAACAATAATAATGAAACATTGTAGAATAGAACGAAACGATAAATGAGAAAGGCGTGCGCATTATTTGCGAAATGCTATCAAATTTTTCCTTTCGTGGACTACATCCATCTCTTCAAGTACCGGTGAAGCAGAGACGGTGTTCAATGAATTCAAGCGCGCGGAAAAAAGGATGACACTGCCCATAAGTCGGATGAGATGCAGCTTACATGGAGAAGCCCATTGTGTCTAAACGAGCAAGCCGAACTGAGTTCTGTGGTGGTGAAAGCGTTAGCCCCAGAAAGGATAATAGCGCGTTTGTTCCCCACCGCAGACGCCTGCGGTCGGGATTTTGCAAATATCTCAGCATCATAGTGGTTGTTTCACAAATTATCCATACAATTAATTAAGTACCAAACGAAGCAGTTTGAACTGGCGACGACGTAGATCCTCAAAGCTGTGCTTGTATTCTCAAAACCCGAGAAAGCTGCTGAGCCATTGTTCAATGCATGCAGTTTACATTTAGTTGACCATCTCTGAGTACAATACATTTGTTGACATGTAAAACCTAGAGATAATGTCATCTATGTGTATGCTTAAATCGAGAACAATTCAAGCATAACATTTATGAAGAAAGCATTGTCACTAAGACAAAAGATTGTCTTAGCTAGACAGCAAATCAACTTTATCCGCCGCTGTGTTCAACATCGAATCGTGCCGAAGTTTATAAAACGAAAACGACTTCACGAGATATGCAGTCAACCAGAGTACAGCCAACAAGTACGAGACATCGAAATGAAACTACTTCGAGCTGAACTCCGAAGCAAGCAGAACGAGATGTTCGCCAGAATGAAGAAGTGTGCGACGAAGGAACATTTCTGTGCTTTGTATTTGGAGGATCGCCTTCGGGACGAGAATAGTTGGTGGGTCAATATTGATATGCGATTCTATTAGGTCTAATGCCAAAATAACCTTACAACGAAAATTCGAAAATCTTTTGAGTAATTCACATGTCTCAGCTTCAAGAAACAACCCCAAACAAATTCTTCGCGCCTCTGATAATAGTCAAAATAGGGTTGATAATGCACCATGAAAATCTAGGGTCACTGTGATTGGGGGCATAACAATACCTGAGAGTGCGCGTTCGCTATTAGAATTGGGTCCAAGTTTCTCACCATCGCAGCCCATTTCTAAAACAACCTTGCATAGGGTAGCATGCAACCTTTATGAGCTTCAAGATCGACTCCGCTATCAGGCTAAACAACGAATGTCAAAAAGAGCTGAAAATCAAGAGGCGGCGGCATTGCTGCCATCTCCTTTCCCTAGGACGTTTTTCAGACAGCAGGACCCTAACGACGGAATTGACATAAAATTCCGCATGTTTTCGGACAGCGTTCTCAAGGCCTTAATCACTACCGCGATAGAAAGGCTTTATCTCTAAGCTCACAGCCGCACAAAAAATGTGGCATGCGAGAAATTAGAGAATTAATAAACTCAAAAAACAATAAGATTGTCTGTTAGTGATAAGGAGGGAGAGTTCGTAGTTATTCCTCGCCAGCTGGATGTTGAGATAACAGAGGAACATCTTAGTGATGCTACCCTCTATCGCCCATCCTCTGAAAAGGAATATAAAAGTCAATACCGAAAGCGAAACAATCAATGGGTTAGTGTGGCAAAGGCTGCAGGGTTTAAAATCATCGGTTATTTCGAACTTTAAAATCGATACACCAACATGTCCCGTCCTATACCTACTTATTAAAACACGTAAGTTGGTATCACCTGATGATCTTGCGTCAACCAATCCGTCATCATTTAAGGTTAGACCCATCATCAGCTGTGTAGACGGGCCAACGGATAGAATAACCTGGTTTTTAAGCCTAATACTTTCCCAGTTGCTTAACCACATTCCAGCTCACCTCACAAACACCCAAATGTTCCTAGAACGTCTACGTAACGCGTCTCCTAAAACGCGTACGTGATGGAGTCGTTCGACGTTACCGCGCTTTACACCAACCTATCGAATGACTCCACAATGCAAGCCATCTACGAACTTCTTGTTGAACATGAAGGATGAATAAATATGCATGGCTTGTCCATCCAGCAGCTAATGGCTCTCTTAAAGGAGTGCCTAAACTGCTCGATTTTCAGATGGTCTGGAAAATATTTCGCGCAAATAAGGGGGTTGGCAATGGGACAGGGACTGGCACCAAGTCTTGCCATTGTGTTTATGTCTAAGATAGAAGCCCCTGTTCTCAATCTCCGGCCACTACTCTACTGCAGATATGTAGATGATTGTTTTGTCGTCTTCTCTACGCAGGAGGAGATGGACAAATGCTTTCGAATTATTGAACGAGCAGTCTGAGTACATTAAGTTCACCCGAGAGAAACCGGAACAAAAACTGTCTTCGATTTCTAAACGTTCAAAATAAAACAATAATTGCGTAATTTGCCAGGCAGGGACGGTGATTGCATGAGTTCAGGTACGATATACCTGATCTCGTGTAATAATTGCGGAGATGAATATATTGGCGAAACGGGCAGGGCCTTTGTGTATCCGTATAAAGAAGAACACCTAGATCGCAAACGAAAACTAAGACAAAGTATCCCCACTAGGGACGCATAGGATACAAAAAGCATAGCGGGAGATGATTTTGAAGTAAAAGTCAATATCCTCGCGCAGGAGACTAAAACACCAGCGCGAAAACTTCTTGAGGCTTTTTGGATAAATGCCAAAAACCCTACAATGAATAGTAGGGATGAATGCCCAGAGGTCGATGGGAACGCGACCTGACCCCGTATGTTCGCATCAATTTCTGATGTGGGATGGTGCAGTCATCAACCTTATGCGACCATAATCAGCTGTTCTAATCTTCCTCATTGGAAGGCACGTAAAAAAAGCGGTGAGTTTTTTCGAGAAGCTGTTGATCGTGTAATTACCATAGAGTTTTTCGTCTTTTTTGTAAGTGTCATTGAAGCTTTTGGCCTAGTAAATTGTATATCAGCATACCCTTCCAGGCTCTGAAGAAGGCGATACTGCCGAAACGCCAGCTACTGTTGTATTGTATTGTGTTTTTCTATGGAAGTAAATGTATGCTGTTTAACAACCTCGCGATTGCTGAACAAGAAAACGACGCATTCATAACATTTATGCCGTTCGTTTTAGCTCGTTTTTCATCGATCCTTTCTGTTGGTGCTTGTTGGTTCCATTACTGCCTGTTTCAAAGTGTCTACCAATCACAGTTTGATGTTATAGTCACCAAAATCTAATAGATGTACCATATTTCATTGGTAAGTTAACACGGCATTGTTATCAAAAATTTATTCGGTTAACGTTTCGACGTCCGCCTTAATCAGAGCTGATGATCCGAGTCGATGACCCGCAGTTGTCCGTCTTCTCGATGTGTTGTCTTCGTCCCAACTAACAATACTAGATAGAATAGAGTCCCTGTAAATTAGGGCTTTTATTGTTCTGAGTCACAGCTCAACATCGGATGTGAACGCAATTAAAAAGCAGAATTTTGTCCGAAAGAAAATGATACTATTACATGATGCATCGGCTACTAATTAACGTTGACATCTGGAGGTTTTTGCTTCATAATCTCATAGATCATCGAGAAGTGAAAAAGAGATAAAAGAGATGGACAACGCATGAGTAAGATGAAGACCCAGTTCATGGAGAAGCCATAGTGCGAAACGGATCAAATGGAAGTGGATGATTGTCTCTTGACAGAGAACACTTCTTACGTTTACATTGGACGTAGATAACAACATAAATAGGACATTAGAAAGAAGGAGAGCGGCATGGGCTGCATTCAAATAAACCACCGTCCGGCTAGCAGACCGAAAACTTCTCGCTCACCTTCTCAGCTCAGCAGTCCTCTCAGTGCTCTGTAGTGCAGCAAAGATTTATGCTAATGCTTCAACGACGAAAAAACGCTTCGTTCTGCCTCAGACACTTGAGCGATGTTTTCTGGAACTTAACCAGCACTTACGTCTAACCTGATTGCGAAGCTCGGCTCCTTGATAGCTATATGAATTCAAGTTTCAGTTTCAGGTGGATGAAAAGAAGAATGGCGTGGACTCCTAGAGAATGAAAGTGCCCTCTTGGACGAGTACCCAAACGACATGTACGTGGGTAACGTCAACCATAAACATCCAAAGATGGGAGCGAGCTGAGAAATACGGAATGGTTATCGCAAAAGTCATCATGTTCGAAACAGATCGGGACGAGGCCATCGTGAGATAGAAACGCACAGAAATTGTAGTGGAACCGGCACTACGAGTGGAAAAGGCTTATTCAGATACCCAAGTTATCTCGCAAATAATCAAAAGTGCGTGTTTTATTCTCGCGATTTTCGTGAACACAGTTGAAACGCATTACTTCATTGACGAGATAACACAAGGTAGACAAAAAAGATAACGTTTCTTCATTCTAGCCGCGCTCTACTGGATCCGACTCTGTGCGATCACGAACACCCATTTGGGAAGAAGAAAGGACCGTGGGCGATCAACTCGGATCATTAAGGGTCTGAGGAAGTCGAAGGCGTACGAACGTTAGCCGAAATATAGATTTTATCAACCTCGCGTTAGTTTGCCTGTGAAAGAGTACATGTTGACTAGCCATGCCGAGACAAGAGAACCTTTTCTTAAAATACAAATGAAATTGGATGACAACTTCTGGACGACGAGTCAGTAAATTTATAGTAGCGGCCTTGTGAACTGTAAACCAGTATTACTATTTTTAACCGATAACGGTTAGAAGGCAGTTCGAAAGCAAAAGTGGCGCTAATTCTAATTTTTTGCTTCCTCATTTGCGATATAGGTGGATATCATCGCTTTCTCTGTTAACGAGCACTGCAAAAGGCGAAAACGATTTACATACTATAAAACGATACTCAACACAGAGTTAACATTGCTGATTCATTGACTGAAAAAGACCACCACTATATGACAACGACTATGAATGAAGGGAACACACATTCGAAACAGGTATCTAGGTATCCAAAAGAGGCACGAAACATTCAAGTTTAACTTTAGCCATTCAAGAAGCCTGCTCTCGCTTTGCAAGATTCTCGGCAGCATAAAGAACCGCAGGAATTCTCGTAGGTAGGATTGATGGCTGATAGCCATAACGTAAGAAATACGTCATGTTCATTGCTTCGCAAACAGCCTTTTCATGGTTCTCTTCTACAATAGCTGTACAGGATTCTGGAGAACTCCCAGTGTGGGAGTGCTGCGACGTCATCATGAACTGTCTGAAGAGTGGGTTAACAATACTGGTATGCATTCAAGCTATAGTGCGAAAGTTAACGTAGGCAACTTTAAGACCAACAAAGTGTACTTTCATCAATGACACAAGCATGATTCTGCACTTGATTCTAGTCTGCACGATGATTACAGTGATCAGAGTACTGTAACCTTTTCCGTTACTCAGGCCTTCCATGCTTTCAGCGACGGCGCGATTATCGTCTGCTTCTTCCTGAGCAAATTCACCTTCACTTTAGCCATATCTCTAAACGGCAACCTCAACAGGAAGGCATCTGTTCTGCCTATGAACCATCTACTTTTTTTAAATCTCCTTCGCGAATATGGGAGGAAATTGTTCTGTGTATTGTGTAAACATGGTTGCTGGTACAACCGACACCCTGTGTAGTCGGTACGAAGTGCTTTGCTACATGCGAACTTTTACCATTGAGTGGCCGTCCATTGCTACAGATAGCGATTGAATTCAACTTGTCTTCCTCAGAAAACCTGAAGACAACCATCACACTTTCCACCCACATGTCTCGTTGAAGAGTACGGTCTCCGAAGCAACTGCACTGGACGAGACGACAGGGTTGAGCCCTCCACATTTCACATCAAATTTTAACAAAATTTTTTCGAGAATCTGTAAATTTTGCGTTGCATCTGGCAACAACTACTCCAGCAACCAACTTTTAGACTAGTTGACGACTAGAAAATAAATTATCGATGGACGCTATATCTGTAAAAAAAACGAATATGCCGAAAAAAGATTCGCGTATATCATCTAGAGCTTTCGTGAAGAACTCCGAGCATCGGATCGTGGGTTTCCTGCTGTACGGCTTCTTAGCTCAAAACGAACTTTATTAACAAGATTAACAAACAGAAGCCACAGATATTCTGACAACAGGAAATGAATTTACTTTCTTAAAACCCTTGACTTCAGAGGCGGTGAAGTTGTTAGTGGCAGCTTCGACTTCGGCTTGGTTTCTGGAACTTTGGTCAAGCTGTCGAGATTTGTAAAGAACTCGTAGCCGTTAAGCGAGGGTTCTGGAAAGTAGGGAGAGCTTCGTGCAGCGGCCGGTTCAATTTTTGTAAAGTCGGAAGTGCGACCTATGACTCTGCGCTTTCGTGGAGAAAGATTGCTCCCTTTCTCTTGACCAGTGCGAATCGTAGCCACTGAAATCTCCAGTGCATTTCGTCGACATGCCGAACGTAATTCTTCGCTGTAATCATTCCACCCGGAACCAGAAAGCTCTGGTGGGCCACATTAACAAAAAGTCGTCAAACGAGCAACATGACCTGCTTTTGGTGCATTTTCGATTTTGTAAAGTGTTGCGGAGCTTCAATGCAATGGATCCACAGAGCCGATCTCGGCAATTGTATTTTTCCCATGCTTTCTTTTCATGCTTGCAAAGCATTACTACAACCTATCGAATAGCAAAAAAATTTTTACACCTATCGTCATTTAACCTCGGTAGTAAAATAATCAAAATGTGTTTAAATTGTTGAGTTTATAAGAGGTTGTTGCATGCTTTTATTCAGCTAACGTTTCGACGTCTCCATCTTCAGCAGAATCGATGATCCGAGTCGATAGCGCACAACTGTTTGTTTACTCATTCAAAAACTTTTGTTATTCGCTATGTGCTAGTTAACATAACACCGACTGCTGCTGGGTGGACTATCCGTTGAAAAAATAATTATCAACTGATAGTCATATCGATAACCGTCTTTTACAAAACAGCACATCCGAGGGTGCATGCCTCGTTCGTGTGGTATTACACTGACGAAGATCCGTCTCGGTACGACGAACAACTGTGGATCATCGACTCCGATCAAGAGGAAGAGGTCGAAACGTTAGCCGAATAAAAGTATATAACAAGATCGTGAAGATCAAAAATTTAAACACATTTTCATTATTACCACAATCACTATACATTTCTTTTGAACACATAAATCGCTTTTCGAAAGATGTTGAAAGAAAATCAATCCAATGCAAGAGGTTAGAGATGAGTTCCAAGATTTCATCAAAGTAGAATATTAACCCTTCTACAAAAACAAAGTTCCGTCGAGCAGGCAAAATACGAAGAATCTAATACAGTCTTCTTGAAATATGGCGTGATAAAATCAGAAATTAGTTTTTAAATTGCTGTACTTGAAGTACTCCTCGATTTCGATATTCAGCTCGGATAACGTCTGAAGAATCTTCGCATTCATCTCGCGGATCTTCATTCTACGAAAACGTTCCATACGAGCGAGGGCATGACAAAAATCACCAAAACAAGGAAAGCCTACCGTTTCTACAGTATTGGTAAACACCTGTAAACTGCATCAGAGTATTTCTCTTCGCGTCCTACTAAGAAGAGTGTGCGGCAGCAGACCGTTTATCTCGAAAGCTACACTTGAACACTGCTGCCATTAAGTGTGTGGCCTATTTTATTTCGAAATTTTAGCAGACACTGCATTGTTTCTCATATTCGATGATTGCTCAAAGTGGAAACTTCGGATTGGTCCCCGGTTTCTTTATAAGGGATATATCCAGCACCACCATTCGATAGCACCCTCGGAAAGGCTAAATGCTCTTTGATTCTTTCTGCATAGTACCCATCTTTCTCAGATGCAAGCGACTAAGAAAAAAAAATTATGCAATCGAATTATTTTGATGAATTCGTCCATCCATATCCATAATATCCATAATATCCAGCCAACCAGTTTTCTCCCGCTTAGCTCCGCGATTAAATCCTTCATCATCTTGACTTCACGAACGAGATAAACATGGCAACGTTCAAAGATATTGTCGAATTGAGATTTCGACTCGATTCAAATAGACATCTGCTTCCACAATGCCACATTTCGCGTCATACGTGACACTCTTATGAACCTAGTGAAATAATGTGAAGTTATCGGAAAAATTAATTCCCCAAATTATTTTCTTTAAAAGCAAGATATCACTGTAAAAAAATGAAATTTTGGTCTCGAAATGTTGTATACTTCATAAAAGATCTCAGTATGTTGAATAGGGCAATCTGGCTATGTATAGCTTCTATGGACGTTTGTATTAAGTGACTCGAATGACTCGGAGACTTTTTATACCGACAAAAGGAAGGCAAGACCGCCCCTTTCTACTCTAGCAATTATTTATTTTCGCTACCACACTATTTCGCTATTTCCATAACCATAGTTGCTCGCAAGCTATTCTTGGTCCAGTGTTTTCCCAATTCTGTTAAAGATGATTCCAATAAAAAGCTGCCGGCAAGCAGACAAGAGGCAGATTGTGCACAAGTTGCCGAAGTCGTGCAGGTAACTTTTTTTTTTTTGTCAAACAACTCACTCCTGATAGATTTTCTTCAATTCGGAATCCTAAATCTTGACAAGGAACGAAAAGCGTATTCCTGTTCCATATGGTCCATAACGATAATTCCACGAATGTTGATTGATGATTTGACCAACTAGCGATTTAAAATGGTTTTTAGACCTCGCAGTTTGAATATTGCGCTTCTCTCTTTCTTTAAGGAAAAGCACCTTGCGAGCAGGCGGTAGTTTGCCCCACGCAGAATTGTGCAGCAACAGTCATTGTGGAACTTTTCAGCGAAATACCCCAACGCCCAACGTTCCACAATGAGAACTAAATCGACATTGCTACACATTTATTCGACCATACTCGTCTTGAACAGCACTGCCTTGTCGAAAGACCGTTTGAAATCACGACAACGGAACCTTCTGGTTTGTTATTTTTGATGATCAATATCCAGTGGTAGCCTTTCCAAGCGTAGATACTGAGCACATCCGCACGAAGCACGTCCAGTGCACTTCTGATCTATTTAGTCGTTAATATTTGCTCGAATTGGTGTGTAGAATTCAAGCCGCACGTGTACAAAGAGACCCAATCACATATGCACGTACGTTCGCTTTTACGCAGAAGCCGATTCCCTTAACAGAGATTGGTTTTAAGGAAATTAGAAAGCCGCCCTTTGCTGGTACTCAATCCGTGGCCACTATCTGCCCACACGCCCGTCTTGGACGTCACAACGATTCAGCCGAGAATCGCTCCGTCAGAGAAATCCGTGTGAACGAATCTTCACTACAAAAAGAAGAAGAACTTACGCTGCCTAATTTGGCAGCTCTTTCAAAGACCATTACGGTGATGCCCTCCATCCTCGCTGGTCGGTAGAATTGAGATCGTTCACTTAATTTGCAGCTCAACTTTCCGCTTCTATCAAGCTGCGACGAATCGGTTTTGAACTCAGTCCCAGATGTCTCCACAACCATTGTCTCAGTACTCACAAAATCACTGGATATGTGCAAATCTAAAATCATGTTCAATATGAACAGTATGTATATGTGTAATAACTATACAGAATGTATAAAAGAGAAAGTTCTTTTTAGAGTTGATCAGTTCGATACAAATGAGCGATTTTTGCATTTCGATTTGTCCATCAAGAGTGGTGAGGTTAATGTTTGAAATGATGATAGCTATTTCTCATCGCCATTAATAAGCTTAGCCAAGACAAGTTGCCTAATTTCACTGCTCATCATCCTGTGATAGAACGGATGGTTGCTGGATTATTTCATCCATCTGAAATTCGATAATCTGTAGTTATAAATTAGGAAGTAGATTCTAAAAAAAAGGGAACAAGATTAAAATGTTGCAAGAAATCTTTAAACTTACAAGTGGTCTAGCAAGATTCCTATTGTTAAACACGTTGACCCGATTACATGACAAGTAAGGAAAGAAATCAAGCCCAGCTGCACCTCTTCTTTCAGCAGCTAACGGTAGATGTGGGAAAACCAGAAAAAGTTTGCGTTTCGCTTCGAAGTATTGTTCGACTGATATATCTCCTTCCGTTGTTTCAAAAAATTGACTAGGAGAGACATGCCTACAACAATAATCATAAACAATTGCCGGGAAAATTAAAAGAAGCAAAGACATAACTATCTTTCCGGAACAATTCCCTACAACCCCATGAATGTAAAATCGTCCATTCATTTCCATACAAGTAACGAGGACTAGTCCTCAAATATTCGAATATAATCTATAATCGTCCATTCATTTCCATACAAGTAACGAGGACTAGTCCTCAAATATTCGAATATAATCTATAGTTTAATAATTGACTCCTTCAATAATTCCGATAACTAACAAAGCCCACTAGTAAGGTGGTAGCACACTGCTAGTGATGCCGTTCATCACCAGCACGATACTGGTTTGACTATGCACCTAGCTTGCCAAGTCTCTTGTCCGTACAGGGGTCGAGAAATTGCAAACAGACTTGTCTGATTCTAACTCGTTCCTTCACATTCACGTAGGAACGGTCTAGAACAGATATACCAGGAATCGAGGGAGATTCCACTTCACCACCATTCAGTGACATTTGTAAAGAAGACACCAATCAAGCAGTAACCGAACCCACAGGTTAAAAACTCGAACCTTCGTTCATGAAGGATGCGAGAAATCAAACAGAGTTTAACAAGTGCTAGGATCCCCCAAGTATTTACGTCGATGGGTCGTAAAAAACTATATAATCGATACATAAGCTATTTAAAGCATAAATGCTTTTCCAATCACCCTATATATCCCAAAAGTATGCGTGAAGAGAGTTCATGTAAATAAATCATAAATAGTTCAGTCTGTCATGTAATCCATGAGAAATTTCCTTCTGAAATACTCTGCCCTTTAATGGATCTTTCGGATTACGGTAATCGGCATGCTCACATATGAAATTGAAACTCCGCCATTCACAATGAAATAGAGGTTTCCTTGGTGTAAAATAAAACGTGCTCAACCAATGACTAGAACGCATCCAAACAGTAATCACTACACAAATCATAACTTAAAATTACTTGCAGAGTTTCCAAATACTCGCCCGTATTCCCCCAACACTTTTACACCAGTAAAAAAAAACTTTAAAAAAACTTTTACTTACTACTTGCTTGCAGAACTGGAGCTGCTTATCTTCCATCTTTGCTAACTAACCTACTTACTTGGATACTTCGATGGCCCGTCTTCACTGATTGTGCGGGGCCCACCAAAATTTCCACTTTTTCGGAGTTTTGCTGGTCTAGTTATCGTGGTTCCCTGGAGTCCCAAAGATAAGAAAAGCCAAAGCATGTCAGTGCTCGTTACCACCACAGGCAGTCGCTGCCCCTGTGGATTAGAGGGAGATTTGCCACCATGCGACTTATTCGATATCAGGACGGTAGTGGATCCTGGTATCGGTTCACTCTTAGCAGGGCTTCCTGATGAAAACGCCGGACTCCTTGTCAGCTTGGGAGACCATGCTGGGTGGATGACTCCGTCGCTGTGTATCGCAGCCCGAAATCTAGGAACACCTCCTAGCCACGATGAAGCGGTAAACCGTTGGGAGAAATATTTAAGTTCCACACCTGTGAACATGGGTTCCATGTGAACAGCAGTTGAATGTGGGTGAGTCGATCCCGATGTATTGACCTATGCTATGCATCGTTTGCTAACTATGCTGAAAAATTCAATCATACCAGTTGTTAATGAATTAATGCGACAGTTAAGAACTGAATCGTAGTGAAATTAGACACTTTCGCAAACAGGAAGAAAAGAAACTAAGAATTCCTTTCAAAGCCATTCTTAACACATTTCCCTTCTCCTATCTTTATATTTCTACTACTAGATCCTTCGAAAAACTTGCAAGCAAAATTGTGGTTGTCACCAAGATGAGTGGAAAAGATTTGGTACAAAAGCCAGTTATTCCTTCAAACTCGAAAATTATGCGAAAAATGCTTTCGGAGGACGTTTGTTGATTACAGCAAATGCTTCGAGTTTTTTTCTTATGGATTGTAAAACCTATGTCGTGACGTTTAATAGAAATAACAAAATCGAAACAAATGGGCAACTGAAACCACACCATTCAGGGGCCTATGGAAGGATAAATTATGACGAAGTGATAGTGATAATCATTAACCCTCCATATGGAGAAGGGCTTCTCAGAACCTCGAAAAACGATAAGCTTCACGATGACTTCCTTCATCTTCAATTTGCTTCAAGCCTTTTATCCAAGCCTAACCGAAATCACTGCAGTGCTTCAAGAATTGGAACAGAAAGCAAAGCAAAATTTGAATTCATCCTTTCAAATGTACACGCCTAAAATAAAAATGAAGCACCTTAAAAAACAAACAAAAATAACTTACTACGGTCAGAATCTCACATGAAGTTTGGGAATCGTACTTGACCAGCATACTGCACGCCCACAACCAGGTTTTGGCATCTCCTCGAAAAGAATTCACCAGTGAACGGACATATAATTTCATCCTGTAATTAATAAAACATGCGAAATTACTAATGTCGACAACTTTTAGGACACAAAGGAAAACAGAGTGCAACGAGAAATCTCACTGGTTCCATGTAAAACACAACTTTGCCATTCTGCTCCATTACCCCGCAGCTGATGGAGGAAAATGGGTTCCTAAGATCAGATGAGCTTCGGACTATCCTCGTCGAAATGCTTGGAATTTTCAGTAACCAGCTATCTAAAAAGTGAAAACATCACGACTTTGTTGGGCTGCGAAAATGAAAGCAAAATTCATGCTTTTGTGACGACAGGAAATTCCCCAATCACGACCAAGTGACACTTGCTCTTGTTTGGGACCTTTTGTTATCTCTTTCTTTTCATTTCTTTTCTTGTCCTGCATAATCCTCCTGACGTCAATGTGATGTCGTTTTACGAATTCTGCAGTACACGACAAATTCATGTTAACTGCATTCATCTCCGTAATTCCTCAGAGATCGGAAGTAGAGATTACAAAGTTGCATTCAACTGTGTTTTGAATTAATTTATTTGATCACCAAACCAAATAATTTTAAAAGCCACTTGTCTGACAATGTAAGCGGCCCACCTCTGGAGTGAATTCCAAACTCTTGCCGATGTTTACTCGAATTTTCCGCTATAGAGCTACTGGGATGAGGCGACACAGTCACATTTTTCGGAACGGCAGAGCCAGTCGATGAGGTAGCTGCTGAAGCCCTATATTTTTCCCTTAATAAAAATTTACACGATGTTAACGAGGATAACGACTCAACATTGAGTGAAAATGCACTACATTTCATCTCAAGATCTTCTTTTTCGTTCATTTTTCGATATGTGAGGATGGTGGCAACCCGCAAGATCCCACTACATCAGCGATTGAACCGGCATTTTCTATGGCATCAAAAGCTAGAGATGTTCACCTTCCACCCAAGGTGGCTGTATAAATGAGTACTTTGGAGCAAATAGGCAGCATTTCATCTGTGCTGCTGGTTGCTCTTTTCATTCCTCTCAGAAATTTTGACCCGAATTTCTCGGTGTGGATCCACCATAAAGTGGTACAATTCAACTTTTGCACGCCTAGCAACAAATTAGTACGGAAACCACCCATACACTCCAGCCAGCTTATTGCTGGCTTCCTCTATGAACAAGTACCAAACAAGTCATACAGTAGTTTTTTAACTAAACGGAATAAAGCTCGCTATTGTGTTAAAAACCCTCCCAATTTCCATCTGTTTTGCTGGATTTACGAGACCTTTCCTTTTCAGTGTTCGTCATCAGTGAAGTGATGTTATCAAGTACGTGGATACTTAGATACTTGGATGGTCCATCTTCACTAGTTGTGCGTACTCCAGCATAATTCCTGTTCTCTGAAGACTCGCTGGTGTAGCCGCCGTGGGTTCTCCGGATTCCCGGGGTCAGCCTAGGTGAAGCGTTCCTCGGATCGCCATCACCCCATGCAGTCGATGCACTTGTGGATCAGAGGAAGATTTGCCACCATGCGACTAGTTTGGAACCAGAATAGTGGTGATTCCTGGCATTAGTATCGATTTACTCATAGCTGAGCTTCGGGATGGAGACGTCGGATTCCTTCTTAGCCTGGGAGACCCTGCCGGGGAGACGAATTCCCCGCTATACATTGCAACCCGACACCCAGCAACACCTCCTAGCCACGACGACGCGGTAAACCGTTGGGAGGGTCAGTCAACCGGTTACCTGTAAATATAAAGAAACAACAAATGGAAGAAAAACCTCTACAAACCACAACGAAAGAACGGAGAAACGCTACAAAGCGCTAGAGAACAGTACCACGATGACTACAAACAATAAATGAAAGCAAACTATCGCTTAAAAATGTACGTGAAAGCAAGACGAGGCCACTTCGCGGTGGCCCTACCCAACATCGGTTCGTTCGCTAAACCAAAGTTCTTCATAGGTAAAACGGCACATTGATAGTAAATCTGGTCATTACTGTTACTTCCACAATTAGGAGGTGTGCAGAGGCACATTTTCTTCCACGGATGTTCGAATGAGTTTGTTGGCCCCACCAGGGCACTTTCAGTGAGCAGGTCAAGTTAGAACAAAATTTTAAGGACACTTAATGTTAAAAGAACAATTTCGAAACGCCAACCACAAACAGTTTCTGGAATGGTGAAAGAATCACGAGTGCATTAGTTAGAGTGCCAGTCAGCTGGACCAGAGGGTGTCAAGAAACGGCTATGTGAAGACAAGTGAGAAAACTATAGGAGCAGTTGAAACGAACTGTAAAGAGAGTGTTTCGAGAGCATACACACCAACAAAACAGAAACTGCACATACGCGGACTCGTCGAAGAGCGTCGGCGAGAGCGCCGCTCGCAGTCGATAGCACCAAGTGATCTAGGCGATCGATCATCCACCTGATTTCTCTCCACTGTTCGATTTCGATTTGTGAAAAAAGAAAATGAAATCGTGAATCACCGTCGTCCTTCATTGGAGAATAACAATATGCCAGACAACGGCAAGGCATTATACATGGAAACATTCAACATGAAGGGGAAGAAGGAAAACTTCCAGACCGCATTGGTCGAAAAGATACAGTGAATGCGCTTTGGACAGAAATGCCTCACCGTACATGATCCCCTAGCCAAACGGATTGATTTCCACACCGCAGTGAGAAGTTTATTACGTCTACAATCGTGTTCTTACCAGTTTTGTCCGGTCTTTTTAGGTAAGAGACGGTACTGTATGTAGACCGCTACCGGTGTGGCAAACGCCACATACGACGATTATTATGATAAAAGGATAAAAAGGGTAAAGCTCTCGGCGTTGATCAGTCCCTGAGGGATGCGCCATGCATTCAACTTCATTACGTATGGTTGAAGGTGAATGAATACATATCTGGCTTTTACAATGACTCGCGCTGGCCTACCGATGTGTCGAGCCAGTGCTGCTATCCTCCCAGACAAGCCGGTACCATTTGTTGACCGTGGAGGGATGGAAGGAATGGGTAGTGGTGGAACGTGGTACACGACGCGTTTAATGCAGGGGGATCGTTAAGCACTGCGCTTCAGGGCCATGGGCGCTGGGATCGATTCCACGTGTGTGTCGCAGTGGCGCCTCCAACCACTGCGCCACGCGCGCCCTTCTATTAGCGAAAAGTGTTGCACTTCCCATATTTGTTGAGAGGTATAATATCATTATGAAAACCGGATGGCTAAAAGCAATGAACTTCCTGTCAAACGATTCGAGCGGGTGCCACTGAAGTAATCATTCGTCCCAATTCCGAGCCAGAGGTGACCAGTACGCTCCTACCACCGCTCACCAAATATGGAAAGCGCAACACTTTCCGGTTAACACCCGTTGTTTTTTCCTTTTGATAGGTTGGCTCACCAGATAGAAAAAAGCATCGTTGTACGTGTTAAAAAGAATAAAAACTCTCGGCTTTCATCAATCCCTATGCGATCCGCCGTGCATTCGAGTTCACTAAGCATCGCTAGAGATGGCTGAATGCATGTTTACACTAAACGGTGACTAGCGGTAGTCAACGGTTGTAAAAAAGCCACTAAAGTTATCCTCCGAGACAGGTCTGTCATCAATTTGCAGACCTTGAGCCTAGAACACGGGATGGAACTTATGTATGTTGCAGGGCATCTCTAACCCCTGCGCTATAGGTGCCGCCGCCCTGCTGTATGTATTATAGTTAGGAAATGCACTATCGTAGATGATAAAGTAATGCATGGGGATGTTTTAATAACCGTCGACACCGATTATCAAAGTAGAACTGACGAGGTTGTGCGCAGGTCTTTGACGAGAGACCAAACACGTTACACGACAATTTACAGACAGTCAACTGCCTTCGAGTAGGGAGCCTCATTAATTATAATGCACTAATAAACCCCAGAATGCTCCACTTACATTATGATTAAACTTCCTCACGAAGAGGAAAACATGTTACTATTAGGCTTTTGGTTCTTGTCAACAGGAAAAAGAGAATTTCCCAAATATTTATGTGAACACTGGAACATTGACATATGTGACAATGAACAGGAACCATAGTAGATCTGTCCATAATACGTCCAAATGAAGATAAGGAATACAACGGCCCCTATTGAATTTCGGCTGCATTTGATCCTTTTGACACACTGTGTATAAGAATATCACCTCTTCAATGGTAAGACACTAACCTGCCAGTGTGATTATAACTCCTAGAGCCATGGAACTAAGTCTCTCCTAGAAAAAGTGCGATGTTCTCAACTCCTTAACTCCTGTGGTTACTGAGGAATTACCACCTGTTATCGAAAAAACCAACAACTCTAAAGAGTATAAGATTAGGCGTCGTACCATGACGACATCACGTAAGATTAGGCGCTGCCATCAGTTGTTAACCCATATTGTTTGGAATGGATACCATAGTATTCTTGCTTTGATAAGTTATCACGAGGCATATCCTTTATTTTCGGCTAACATTTCGACAGATTCCTCTTCATCGAAGCCGATGATCCGAGTCGATGGTCCACAGTTGTTCGTGTTCTTGAAGTGGCATCTTCGTGGCGCATCGAGCCGGATCTTCCTTAGCGATGCATCCCTCTCTAGTGAGGCATACTCACTTGGTTATGCCCTTTTGTACAGGATGGTTCTTATCGATGTCGTTCTTTTGAAATATTATTATGCTTTGGCTAGTTGATAAAGATGCCGGCTTCTACAGGATAAATCGTCTGGGAAAAACAAGTGGATTATCACCAGATAATCACCGCTATTGATAAAAACTATCCTGTATAAAAGGGCATCGCTGAATGAGTATGACTCATTCGAGGAGATGCTCCACTGAGGAGGATCTGGCTTAATGCTCGAGGAAGATGCCATTTCCAGAACACGAACAATTGTGGACCATCGACTCGGGCGATGAAGACGAAACCGTCAAAACGTTGGCCGAAAATAAAAAGTTGTTTGTCAACTTGGATACCATAGTGTCCACAAGCGGCGACATGTGGACGATATGCCCACTATGCTTCTCTTTTCAGTCAAATGGGTTGGAGAAATTTTCTTAGTTTTTGGCGTATGTGCATCCATTTTCTAGTTAACCGGGAAAGAGAGAGAGAAATGAAAAACCGTTCTCTACACTTAATGAATCACAAAAACCTTCTTTCGAAAGCGTTCCTTGATGGATGATTTGACCAACAATCAACTGCTGTTTTTCGTTTCAATCGCTGCAGTCATTATAAGGATGATGAGGATACAAAATGCCGAAATAGGCTCAACGTCGAAACACTTCCTAATGCCCACAGGAATGTGACTGCATGGTTGAGCATCGTCACTCATACTCAATAGTTGCACAGATTTCATTCATTTGCAAAGCAGGACGATACAGCCTCTTCTACAATGCAGTCATGTTCATAAGTAAAATCCTCTAGTAATTGAAAATTTACTTTTACTTCCATGAAACCCGAATTGCCCAGAAAGCCCGCAGCGGACAGCAAGTTCCCCATATTCCGCGCGGCAGAGCGTTCTTAATGCAGGGCCTCCGTTACTGGTTAAAACTTCAAGGACACTTGGTGTTCAGTGGCCCTGCTGCTGACGTCTATTTTTTCATCGTTTATGGAATCGTTTTTTTTTGACAGTAAAAGACGAATTTTGAATAACTGAAGGAGTTTGAGGGGTTATAAACATGATAGCATTGTAGAAGAGTCTCTGTTGTATGAGCACGAATAGCGTTCCAGGTAATCCGTTACGTATATGAAATGGCCTTCCTAGTTCGATATTTATCTATCTTCGATTAGCTGTTGATTAAGTATGCATAGAATGACAAAAGTCCTTTAATCCACTGAACTGAAAACGAACACTGTACAAGCAAATCGTCCACCCTAACCTCCACAGTACAGTGTCGCGAGTATGTTGACAATGGAGAGTGTGCATTCTACACAATGCGCGGTGTCTCGTCTACACTATATAATTGTATACAATCCGCAATCTTCTAATTAGCTTATTTCGCCACAGTGAACTTTCTTTCACTATATTTTTTTTGTAATGATTCGATAGATATTTGAAAGCAGAGCCCTGTAGAAAGGTTCGGACCAGAAAGTTTCTGCTGGCACTTAATAATTTAGAAATTTTTCTACCAGCTTTGCTCTTCATAAAGAGAACCGATGAACAACAGCTCTTAACAGCTGGGTTTCACGCAGTCTCAACTACTCGAAGGGAGCACCACTGTGTCCATGATGGGAATCATTTATGAAGAACCTACAAGAAAATATGACGATTATCGAGTCAGAGCAAGAACAGACCACTGTAAAGTGTAGTAATCGTTGAGTGAAGATATTTCTGGTGTCAGAATGACTGACTTTTGATAAGTAGAGGAGAGGTGATTGAGGTGACATACATGGGCGAGGGAGCTCATCAATAAGAAGCCAGAGACACACCGCATGTATCAACTTGCTGGACAAAACTGGAAGACTTACAACAAACAAAATGGTGAGTAAACTTTTCTATTTACTGCTTAATATAATTTTTCCACGGCAGCATATTATGTGTCAAACAACCATAATGTTTCTGAGATATCTGCAAAACTCCGGACTGCAGGTGTCTGCGGTGGGGAACGAACGCGTTATCACCCTTTACGGCGGCTAACGCGTTCACCACCACACCATGCGGGTCCTCCGCTCCGCCTTTCGCTCAGCCAGTTCTATTGATCAGTGCCATCAGCAATCATTCGTTAACGGGACTGAAAATTTACACTGTTATTTTGACTAAAGCCCCAGCTTAACTAGGTTCATTGCCAGTTTGGGCTTCCCAGATCAATCCCGCTGACGAGTGATTGCTGATGGCACTGATCAATAGAACTAGCTGAGGACCGAAGGACCCGCATGGTGTGGTGGTGAACGCGTTAGCCGCTGGAAAGGGTAATAGCGCGTTCGTTCCCCAACGCAGACACCTGCAGTCAGAGTTTTGCAGATATCTCAGAAACAAAATGTTGAGTGTTTAAAAGAAGCTGTTTATTATGGGAGAGAAAATTTTTTGTACTAGGTTTTGTCTGCTGAGACTACGAGTGTTTGGCTGCGTAGATAGCATGTCAATTTGATCTTTCCAAGCTCTGAAGAAAGATATACCGCAGAAACGTCAGCTGTTTTCAACTAATAAATGCTGCGACAACAACCTCGTGTTTGCTCTTCAAGAAAACCCTGGAAATAGAGCATAGAAATATAAGCTGGGAAAAGGTAATTGCATAGTAGTAGCAATATCGTTAATGAAAAAGCACTACTTGTAAAACTAAGCTTCGATGAATGAAAACCCCCAAACCTCGGCGAGCAAAGGTTGAAGGATGGTGGTTCAGGAAGAATTCCATTGCATTATTAACACATCGTAGATAATCTAAACTGGAACTTCTCTTTTGGCACTTAAAAGGTAGTAACCAAATCAAGATTTATACTTTGCTTGTTTGTTAAGCAAACACGAACTTGTCATGAACATTTATTCGGCTAGGGCATCCATGTATAAACTGACACATCAGAATAAAAAACAGAGAATATCAAATCTAATCAAAATCGAACTGGAAATAACAAATCGGAGGGAACTAAACTAACAACATAAAGTTCAGACAGGCATATCTGTCGAAACTTCGCAGAGGATTCTATGAGATCAAGCGTAAGCAGATAAATAGGTGACATTTGAGAGCTCAATTATGGAAATGGACACCATATCGCTCCAAAAGAGCTCGATCTTCGCAGGACCTCTCATGTGAATCGATGTCGATTTCATAAAGGATGTGTGTCGGATTATAGCGACATGTGATAAGAGGACCACATCTTTCCCCATAACTTTCATCGTCATCATCAGAGAGTGAAGATGTTCTAATTCGCTGATGTTCGCCCTCCTGTTTGCGACGATCTTCATCCACGGACTCAGAGTTGTCATTTCCGAAACCAGACTTGTCACCCTCTCTGTCAGAGTAATACTGAGTACCACTCGTGCTCACATTAGCACGTGATCTTTCACTTGAATCCTTCTGGGATGAGCACTCCGACTGATCGTTTTCCAGACAATTTAATCCACCCTTATCGTCCATATTGTTGCTTCTACACCTTAAAAAGTAGTAAATGAATGTAAATATTTATGTAATGCAATGCAACATGCAACGAAAGGAAACTATCATGAAGTTTGAACAATAGCTGTACGACAAACAGGACGAACGACACAAAACATAACATAACAGAACAGAACATAATAGGACGAAAAGAAACAAGGAGCAACCACGTTCGATTTTAAAATTATTCACGATATTCATAGGTTGAGATCACCACAACGAAATCATCATCAGTCAAATTAAACCGGCTAACGAAACCATGCGAATGTAGCGCAGTGGTCGGAGCCGCTCTGCAACTACACACGGGATCGATCCCCGTGCACGAGGCTCACCAAGCCTTTGATCTTTCCGGGATCGGGAAACTGGTACTAGACTTGTCTGGGAGGATAGCAGCACTGGATCGGTACATCGCCGGGTCACAGCGAGTCATTGTAAAGGCCAGATATGCATTTAGTCACTTCCAACGATGCTTAGTGAAGTTGAATGCACGGCGCATCCCTCAGGGTTAGATCAACGCCGAGAGCTTTATCGTTTTCATTTTTTAACGAACCCACTCGTTCAGCTCTAGGAAAAGGTTGTTTTGTTGCACAAGCAAACCTCTGTTGATCATTAAGTTTGATGTTAACGGCAACAGCTCTTTTTAACCGCTTTTTGACGATGGTGAAGAATCTCACTCTACCATATAACGCAAAAATCAAGTCAGCACTAGAATTTTTTGGTCCACTTGATAGATAAACTCAAAGATAACACTATGATTACAGTACATTTTACCTGCTTAGTTGACAAATCCCTTAATGGCTTTCTGCCTGGCAAATAGTGCTCTGATCCCAACGGTTTACCGCCTCATCGTGGGTGGGAGGTGTTCTTGGGTGTCGGACTACGATACACAGCGAGGGTGATTCGTCCCCCCGGCAGGGGTCTCCCAAGCTGAGAAGGAGTCCGGCATTTCCATCAGGAAGCCTAGTTAAGAGTAAACCAATACCAGGATCCACCACCGTTTTGGTATCAAAGTCGCATGGTGGAAAACCTCCCTCTGATCCACAAGGGCTGCGACTGCCCGTGGTGGTGAAGACCTGGGGCAGACTTTGGCCAGGCTGACCTCGGGATTCCAAGGAACCACAGTGGCTTAACCAGCAAATCTCCGTAAAATGGTGATTATGCTGGAGCCCGCACAACTAGTGAGGACGGGCCGTTCAAGTATCAAGTAAGTAAATAGTGCTCTGGGTTACGTAAGTTGGAGTTCGATATTTCACACCGAAAGTCACACTAGTAAGTAGGAGTACACGACAGCAGAGCTCAGCGAAGAAGCTGTCCATGACTGCCCGGATGACAAAAAAGGAAGAAAGGTGTCACAATAACACTGTGATGCTCCAGGTATCCCTTGCATAAGTGGACTTCACTACGCAATATTGTGTATGCCGTGGAGAACCGCGATATCCTTAGCGCCTAATTGAGTTATTTAAGGATTACCGGAACTTCAGGTCACACAAATCAACGTGCGTTTTGATAAAAACCTTAAAAACAGAAGAACGGAGGCAAAATTCAGTTCAATGAAACACGTTAAGTGAAGAGTGAAACAATGCTGGACAATTCTATCCTTGGCCAGAAGTATTCCCACGCACACACATACGTTGCCTCAATGAATGGCCAGAACCACAAAGTACATCTGTAACAATATTCAATTCAAATTAACGCAATCTAGAGACTGGAACTAAAAAATCACTGAGCAACAATTGCCTTCACAAAGAAACAGCGGAACTGCCAAACTGAATTGTAGAGACCGCAACTATGTGCGAGACAAAAGCTGCTACTTCATGAAAAAAAAGTGGGAAAAATAAAATAGCACTCTCCCGTGAGTGGTACTACATAAGAAGACGGCTCTAAGTAACGAGTGACGTTCAAGAGACGGAGTCATTTATAGGGCGACAGACGCGCGAATGCACTTTCGCTGGAGCGCGTTACTTTTCCCGGGTCATGATTTTAGTTTTGTAGGAACAGCAGTCAGCTTAACGACAAATATATGGACTCACTCATCACTTTAGTGAATAAGTGTCGAATCATATATTATGAAAGCCTTAGGTTCATATTATTTTCTTTTCATCCTGTACGCATGTGCTGGGCATAGTTTTTAGAGAGGCTGAGCTTACTGCCACTTTATTTTGCCACCTTTATTTTTCTTAACGATTTCCTCTACTCAGTTACAATTGAAATTAAAATCCAGGATTAAAACCGGGAGGTATTTCGCAGGAAAATATGGCAATGGAACAGCATCTGGCTCTAAGGATTGTGCTGGGAAATTCACGTCAGGTGAAAATAGTGATGAAATGAACTTCGTTAAGACTCATGAAGGTGAGTTATCTAAATACGGAATTAAGCCATTTATGGGAATGAAGAGGTTTGTTTGTTTTTGCAGAAAATAGATTTTCCCAAACATTAGGAATTTGCTGGAGTGAACTCGATAATTCCATCAGCCCTTTTTAATCCAATGATCAAACAAATCTACCAGTTATCTTAGCTGTTATATCTCAATCCTTCACTGATACCGTATTATGTACCTGAGGATTATTAACCAAAGTCTATAAAAAATTGGAAATAGAACCTCAGCGCGAAGTCATTCCCTTGTGTTTTTTTCATCTTCCTTTTCGTTTCAAGACAAGGAAAGCAATGAATGAACACATTTGAGTGAGGAAAACTACATCAAGAATTCTGTCTAATTTCAAAAAAGTCTCCAACTCGAACGCCTCCGGTTTGCTTTCCAATATTAAGCAGAAAACATGACCTACTAGTATAGCAACCACTGTTAGCATATACGCGACGACGCCAAATTTAATGTCTGTTACGGACGTCTTGGGTTTTAGACAGAATACGACAAAGTTTCGATAACTAAAGGAATTGAAAGATTGAGAACGTGAGGAAACAGTACAAAAGACATTATAACTCACTATCTCGTTAACAACTACGGTAAAAAAAGAAAAAAGGCTGTCGGCATTGATCAATGCCTTATGGATGCGTCATGCATTCGACTTCACTAAGCGTCGTTTGGAGGTGATTGAATGCATATCTAGCCTTTACGATCACTCTTGGTAGCCTACCGATGTCTCGAGCCAGTGCTGCTTTCCTGCCAGACAAGTGTGGCACCAATTTGCCAACCCGGAAGGATGGAAGGCCTGGTGGGCCTGGAGCGCTGGGATTGATCTCGTGTGTGTTGCCGGGCGCCTCCGACCACAGTGCTACACGCGCCCCTAACAACTACGAAAGCAGTAATGAATTATTGTGACCCCGTACATTCATTAAAGTTTTGATGACAATCTGATCTACATAAGGCGTAACTCGTGTTCTCCTCGACGGCTCTTTAGGAGCCAATTTTACACCCTTTTTGCTCTCTACGAGTTTTTGCTTCGTAATCAGTTCATGTTTTCCATCCGTTGAGTTTGATAGTAGTAAAAATCTTTCCCTGATGAGCAAAGACAGTCAGATTCTTGGCTACATCCAGAAAAAAATTGTAGAACTTCCTGCTTTTAACCATTTTTTACAAGCTTGACGACTTTCTCTTCAGCGCTCGTAAAAGATAATCTTATCGGCGCTCTAATAGATAATCTCATAACACTGTTAACCGTTTTATTTGCTGCCTACTACTTTTAATGGCAGGGGTATAATGCGAAATATAACTGCAACGATGCTGAGATATTTGCAAAACTCCGGACCGTAGGTGTCTGCGGTGGGGAACGAACGCGATATTGTCCTTTCCGGGGAGTAACGCGTTCACCACCCACACCATGTGGGTCCTTCGTTTCGCTTGTCTCTCAGCTAGTTCTATCGATCTATGCCATCAGCACTATACCCTGCCATTAAAAAATAGTAGGCAGTAAATAAAACGGTTAACATTGTGATTATAACTAAAAGTCTCAGCTTAACTGGGTTCATTGCCGATTTGCGCTCTCCAGATCAATCCCGGTGACGGGTGGTTGCTGATGGCAGAGATCGATAGAACTAGCGGAGAGACAGGCGAAACGATGGACCCGCATGGTGTGGTGGTGAACGCGTTACTCTCCGGAAAGGACAATGTTCGTTCCCCACCGCAGACACCTGCGGTCCGGACTTTGCAAATATCTCATCATCGTTGTAATCTCATAACTAACAGTGTATCTCATCGACGTCAAAACGGGAAACGTCAGTTCACATTTGTCTGCTAAATTTCTGATGAAGATCTGAACAATTTGAGGGAATCCAGAATTAACAGGGGGAATGAAATAATTTACAAGCTAGATTAGAAGTTATTTCGAAAGTATTCAAGAGCAAAGATAGAATTTCAAGAGTTGACCACTGAGCAAGAACCTAAGCAGATAAACCAATATCTCATCGATTTTGCAAACATGTGGCGCGATTTCTCTCCGATACCGCTACCTAACACAATGTGAAAATAGACTACGAATGCTTTAGTTCTTGCAATGTACGAGCCGCATGTGGCTCTTGTTGATATCAGTATGTTAGACTCGACCTGCTTATACTTACACTTGAAAGGTTTCTTAATGAAATAAAGAAGTTAACACGGTGGAACAGACCTTGATGATGCGAATAAAGTGGCCTTCTGGATCGTGAATTGCATTTGTTTTTAGAAGCAAAAAGCATTACTCTACCAATCTGTTAGTGTCACTCTATCAATCTGGCACAGTGATTATTCTTAGCTTCGTTTACTTATCCAACATTAGAGTCGTTGGTGCACATCTCCTTTAAGAGTGTCCGGATGTGGACTGTTCTGTGTGCAATTCATTGTTTCTGCGCAACGAGATGTTGGAGTGCTACTAAGACAAACGTCTTATCTCACATTCCTTCGGCTCAAGATGGGGTATTACGTAGTTTGCTAAAGTTGTTTAGTGGAGCTCTGTCATGGATGAAACGCAGTCGTTTTAGCTTTTAAGTAAAATCCAACTTAAGGTGTTAAACGGACGATGCCGCATTATCTATATCTGGATATGCGTTCCACTCCACTTGTAGTATCGACAATTGCCTAACGGAATTGAAAAACACGGTGTGAGATTTCCAGCAACTAATTGTATGTCTACCAAGAAATGTCTACGTTACTTACGCCTGAAGTGAGGGTGTGCAACGATGTTGTTGGTAGTACCTCGCTATAAGACGTGGTTCAAACCACGCCCAGAGCAGGCAATGCAAAACGTAATCAGATATTAACAAAGTACCATCCTTTTTCTGTAGCGATACAAGCACTGAGTAGATGCATCCATAGCTTCGTAAGTCTTATGTGGTCCAAATATTCGTCACTTTCATCCTGCGAATGGAACTGAATTTATGGCAAATCACTCAGAGACTGAATGTTCTAAAACGCTTTATACCTAGTGCCTTTGTACGTAATATTTGACATTAAATATATGCCTACTACCACAATCGAGTAGCATTCGTACAGAATGTCTGGGTAAGTGTCAAATGAGAAAGCCATTCGTCCGACGTTTCACCGTGAAAACGACGGTGAGCTTTCTTCTAGCGGCTTTAGACGTTTTAAAAGTTTCAGATTCGCTGTTGACGGAATTTCTACCAATACGAATAAGCTGACTGGCTAGCGAATTCATTGAAAAGCCGTCATTCAAGCGTAGACTATGCGTAGTAGACTGAAACAGTCGTGTACATGCATTGAAAACAATACACTTGTTATCTCCAAATAGTATGCTTTGTTACTGAGAGACAGGCGAAACAGAAGGACCCGCATGGTGTGGTGGTGAACGCGTTACTCCCCGGAAAGGACAATAGCGCGTTCGTTCCCCACCATAGGCACCTGCGGTCAGAGTTTTGCAAATATCTCAGCTTCGTTGAAGTTATATTTCGCAATATACCCTGCCATCAAAAGAGTAGGCAGTAAGTAAAAAGGTTAAAATTGTGATTTTAACTATAGCCTCAGCTTAACTGGGTTCAATGCCGATTTGGGCTCCCCAGATCAATCTCGTTGACGGGTGATTGCTGATGGCAAAAGATCGATAAAACTAGCTGAGAGACAGTCGAAACGAAGGACCCGCATGGTGTGGTGGTGAACGCGTTACTCCCCGGAAAGGACAATAACGCGTTCGTTCCCCACCATAGGCACCTGCAGTCCAGAGTTTTGCAAATATCTCAGCTTCGTTGAAGTATGCTTTGTATTGAACAAACTGAATTCGTTTTTCTCTTCAGAAGGCATCGGACTGTTATACATTCCAATGTTGCAAGGTTTCTCTGCTTGCCACTTTTCCTAACTTTCCCATACTCGGCGTGTACTATGAAAGAATAGATGGTACTTGGTACGTCTTGTCTTACTCAGTCAGATGACGTCGTACTATTTCCTGTTAGCTCTTTATTACTTTTTTTCCCTCTAGACATACAAAGTAGTAGAACAGAGTCATTTCCACTGGACCGTCTTAAAGCCAAGGATAACCTCTACGAATAGTTTAAAAAATAACGCCGGTTTATAGCCTACAACTACAACTACACATATCTTCGCTTGATGCGAACTACATGCAATGCAGTGGTTAGAGAAGCTCTGTAATGAACACATATCCATTAGAACGTTTTCGCTCGTTCGACTAACCATCCCGCATTCCAATGAGGTCAGAAAATCTGTTAAGAACAGATATAGGGGAGGACAACTAGGACACTGGCGTTTCACACACTTTTTGAGATGCAAGCCGCCACGCATCGCCTTACCTTGTTGACCTTGCTCAGAGCGTGTCGAGGAGTCTGATGCTGAAGGTGGTCACGTTGGGGAAATAACGTTCGTAAATTTTTGCACTCTCAGTCTTCAAGCCGACATTACATGTTAATTCAATGTAGTGATATCTTGTGTTTTATCGCACTCCAACTTTCTTTTATTAATTTATGCATGTTTTTTACGCTGTTTGGCTGTGAGCGTTTTTGAAGATCGTAATTGAGAACGCTGGTCTTCACGGTGTTTCCGAGCACTCTCTTTTAAAAATCCCCTTTGGATTTTCACATTTTTTATTTTTCAACTTTTCTGCTGAAAAAACTTTGATTTCCAAAGCTGATTAAGCAAGTGTGGATACGAAGGTGTAGGTTTCTTGATGGTTTCATGTGGTATTTTCGATAAAGTTCTTATGATACATCCAAGGTAGATTTCTAAAGCGATGGATATCTATGCTTACTTACTTGTACACCTGAATGGCCCGTCCTCACTGATTGTGCAGGCCCCACCGTAAATTACATTTTTCCGGAGTTTTTCTGGTCTAGCCATTGTGGTTCCCTGGAATCCCGAGGTCAGTCTGGCCAAAGTCTGCACCAGGTCTTCACCACCACAAGCAGTCGCTGCCCTTGTGGATTAGAAGATTTACCACGATGCGACTTTGATACCAAGACGACGGTGAATCCTGGTATTGGTTTACTCTTAGTTAGGTTTCCTGATGGAAAAGCCGGACTCCTTCTCAGCCTGGGAAACCCTTCCAGTGGATGAATCTCCCGCTATACATCGCAGTCCGACACCCAGGAACACCTCCCAGCTACGATGAGGCGGTAAACTGTTGCGAGGAGTTCACTGCTGTCATTTACAAAGATTTTTCTTTCAAAATAGATTGAACTTTTGAGGCGTTTGTCTACTCTTCGACAATGTTTCTTTCAACCGATTTTATTTTCGTGTGTTCGCCCATACGGAGACTTCGTTCTCTGGATCGACTTTCTATTAACCGCGGCATTGGAATACGAATGCGTCGTTTTCTTGTTCAGCAATCGCGAGGTTGTTAAACAGCATACATTTACTTCCATAGAAAAACACAATACAATACAACATTAGCTGACGTTTCGGCAGTACCGCCTTCTTTAGAGCCTGGAAGGGTATACTGATATACAATTTACTAGGCCAAACGCTTCAATACACGCTTACAAAAAGACGAAAAAACTTTGTGGTAATTACATGGTTAACAGCATCTCGAAAAACCCACTAGGCATGCATAGGATACAAAAAGCATAGCGAGGATGATTTTGAAGTAAAAGTCAATATCCTTGAGCAGGAGACTAGAACACCAGCGCGGAAACTTCTTCAGGCTTTTTGGATAAGTGCCAAAAACCCCTACAATGAATAGCAGGGGATGAATGCCCATAGGTCACACGCGACCTGGCCCCGTATCTTCGCATCAATTTTTGATGTGGGATGGTGCAGTCATCAACCTTATGCGACCATAATCAGCTGTTCTAATCTTCTTCATTGGAAGTCACCTAGAAAGCGGCTTCAGCTACTGTTGTATTGTATTGTTTTTCTATGGAAGTAAATGTATGCTGTTTAACAACCGCGCGATCGCTGAACAAGAAAACGACTCACTTCGTTCTCTATTCCGTTTAGTTGATCAACCAGCATAAGTGACCGCAACATAAGTTCTGCCTTTGAATGGAGATGAGAGAGTTATATTTATATAAAATGTGATGAAAATTGACCGCATGATAGCAGAAACTGACAGTGGATCCGAATGCTGTTTTTCACTCACTTGAATTCTCTTACATCTCATCTTGACGAATAGTCGTGTAAACGCTAGTACAATCTTCCTTTCAATGATGGTTTAGTGGTTGTCGAGATTTCCTTTCATTGGATCCTCGAGATGTCTTACTATAGTGTTCTTAAACCGTAATGATGCTGAGACATTTGCAAAACTCCGAATTCAGGTGTCTGCCGTTATCCTGTGGTGAAAAAATTCTAACCCCACCACAGGTCCGGAGTTTTGTAAATTTCACAGCATCATTACGGTTTTATTTCACATAGTACTCTGCACTGAAGAATTCTAATAGGCAGCAAATTGAAAAAAAAAGTTGACGTTATTCTTAAGTCTCTGTTTGTGGTGGATCTCATTAAGATATACCTCCTTACACTAGCCAGCAGTGATATTATCTCTATTTTCTGGAACCCATAGACCATCAAGTCAGCAGGTACGACACCGTGGTGGCCTCAATAACACTGTCAACGTGACCGGTTAGCGTGCTTAAGTCAAATAACTTTAACAACCTTCTGTTGCGTTTGTGTTCCTCTTTTTTGTTCCCAGTTGTTCATCGCTTCCCTTTACTCGAGTCGAGTCGATTCGATTAAGAAGATATGAACCAACATAACAACTCAAATCACTAAGTTTTTAAAGAAGATGAAACCAGAATGTTAGCCATAATAGATATCTAGTGCCAACTTCGAGTAAAGCTTATAAATAACCAAATATGTTAATCACTCATGTTCTTTTCTAGTTGAATTTTCGCTAAGTCTATGTTTTGAAGCTCTGCAGCACTCGAAATTGCTGAGAAATCACCACTAGTTTCCGGAAACCTGGCATGGTCGCTGATGTGTTAAATAATGTAAGTTCTTTGATCAAGTCTTATAGAAAGTAATTTTAGTCGAATATGAAGGCAGATTTCAATTCAAAATAATCATTGAAATCTCTTGATCAGAGAACTGAGAAAATGTCTAGAATGATTTGCTATCAATTTGTTATCCTTGCTGGCTAAAAGCGGTGTGATAAGGCAGCTGTTAGGCGCGTTGCCCTACAATGCACACAAGGTCGTCTGTCCAAACGACTGCGCCGAACCGATCAAGCCCTACGTCTTTCTGAGGCCGGTTGTGGTTGGTGACACACTTGTATGGGAAGATAAAAATAATGACTCCATATATTAGCTGAGCGCCTTATGTGACTTTAATGGGCAAACATGCATTCAGCTGAATGCATAGCAAATCGTTAATGAGACTTAATCGATGGAGGGAACGCTTTACCTCTATGCTTTATGGATCGATTCATGCCATGGTGGCTTTCTGCGTAATTCAGACAACTTCTGTGTGATGGCGTTCAACACACTGTCAACGTCAATTCGCTTTTCCGATGATCGACAAGCAGCCTGTTCAGCTTCGCCAGCGACTTCGCATGACTTGCCAGTGCTTTCTTCACTACCACACCATTTCTTTCAAAAACTTTTTCCACCATATTGTGAACGATATTATCGCCCGTTATTCGCCATAAGTTCTTCGTACCGAACAACTGAAAACTGATCTCCTAATGATTCAAAACACCGACTTTCTATAAACCTTGGCATAAATAATTGATATACTTATTTATATGTTCTTGTGAACTGATCTTGTTGAACCGATGCGGTCCCAATCGTAACAGCATCGCTCTGAGGTAGACGAAATCGCCGAAACGTCAGTCGTCAACCAACAACACCACCAACAACGACAACGAAAACTTGCACCACCCTAGTATCAGCCCAATAAGATCACTTCATAGGAGGGTATAAATAAATATGTTAAAACAGATCGTTAACATGATACATCATATCATCTTTATCAGCCCTTAAACGGATGAAAAGGATAAAGCTCTCGGCGTTGATCAATCCCTGAGGCATGCGCCATGCATTTCGACTTCAATGAGCGCTGTAAGTGATTGAATGCATATCCAGCCCTTTACAATCACTCGCGGTGACCTACCGATGTATCGAGCCAGTACTACTATCCTCGCAAACAAATGTGGTACCAATTTACCGATCCCGGAGGGATATAGAAAGCTTAGTGAGCCTGGGGCGCCGGGATCGTTTCTACGTGTGTGTTGCAGAGCGCCTCAGACCACTGCGCCACACGCGCGGTAACAAACAAGAATAACAAGTATTCACACAGTTTATTTGCAGCAGTTAACTCCTCTCTATCGTGCTGTGGTGCCGAAATAAATTAAAACTCTATTTTAAGAAGTCTCTTATATCCAGTCGAATTTTTTAGGTCAAAATTAGTGAAAAAAAATCACGCTCTAATGAGACAGTTTTACATTAACGAAAAACACAGCTTTCGCGTCTCCCAACTCATTAACGAACGTTTCGAGCGTCACCAGACCTCTAAGTTTCGTGGTTCGCCCGCAAACGTATAGCTCTATAATGGTCATGATCTCTTTCGCAAGTTAAAGACTGAAACATAATAAGAAATAAAAGCATAACAGCTAGCAAAGTGCTAGAGAGAGTTTCTTCCACTGCTACAGTACGATTTTAAGAGATAAATCCTCGATGAGGAAAAATGCGAGTTAGTCGCACTTTTATGGAGGACAAACTTCTTTGTGGGTTTGTGTTACCATTTTGAGTTCTTCGAGCCTCGCCACAAAATGTTGTGCACCAACAACTGGAATTCGATCAGCACATAAATCGATGAATCACGAAAGTTCGGCATTCTCCTTTAAGAAGAACTCCTCGTCTATTCCGTCGATATTAACTGTAATATGAGCACCTATTTCAATAGAAAGAAAACAAATTGCAACTTTTTGTATTCTGGTCAAATTTAATTCCGCATTACTTGAAAACCACTTCTTTATTCAGATGACCCGATATCAAATGCATCATCGTTCGGCTGCTGTTTGAGTTTTCGCTACCACTGTCATTAAGCCCTGCTAGACTCGGTTTCCCTTGGAATCCTGGGGGACCTGTGCTAGAGCGTTCCATACGGATTAGAGTGAGCGATCTATTCCTAAAGAAGTTTAGTGCCAATTTCTCCGACTAGGAAGTACGGGAGGATTGGTATTGGCCCAGTACTGGGTCGCACGCACCAACGTCTAAGTAGGTTGGACCTCCAGAATAATCTGCCAGAGTTGAATGACAATTGACTTTATGCTTTGGGGTACCGGTGGCCTTGTGGCCTAATGGATAAGGCGTCGGACTTCGGATCCGAAGATTGCAGGTTCGAGTCCTGCCAGGGTCGAAAGTTTTGCTCTCCAATGTTTATATGCTTGGAGCCGTCTTTGTAATAGTCCAATTTTTCAGAACTGTGAAATTGCAATACCAAAAGTTGTGCCCATGGATTTAGAACTAGGTTAGTGCTTAAAATGTTCATAGAATTCCTATTCATTCTGATTTATCTGTTCATGAAATTTATTTCTTAGGGTTATGCCCTGTTAGGAAAAAGTTCTGGAATTAGAATCTTAATATTGGCATTTCAATTTCTCCCAAAGTCGTATGGTTTTATCTCTTAACACTGCGATCTTCGAAGGAGTGGTTGTGCTGCGGAATTCGTTTGCCTATTTCGCAATGTTGTGGAACGAACAGCGGAATAAAAGGGAAGCTGGGAACCAGATCATGTAGGGACACGATGAGCCACATTGTAAAAAAGTCTACTAGCAAACTGTACTGTTACTCAAATCCTAGTTCCTGGAACTGCGCAGAGTTTGGAAATGAAAAACCAGAGTCCTCGCATTCATTCACCCATTCATGTAGGATCTGTATGAATTGAAGAAACTATAAGTGGTAAACATTGTAGAGTAAGACCTTCTACTTTTTATATCAGGCAAATTCAGTTACGGTGCAGACCGATAATCATCTTTACCTCCTTATCTCGCATCGATGTGCTGTGTATACTTGAAAGCTAAAAAAGCTCTTGGCTTCGATCAATCCCGGAGGGATGCGTCATGCATTCGACATCATTAAGCATCGTCATAGGTAATTGAGTGCCTATCTCGCCCATAGAATGACTCGCAGTGGACCACCGGCGTATCGAGCTAATACTACTATCCTCCCAGACAAGTTTGGAAACAAGGAACAACTTGCCGACTCTGCAGTCACGGAGAGCTTGGAAGGCCTGAGGTGGTGAGACCGATCCCATGTATACTGCAAGGTGCCTTCCACCACTGCATTTCACATGCCCCTGCGATGTAAAATAGAAAACGGAACCAACTCCAAATCAACCTCAGTTCTGGTCTGCGGTACTTTTTAATGCGATGACCAAATATAAGTGTCACCCCGTAGATGACTCTTTAGATTAAAAACGCGCTTTTCGATGAATGGATTAAAAAGATTCAATTTAAAGTAGAACTGAACAGTTAGATCCATATGCTGACAGAGAACCAAATGAATTAATGTTAAGGCTATTTCTTTCATAAAAGATGCCACTAAATTCGTCTCGGCAGTTGGTTTCATTACTATATAGTATCAATGTAGTATCAATCATTTAGTTTTTATTTTAGTGGGTTGCTTTCTAATAAATATGCAGCTACCCAAGGATATCAATAGCTCTGAATTGTCGCACTATGCGTCTATCCGTTACATATTTCATGATGCATGAGAAGCAACCAAAGTTTTTGAAAGAAGCACACCGGCTCCAGAGCAGTCGAGAAATCCGCATGAGTGACGCCACCTCTCCCAACGGCGCTCCTGTAAGCCACATCTGTTTGGTTGTTTAAAAGCAGTTGTAAACAGTTATGTTGTTTTTTGTGCATGACCCGACATCGCTTAATTTGCGTATTCCACTTCTTCAATTCGATTCGATTCCTCGCACCAGCCAGTCATGAATGACTTCACATTCATGTGTTCCGCTGCTGTATTACGATATCCTGTCATCTTAACCAACGTCAATGAAGGTTGGTTGAATTAATTCTCCCTGGAGTCCTTACATAGTTGTGCCAGGGCGTTTCCAGATTTTTATCACAGCGAAGGCCATTTCTTATAAATTATTGAGACCCTACTGATATCAAAACGAGTCCGGAGCCAATTTCTCGACCGCAGAGTGATGGAAGGTTTGGTCAGCTTAAAGCTTAATCGAATTACCACTGCACCTACCATCCCCGTTATAAAACCTAACCATGGTAATTGGCTTTCGATGGCTTAGAAAACAGATGAACAAGAAGTGACAAAATTTCTTGTCTTCTTTGCACTCTGCACCTATGCTTTGGTTTGCAAGTGTGAGTATGGCACCAGCAACTTAGTTATTAGGTACCGACAATTTTAACCGTTACCAGTGCTATCCTGAACAGTAATGTGCCTGAACTTTTCCAACAATTTAGCCGTCGCTTTTATAAGACGTTAGACCACAATTAATCAGTGTGACAAAAATTTTTGATTGGTGATTTAATGAGAAGAGAAGACGACTGGTGGACGAGTAAGGACAAAAGGATGCTGGGAGAATCAAAACGACCTCTTCAAAGAACTCAAACAGATAACGTGTTTGTTGCGTGGCTAAGTCTTTTCCAAGGCATAGGCGAATTCACGCATGAATTCGACCACCCTTGTAGTTGGCAGTTGCAAAAAGAATTGAAAGTGTTGGAATCCGCGTGAAATTTGACAGCAGGCTATCTAATCGTGATATTTCGCATACAGAGCACTGAAAAAGCATAACTGGATGCACTTCTGTTGTGTGTTTTGACAAGTAAGCTTAAGGATGTGTAATCTAACTATTGAGAAACAACCAAAGGTGAAGCCTTTCACTGCTGTGGCAGGGTATTGATTATTTATTATTGAGATCGTATATTTTGCGAGGAACCACCCTTCAAAATCGAATCATTAAAATATCTTTGGCAAAGAATTCCTGAACTTTAGCAGCGCGATTGCGATCAGTGAACGAGGACGAGCCCCAGTGAGCGGTTTTGCCGCTGTTTTGCTCGAGTTGTAGCTGTTTAATACCAAACTAAAAGAAGATGGTAAACATGCTCAAAACATAATGTATTTAATCAACATGTTTCTAGTTTGTTGAGCTTACACGAAGTTGATAAATTTGTTTGTTTCGGCCAGCGTTTCGACTTTTTCGTCTTCATCAGAGACGGTTGGCTGTGCCGGTGGCTTCGTTGTCGTACCGAGACCAGATTTTCTTCAGTGAACACCGCAGGAATGACCATGCACCAATGTCTTTTTTATACATAGCGGTTGGTACTGATATGACTATCCATTGATAATAGTTTTTTTCAACGGATAATCTAGCCTGTAGCATTCGGTATTATGTTACCTAGCACAAAGTGACCTCCCAACGGTTTACTGCCTCATTTTTGGCTGGGAGTTGTTCCTGGGTGACGGATTGCGATGTACAGCGGGGAATTCATCCCATGGCAGGGTCTCCCAAGCTGAGAAGGAGCCCGGTGTTTCCATTAGGAAGCCCGGCTAACAGTAAACCAATACTAGGATCCACCACCGTCCTGGTATCAAAGTCGCATGGTGGTAAATCTCCCTCTGATCCACAAGGGCTGCGACTGCCTGTGATGGTGAACACCTGGGGCAGACTTTGGCCAGGCTGACGTCGGGACTCCTGCGAACTATAATGACTTAACTAGCAAATCTCCGTAAAGTGGAGATTATGCTGGGGGCATGCACAATCAGTGAGGACAGGCCATTCAAGTATCAAGTATCAAGAGCACGAAGTGAAGAGCAAAACAATTTTCAGACTGACCGTGGTTTATCCTCGATAGTGAAATAATCAACGTGTTTTTATATTTGTCGAGCTTACACGAGGTTGATGAATTTGTTTATTTTGACTAACATTTCGACGTCTTTGGCTTCGTCAGAAAATAACGTATTTGTTTGAAAACCTACCTTGCTTTAACCTCGCTGTGGCTATCCAATATTCTTTCTCTGATAAGCTTACACGAGGTTGATATATTGTCTTTATTCGGCTAACGTTTCGAAGCCTTCATCCTAGTCAGGGCCAATTATTCGGGTCAATAGTCTACAGTTGTTCGCGTTTTGGATGTTTCGTCTCTGTCATCGCATTGAGCCGGATCCTCTCAGTGGAGCATCTCTCGAATGAGCAACTGTGGACCATCGAATCGGATCATCGGCTCTGACAAAGATAAGGACGTCGAAACGTCAGCCGAATAAAGATGGTATATCAACTACGTGTAAGCTTGTCAAAGAAAGAATACATAGTGTATCTATTTTTAAGCTTGGATAAATAGAATATTTATCCAGCTCATTACAAATACTTCTATTCATAAGACCTGTACCACAGAACTTTCACAAAGAATCCAAAAGTTTTTAATCGGCATTGCTCGCTAGTACCACTTCTTATAGAGAAACTATGTATAAAACAATGAGCACTATACCAACGGACAAGAGAGAGTCGTTAACGACTGGATTTCTCGAGATGTCAAACGTACTGCACGAAGACAACAGAGCCGATGGTGACTTCTTCACGAAAACCTTAAATAAAAGTAGGATACTCAACGAGCCCCCATAGCGAGAGAAGGAAGTGGGCTACTCTTGTACACGACATGGAGAAGTGGAAAATTTACTTGCTCCCACTCGAGTCACTGGACGATCAACAGGACGACAGTTGATACAGGTATGGTGCTCTGCATTGGAAGGCCTCCCCATGCGACGTTGAAAACAGCGCTTCCTTAAATGTGCGTTAGTACGAAAACATAGGAGTAATATTTTGCACTCGAAGGAATACTCTAAATTCCTTTTGTTGTACTCAGCGCGCGGGATCCGGATAAAGACGCCGTGTGTGCTGCTTCGCAGCAGCAAATACTATGCCACCCGCGCATCTGATGTACTTACTTCGATACTCGGACGGCACGTCTTCACGAGTTCTGCGGATCACAACACATCTTCCAGTGGTTTCTTTGCCTCGCAATCGTCGTCCATAGTGGTGGTTTGATTGAAGCATGGTGGCGTGTTTGAGTCTCACACCGCGGACTGTAAAACAGCTGTGACTACGAGTACAACTCTTTGACTTTAGTTACGAATACGTCCGACCACTGTGTAGGCGGTCGTCCTAGATGACTCCTGCACCTTGTGGGGGTCCACTCTACATCTCTTTGTGTCCATTTGTCTTCTTACATGACCGGTAAATCTGTGTTTCGTTATAGATGTGTGTTCTACTTGGCCTCAAAGACGAAAAAAAATTGGGAAATTAGAGTTTCGCATTGCAGCTAAATACTGTGTGTGCCGCTTATATTTCACAAGACATCGCTCAAGCGCACTGTGAGTAGTGCGAAGCATTCTTGACGTGGCTGAAGTATCAGCCCACGTCTCTGCAGCACAACAGAGCGCTGGGAGGACCGTAGAATCGAAGAGATGAGCGCGGATTTTCGGGTCCTTCAGTTGGTCGGTGGCTTCTTTGAGGGGCCCGAATGCGGCCTAAGCTGCTCTCCTTCTTCTGTCTATTTCCTCCTTCATGTTGTTTTCCATGTTCATTGGTCGCCCAAGGTATACTTACGAGGTGGTCTCTGCAATGAGAGAGCCATCCAATTCAATTTTTCCGCCTTCGCACCATGGGCTTTTCATTAACTTGGTCTTCTTTCAATTTATGCACAGTCCAATCTTTTTACCACCTCGTTAAGCCCGTTGATCATCATCTCTGCTTCGCTAGTACTTCTTGAGAAGATGATGACGTCGTCGGCAAAACGAAGGTCTGATAGGAATATTCCATCAATACGTATGCCTTTCTCATCCCAATCGAGTGACTTCATTATCCACTGCAGTGCGGCACTGAACAGCTTTGGCGATATTGTGTCGCCCTGTCGAACCCCTTTTCCCTATGGGTATGGTAAGAGGTCTATGGAAAAAGCTGTATTTTCGTAGTGCAGTTCCGATAACAGTCGCACAGAGTCCTTATGTAAGAGGGCTCCACTCCTTGGTCGACGAGCGCTGGTAGGATTGCATTCGTTTCGACACTGTCAAACGCTTTTTCATCGTCGACAAAGGTTAGGAATATGGGCAGGTGGTATTCCCGACAAAATTCGATGACCCTGGACACGGTTTGGATGTGGTCCATACAGCAAAATCCTTGTCAAAATCCTGCTTGCTCCACTTGCTGCGCCTCATCCAATCCGTTCGGTCATATTCCTTGGTCAGGATGACGTGCGCGACGTCCTGCACTAGTTTGAGATTTTTTTCTTTTCAGGTTAGGCTGTCATCTGGTTTTTAAGAAGCAAATGTAAATTGTGGCTTCCAGCTCGAAGGAAATCGGAGGTGATGTTGTCCAGTTATGGGGGAGTGTACCTCTTCTCACACTTTTCTATCGAATCTCGAACCTCAGAGAGAAGAATTCCAGGTTGTCTCTAGCGATTTGCTTTCCTATCTGATATATATTATTTTGTAACTTTAACTTTATTATATATATATATATATATATATATATATATATATATATATATATATATATATATGCACATACCAGTCACTCGATTGTACGTGTTTCGGCGTACAATCTATATATACGGAACCACACACGCGCATGCATCTATCATTGCGTTTACGTTCATGCTTAAGGCACTTTGCAAATACTGCACTGTATAGATATAGTGCACAAGATAGACCATGGTATAGGTTCAACTCCAAGTAGTCCACCTGATGTAGCACGCTGTGTAGCCCCCTTCTGAACCGATTAGCGATCACTAAATGAAGTGACGTCGGATTGCACATTCGAAAAAGTGCTGTGTAAATCTAGACTAAACTGTGGAGCAAGCAATTGTGAACATTTCGACACACACCAACTTCATGCTATTCAGGACGTTAGCGCACTAATTCCATATTTTGTTTCCGCAGTTTATTGCAATCTACGACACCACTGCGATACCAATTAAAAACTTGATAACCGGGCTGCGAAACAAAAAAGCTCTTTTTGATTCTGAGCTTAGGTGGGTCGTCCCAGATAACGAAGTAGTCCCAGTGCATACATCAACTAATACTCGCAATCACTCTAGGACCTCTCTCCAGAGAACCAATAGGGGAGTGCTGTCTTTGATTTAAATAAATTTCAAGGGTCGTTACTATGGTGTCGCGACGCAACAATAAATCGAGGCACTGTGTGGTCGAGCAAATTATACTCTGTTCCTCATGTCAGCTCAGTTATATATCGTTAATTACATATTATATATATATACATATATATATATATATATATATATATATATATATATATATATATATATATATATATATATATATATATATCGTTAATGAAAAGCGTAAGCTGACCCGACCTTTCTGGCTAAAGCCAATAATGAAAGTAAAGTTCAATTTAGTGGTAAGTTAGCACATAATTTAACAATAGGAATCAAGTTAACGATAAAATAACCTAGAGTCCACCGTACGGTGGTTACGACTAACACAATTTAGCAGTACTTCCACACTAACCTTCAAAAATATTTATTCACAAAACCGTCAACAATAAACCGAAGTGAAAAAGTGAAAGATGCAACAAAAAGCTTCAACGTACTAATAAATTACAAATAAGTCATAATTCAGTTTTCTCCACACTATCGTCGTCTTCTTCCTCAATGGTTTCTTGGCTCTCAGCTTTCTTCGCTGTAAGACAAAAACTGCACTTTGTCAAAGAATTGTCGATTACACTGCTTCATTAGAATCAAATTCGCCTGTTTACCTTTTTTTTTTTTTTTACTATTCTATAGAACTTCAAATTGCTTAGATGGAAATATCCATCTTACAGTACTGTTTACACATGCCGTGTTTAGCATTCAGGGTCCAGAGCTAGTTTTTCGCAAACTGCCGACAATTTGTCGATAACCAGAACATTTGCGGAGTTCAAAACGTGATATCCTACTAGAAGATACACTACTCGATCTACCTAAGAATAGGTATGACTTTTCAACACTGTTATTTGACTTCTAGACTTGTTTAGAATTAAAATTTCTAGAGGAAGTAAAACTATATTATTATGAAATTTTTAAAACTACAAACAAGTCTTGGCAACTATAAAAGTAGGCAACGTATTTAGGGACATCATAGAGGCGTTCTATCAGATTAAATACCGTTTGCTCGACGTAAAGAAGTGACTAAAGCACGATTTTTGGCCTCATAAAATCCGGACTTCACCTTCGTAGAAAAGAAGATTCTCCGTGTTATTGGCGAAGACATAGCTATAATTGTTTCCATTTCACATAATAAGTTTGTTTTAAGCTGAGATATGATGGTTTGATATTTAAAGTGGCCGCTACTTTCGTACTGTGTTAGTGGAAATCAACTCACGTCGGAATGTGTTCATTGACACCGTACCGTGTTATAAAAGAGTGTATCGTTCCCGCGTCACAATTCCACTATTTCACTCGAGATTTTTCGTAAGAACTTAAATAAAGGAAAGAATATAGAAAACGCTTCCTCAAATTAAAGAGTCATTAGTGATAAGGCATCGTTTGAAATGTCTGGAGTACACTTGTATACATATGTTACAATATTGTTCGGAGTTTTCAAATGGTTCCGACAATACCACACATCAGCGAACTTGCTTAGGGGCGCAGCGCAGTTGTTAGAGGCACAATCCAATACACATATACATCGGTCCCACCCACACTGGCCTAACCGAGTCCTCCATCTTCATAGGTAAATTTCCAGCCATTCGGCGATTACTTATACGGAAGATCAACGGACGCATTAGGACGGCCATTTCTGCGATTTCAAGGAATATCATTCCAACCTACATGTAGACACTTCTATCAAGAGAGCAAAAACCTAAACCAATAGATTGAAGGTGAACCCTCATGTAAATTCTAATACTTTCCTACATAACCCATGAAAGACAACGAAGCAATTGAGGAAAGTACTGGAGTCCACATAAGAGGTGGTCATGGCTCGTTTAAAAATCATTGTAAGTAGTCGTCGACGACTACAGTCATTCATCAGTCTATTAGACTCTGAACAAGGTAACAAGCTTCATTAATTGCTGAACCATACTATGAAATACCCATATGACACCAAAACGTTACTCCATCACAATATCTCACACACATGCAAGCATTATTAACAATATTCGAAAAATCCTACATATGTTATTTCGAAAACAAACAACATAACCAGTTTGATTTTCAAAATTTCCAAATCTTAAAATATCCAACAAATTCGAGAACAGGAGGTCGGGACTCAATGGATAAAGAGGAGATCAACAAAAGACGGAAGATATTGGTCTCTTCATAATCCATACAACATAGTTCACTTCCAAACTTGTTAGTTTCGAATCACCTCGATATTGTCACGATAAAACTATAACAGATTAACACAGTCACGAGCGCGGCTATTTTTTGGAAAATACTCTTTCGGTAACAACGGCGTTTTAGGACCTTAGGAATATAGAGAATTATGTGAGAGGAATTTGAGAAGCCCTTCCATTACCACTCCCTTATATATTACATTACATATGTATACGCAAATGCATATATACACAAATATGTATGTCCATATATACATGTATATACACATATATTTGTAAATGTACATACATACATATATACGTAATATAATATATATATATAAACTTTTTCAGATTTTACGTTATGGACCTAGGAAAGCCCGGACAGAGAAATCGAGACTTTAAAGAAAGAAAACCTCACGATCTCACCTAATTGATGTCAAGTGGAAATTGTGTTTGAGCACGCGCGATTCTTTATAATTCATAATGTACCCATCTTAGTTTCTAGAATAATTTTCATATTCAATTTAAAACTCGAACTTTCTGAAAGAACTGGAAGTTTAAAAATTTTATATCAGCTCGCTGCAGCTTCAAAAACTAACCATTAAAGTGTTCTGCTGCAAGAAACCCCGCCTGTTCAACTGCTCGTTTCCGCGGATATGAGGCTCGATTAAAAAAGAATTTTTAAGAAATACCAGAAAATCGCAATTTCACCATAATTTTGGGTGGAGCATGACCTGAGATAAGCTTGTATGGAACTGAAACGTCGTAATGAAACCAATGAGCAAGGGCGGGAATGCGTTAGGCTTTAAAAAATGATAGATTATCCAGAACTTTCGGGTTTCGAAAGGCGTGGACAGTTATTCTTCAATATAACTCATTAAGCGATTATAACTGTAAGTCACAGGCTCAAATACTGCTTAACTTCATCTGACACTGATTCAGGATTTACGTTCATATCTATGAAGATAATCAGCACCACAGCTATGGCTGTTAAGAAGAGCAAGAGCATCGAGCGTCGCCAAACCACAAAAGCGATGATTGCTGCCAAACTTAACATAGAAATAGTCTTCAGCATCGTGTCTGGAGGTATCAGCATCCGATACGGCTTTGCTGGAAACTATTTTAGCTGATTATACGAAAAGCGCATTGTTACCATAATTAAAATATTGTCAACTATCGGACAATTTTTATTTGGAACGAAATGAATGAAATGAATAACTCAGAATGGTTTGCCATCCGAACTGTTTGTCATAAAACTTAAAATACATGACTACTCCGCTCTCCAAAAATACCTGTTATTCCATGAAGTAAAATTATCAGACATCATTTTCACAGACTGAACAACGAGGTAATTATTACACTTAGAAAATCCTCCTGCCTACACAATTCTGTTCTAACGAACACAACGAATACAAAAAAAAAATTATAAAGGTAACACCTAGTAGATGGAACAACCAAGCAATAACGTCGAACAGAAAACGAAATGTGGGGCATAGAATTCTTGAAACTATGAAGTTACTAACTTAAGTCGTGATCTAAGTGCATTTTTCTTGTAGGAATAAACATGCGCAGGATGTCAATAAATTAAAACCACTATGATGCTGAGATATTTGCAAAACATGGATCCCAGGCCAGGTTGAACTGCGATTATCTTTTCCGGTGGCTCACATGTTACCCGCTGCACCGCTTACGCCCTTGCTTTGCATTCCTCTCAGCCAGTTTTTTATCTAACGGTGCTATAAGCAATCACCCGTCGATAGGAATGATCTAAGAAGAACAAATCGGCACTGAAACCAATTAAGCCTACGCTGCAATCCAAATCAAAATGAAGTAAAGAACAAAAGTATACACTGTGATGCCGACTACAAATATCTCTGCATAATTGCGCGTGTAGCGTAGTGGTAGGAGACGTCGTGGCCTTGCAATAAACAAAGGATCAATCCCCGCGCCTTGGCCCACCAAGCCTCTTTCAAGGGTCGGCAAATTGGTACCATACTTATCTGGGAGGATAGAACCGTCCTTGTAATGGCCAGATATGCATTCAATCACCTCAAACGATGCTTAATGAAGTCGAATGCATGGCGCACCTCACAGGGATTGATCAACTCCGAGAGCTTTATCCTTTATCCTTTCTAACCTGCCATGAAAAAGTAACAGGCAGCAAATAAAGTGGCGTACATTGTCACCGGACCATTTTCATATATGCTATCTCCGCAGATACTAATACAGTTATGCAATCAAAATCTGAGGATAAGAAGCAATTATGAGGACCGAATATGGTTCAGGATAAAAAAAACGCAAAGAGTGAAGAACTACTTTGTCGGCGTGTATTATGCGTTTTAACCTCCACTGTTAAGATCATACACAAGATATAGAAGAAAACAGCTATGAAACCCATTTGCGGTTGTGTAGAAGCTGAATATGGGTTATACAAGTGGGTTCAGGAATGTTGGCACAAACATTTTATTCCACCAAATCTTACCATGGTCTATGTCTCAGAGTAAGCCGAAGTTTATCAACTTCTTCTGTACGAATATACCATCTAGAATAAAAACTTGACAATTTTCGGGTAAATGCTCTGCGAGATTAATAGCTCCTCAAATCCATTCAGCTGACTATGGACTTCACAAGACACTTCAGACGCTTCTCCTTCTTGTAACAAATCGTCCTTTGGCAGAAGAGAACCATTTACGACTTTCAAAATAACGGAGGACCAAAAATAACAAAACCTAGTAGTCAGAAAGTTATTTATAACCCACTCTAAGTTCTTCTTGCTAATTTAAAACATTCACCTTTAAAGTTCTTTTAGATAAATTTCCGAGAGTTATCAACGACCTCGCCATCATTATACATTCAACTACACATAATAACTCAACAAACCTTCTACATCCAGCACACATTCATCTCCTTCCCTTTTATAACCTTCGACACATTCACATCTGAATGAACCAGCCTCATTGACGCATTTCTCATTTGCTTTTGTACAGCTTTTTTCGATTTCACATTCATCAACATCTAAATAAATAAAACAATGGAAGAAATCACAAACAAAATATTCTGCCCTTTCAATGGTTGATATCCATCAATTCCAGTAACATATTAGAATAAGGCTAACCTACACAACCCTCGTCTGTTTTGGTCCAACCGCTTCGGCACCGTACACAAGCCTTCGGACCAGCACCTGTGCACCCTCCAGCACATGCATCGAAACATTCTTAAGAAAAATGGAGAGCTCATTCTATTCCTTTTAATGGGAACAGGTTGCTTAAATTTCATTTCCTGCCCATTCTTTTTTCATGGCAGGATACGATGTGCAGTACAACCACAGGGCAGCTGCGAATGAGCAAAATTCAGAAACTCAGGCGGGCTTCGAATCCGGGAGTGCCCTTTCCGGGGGCAAAAAAGAATGGACAGTAAAAAAGTTTGTGATTTCGAATGCAGCTTCGGTGAATGCAGACACCGTTAGAGTAAAAAAACTGACAGAAAGAAAGGCAAAGCAACTGTATCGGTTTTTTCTGGTAAACAGCAGGTGAGCCCCGGCAAGGGTAATTACGGATTTGAAGTCCACATGGGGTTTCGAGTTGTGACAAGAGATGAAAACCATATAGCGTTTTTCAAATTACTGCGATGGGACATTACCATTTCAAGGCACCAATTTTAAATTAAAAAATAAAGCCAACTTTTTGGTATTCAACAGGCTTACTTTCACAAGCGATAGAATTTTCTGACTTCGATTTCTCAAAGAAATCAGGCGCACATTTCCTGCACATATTGCCAGAATAACCATGATCGCATTTACATGTTCCGGTTCCTGATCTACTACCATCACCCTTAAAATTCAACTATAGGTTTATTTGAATCACTACAAGGATAAGCCCCATCCCTTATAGCACTGAATTAGAAATAATAAATATTATATTCCAAATAGAATCTCTAAAATTGCTCAAAACAAACAATCTCTAGAAGAAAAGCCTAACATGACATGATCCATGGGCGAAGCATACTGATCCAGAAAGTTCTAGTCCTGGGCACTTTGTACAGTCTTTTCCATAATGACCATCCGGACAACATACTACAACCACAAAGGATAATTAGTTAAAAACAAGCAAATGTAAGTCGTCTACAAAGACTATTAATAGTGAGAATACAGAAAAAAACTTTTCAAGTCTTTTGTTTAGCATGACTCTAAATCGTGGTCGAAGGCGCCCTGCGACGCACACTGGTCTTCATGCCCAAGGCCCAACAAGCATTCCATCCCTTCGGGGTCGGAAAATTGGTACCAGACTTGTCTGGGAGGATAGCAGTACTGGCTCGATACATCGGTAAGCCACGACGAGTCATTGTAAATGCCAGATATGCATTCAATCACCTCCAAACGACGCTTAGTGAAATCGAATGCATGGCGCATCCCTCAGGGATTGATCAATTCCGAGAGCTTTTTTTCTTGCTCTAAATCATGAAGTCATGAAATATCACTGGGTATCTTATGTTCCTCTATAAAACCATATTAAACGGTAAAGAAATAAACCTTAAAAAAATGCGAATAATATCAATGGATTTGCATACCCTCCAATCGTGATTCACAAAGCCACGCAGTCATATTACTTGATTGATGCTTGTAATAATATTCTTCAAGGATTTCCTCATATTCCTCAACAAGGTGAGCACACTGAAAAATAAAAGTTGAAAAAGTGGAAATTGATCATTCTTAGTTTTTACTGGTATTTTTCTAGTGTACTGTATGAAAGAGAAGCAAAAATAAAATAATTCGGAACATGATAAACATATTTGTGCTTTTCAGGTCATTTCTCTTGATAAATGATTTCTGGTGGCAGTTAGGAAGAAAACTGGCTAAAAGAAAGGAAAAGCAAGGGCCTCAGTGGTGCACCGTGTAACATGTGAGCCCCCGGAAGAGGTAATCATGGGTTCGATCCGGCCTGGGATCCAAGTTTGGCAAATATTTCAGCAATATGCCGGACTTAGTTGAGAACGAAACGTCATAGAGGCTCAGCAGAACCTAGCTCAGTAAAGGATTCTGGACGTACAGGTGAACGCACAGGTATAGTAAACCTGTACTTTGTCACATAACAAATCACGACCGATGCGAACTGAGCAGTTTGATTCGCGCATTAGGTGCTAAGTGGGCCTCACGTGGTTTACAAGGAAATCTCCAGAAGCCAGTTATACGCGTAACTATAATACGCACATTTTATCGATGATTCCCACCAAAACAAAAGAAAATTTAGTCTACTCTTAAATTCCTAGTGTACTACGTTGTTGGGAAGTCAATTAACTTTCAGAAGATTTGTTTTAGGCAGTTCAGTTACATAAAATTCCGGAGCTTTGGAGCCCACGAAATCATTGATAGCAGTTTCTGGCTCGGCCTAGTTTCTGAAAAATTTCTCGTGAAGAAAGTTGTCGAGATGCTCCAAGAGGTGACATTCGGTAGTGGAGAGGTCTAGAGAATATGGTAGATGAGGTAGTGTTTCGCAGGTCAAGTCGTTCAACCTCTGCAGTTTCAGTTGTGCAACGTGTGGGCCAGCGCCCGTATTGCAACATGGCTGCCAATTCGTACGCCATCCATGTGACGATCTCTTTCAAATCTCTTTCGAATTTCAAGTCTACCTTAGTGCTCCGAAAAAGTTGCGATATGTACATTAAGTTCTTCTGCAAGATCTCGAACAGTTGTGCGTGTATTTACCAGAGCCTTCAATTCACTGTCGTCAATAGCAGAAGGACGTCCGCGACCTTCCTCGCCATTAAGGTCGACTTGGGCAAGACGAAATCTTTGAAACCAGCCTTGCACTGTGCATTCATCAACAATTTCTTGACCTCACGCCTCAGTAATGTTTGAAACCGTTCATGAAGCACTGTAAGTTTGAATTCGTTGAAGTAGATTTGTCGGCGCAAATAATTCTGAAATGCTAACCTTTAAGATTTGTAAGAAATGCAATTTGTACTATAACTCAGTTATACAGAGCTAAAGTGGACCAAGTAAGCTCTTCACTAACACACTATAGTGGAACACTCGAAAAAACCACTGAAAAACATTTTAAAAAAGTGGTGTATTGTTCCACAACTTGGTAGAAAGACGAAAACACGAAAACTCTATGAAGACCACTCCGATTAAATCAAATAGCCAAAAAGTGGTGGAACACATGATGAGAAGATACGCGAATAAAATGACATTGCCTAACGTAACCAAAGATTTCTCAACACAATGACACATACAAAAATGCTGCTAAATTGTTCCTATAACACCAAGAACCAGAATGAACGGATGGCCGCCAACTTCAACGAGAGCGAAAATCAAATATTCCCAAGACGAAAGAAAACCTACAGCCAGGATAAGACAACAGGCATCGTTATCGAAAGGCTCCATCGACAGAGTGAGGTGAAGCAATTTCGTGTCAGAAAAGTCGGAGATAAAGAGAGAATCCAATATTTCGACATACAGAACACGCCGAAGGCGATACGCCAGAATGACAACGACTTAACGAATACGGTATGGAGCTGGGCTAGACGCAATGTTAAGTGTCCCAAGCTTATTGAATTGGATCTTGTTCCACTGCTTCTCCACATACATTGAGGTCGTTGAAGAAAGGGTAGAAAAGTTTTGTTTGTTAAACGAAGAATCAACAGTGGCACCTCCTGACCTCATTAAACACTTTACAGTGCTGCACACAGTAATATTTTCTCGAGGCTGTGGTGCCTTTCCTGCAGAATGATAGAAAAGAGGATTGATGTGGCACAGTTGTGATGACAGTCTACCATAATTCCAGTAGTAAGACTTTCTCGCTTTCGTTTTACCCATGACAAGAATTCGCCACAGGTGGAGAAAGAACTAAAGAGATATTTTTAAGAAAACCAAGTCGAAAGATCTAATACTCATTTTCATCGAGCTTCCAAGTATTAGTGGAAATTATGTCTCGGAACTCTTCCGAATAAAACATTTGGGAAACGCATTTGAAAGCAAAGAGAATAATATTCAATTGTAAGTCATAGACAATACCTTGGACTCCAAGTTCTCGAGCCCATTATACACGCGTTGGTCCTTCACAGCATCCTTCTTACAGATGTCCTCCATAGTTTCAATGAACCGTGTTTCGCTTGTCGCATATTTTCCCAAATTCCTTTCCTCCCACGCTGTGTCTCCACCAGCGAAATGATTTCTTGCAGTCTTTTGAAGACCCTTAAAAGGGAGGACAATCCCAAATAAGAAATCCTATCGCAAAAAAAATAGCAGAAGTAGTATACTAAATGAAGAAGGATAGTAAAGAAGAAAACTAAAGATAATGGAAAACCATGTGAACAAGGAGACTAGAGCAATATTTTCAAAGAAATCACCTTTGTTATTTCTGGAGAAAGATATAGAAGCGTACTTTTAGCATCACCAATTGATGCACTTCTTTCAACGGTTCACAGCTTCATCGTGGCCGGGAGGTAATGTTCCTGGGTGCAGAGCTGCGATGTACAGCGGGGGATTCATCTCCCCATCAGGATCCTCCAAGCCCATAAGGAGTCCTGCGTTTCCATCAGGAAGCCCAGCTAAGAGTAAACCAATACCAGGATCCACCACCGTCCTGGTATCAAAACAGTCACATGGAGGCAAATCTCCCTGCGATCCACAAGAGCGGCGACTGCCTGTGGTGGTGACGACCTAGGGCAGGCCTTGGTCAGGGCGACCTCGGGACTAAAGAGAACCACGATGGCTAAACAAGCAAAACTCCGAAAAAGTGGAAAATATGGTGGGGTCCCCACAACCAGTGATGACGAGCCGTCCAAGTACCCAAACAAGTAAGTAATTGATGTACACTCGGTCATGTGTATCTCATCAGTGTGCCTTTTTTCTTCGGGTTTCTTTAAGAATCAGCTAAGAACATGCACATACAATATTCTTATTCTTCGTAGGAATTGACTCAAAAACTGTAAATCTTCTAGAAACATTTAAATCGAAGGAAAAAAAAACTAACCGCTTCAAATGTCGCCACGAGGAAGTGACAGTACCGGCACTTTTTGTTTACCAGATCATCTTGACTAGCCATAACAAACAAAGAAATATTAACAAGATAGAATAAAAGTTCAACACCAGTTATATTAACCATATCGATTGGTAATTTAGTACGGAAACGGTGGTCGATATCGGGAAATTGACTGCTGAGCGATCGCACTCAGGAGAACTCCGTCGACCTAGAACAAACACAAAGTCACGGCACTGACAAAAGAGAATGTGCGTAAGCTGTGCGGAAAGTAATTTTAAACGATATGGAAACCAATGTATTACATCACGTTATACTATTATGAAAAAGCTAAAGCTGACAAATCTGCTTACGCCGTCAAAACAACATAGTAAATTCTAGCAATACAAATGGAAACAGCTCCTCCCAACAGTTTACCACCTCATCGAGGCCGGAAGGTGTTCCTCGGTGTCGGACCACGATGTACAGCGAGGGATTCAACCCCCTGGCAGGGTCTTCCAAGCTAGAAAGAGACCGACGTTTCCATCAGGAAGCCCAGCTAAGAATAAACTAATACAAAGATCCACCACCGTCCTGGTATCAAACTAGTTCGCATGGTGGTCACATCACGTCGTACCATTATAAAAAGTATAAAATTGACAAATCTGTTACCCGTTCAACACAACATAGTAAACTTCAACAATGTAAGTGGAAACAGCTAGAATCTATAGATTCTCGCTAGCAAGATGAAAGTCATTTTCTAATACCACCCAAAAACTTGGAATTCCTGGAGTCCATATGATCTATTTTTTAGATTTTCTGCAGAGACGAAGCAAAACTTCATTCTGCAAGGCACGACGGTGTTACCCAATCGTTCATCGTTGGTGATTGCGACTGTCGAACATGCACTAAAATTTCTAAGATATAAATCTCGTCTCCAACTTCTTGTATATTTGGATTCTAAAGGAATTCAATATTGAAAGATCGTCTTGGGAAACAATCCGCCCTCCTACTGGTACGCTGAAAACCCTTTGCAAAGTTAGGCAGTTTCAAGCTTCTCTGATCTTCTAATTGTCGAAGAACTGGCATTGGACACCAAGTTTTAATATCTATTTGGACTAATACAGTACTACGTATTCCTTCTTTGATAAGCTTACACGGAGCTGATAAATAAGCCTACCAAAGAAAGTTCGCATATTGATTGGTCATACCAATGCTAAAGGAAAGTCGGTTTCCAAATAACATAGCGTTCTTTTGAGAACAACTGTTTTCAACACCTTTTTTAAACATTTTTGCAGAAAGCTCCGAAGAAATCACGGATGTTTGTACGTTTAAGTTTTCCACAGTATAGTGTTCAAGCCATCGGCAACCAGCGGCACAAAAATGACTACGAAAACATTTGTTCGGCATGGGCTACCCATTGACTTAGGAAATGTGTTTAGATCCATTCAATATTGAATATTAACAAGTTAAGATCACATCAATCAATAAAAGAAAAAAAGTGGGAGAAGTTATGGCAAAAATTACTGGCTTGGACGTCTCCTAAACTCGGTTTCCATTTACTACACTTTCGCTTCCAAAAGTGATAGTGCCGCATCTACCAATGGCTACACTGATTCCTTCGGACTTAAATCAACTACAGGAAAGGAGATGCTCGTAAAAACTAACAGAAAAGGACATAGAGGGACAGAAAAGTGAAATATTAACGATAGCGAAAGGGAGATTTCATTTATGGAAAAAGTCGGAACAAACTGAAAGAATTTTCCGGAGAATTCCACGACCATGATAGTCTAACGGCATTGGACGAGAGCCAATGACACATCACATTTTCCAGCGATGAAATAGTATACAAGGAACTGAACAAATGAGTACGAATCTCATTCAAAAGCAGGATATATGTTAGACATGAAGAAAAAACTAATCGGTAAACCCTTAAGGAAGTCAAAAACCACTTAAAGAACAAGAAAAACACCAAAAAGCTAAACTAATGCAATGTGGAGACTGAAACGTTAAAGAGATAGAAAACAGAAAACATAACTACATGGAAGAATAAAGGTAAAACACTGAACTGTTAAATAACTTTGTAAAGAATCCCCTCGGCTTGCAAACGTCAGCATCAGCGCAATTAAAGGACATAGCAACCATGTGGCCGTAGAGCGCGGTAGGCCCCAGCCAACAGTTCACCTTGACGAACTGTCTGCGTCTCGCGGGAGCGCGTGCTGTTCGCGGACTCTGCTCTCGATGTCAGCTGCTTTCATTCAGCAGCGCCCAAACAGTCCACTAGGGGGCGTACTGTCCGATCGATTCTGTAGATTACTATCTAACGAAAAATTCATCTCTCGAGAGATCGGATTCGCAGTAGGGAAAAACTCCCATGTAAACTACTCCATACTTTTTAATCTGTGCTCTTGATTTCTTCTCTAATTATAACTATTTCTATTCTGTTTATATTCTCTGTTTATATTCTAACGATGTCTATACAGTTGTTCAAATCAACTGTTATTTAACCTCGGTAGTAATAATCAATACCTTCCTGGATTATTAAACTAACACGGGATGCTACTAAACGTTTATTGGGCTAGTCATTCGGCGCCTTTGTCTTCCTCAGAGCCGATGATCCGAGCCGATGCTCCACAATCGTCCGTCTTCTGGATGTGTGTCAACGTAGTCGTAGCGAGTCAGATCTTCTTCACTATAGTATCGCTCGAATGAGACAACCTCATCCGGCAGCGCTCCTTTGTACAGGATGGTTGTTATTGATAGTGATTGACCGTTGAGGATAGCTTGTTTTTCAGCAGACAATCCATTCTGCAGCTGTTGGTACCAGATAAGCTATCATGGAAATCCGTTAAAAATAGTATAACCTCGCTACGCGCAAGCTTACCTAGTACTGACAGCTGTCTATAGAATGCATTGTCTGTTGGGAAACAAATTACTGTCAGTGAACAATCACCATCAACGACAACCGTCCTGTACAGAAGAGAGCTTTCGGATGAGGTTCCTCTACACAGTGGAGCGGTGCTCTACTGAAGAAGATCCGACTCGATACGACGACGAAGAGAAGATGAACGGCTCATCGGCTCAGATGAAGACGAAGACGTCGAAACGTTAACCGAATAAGTATTTTCTGATCAGCCTCTTGTCAGCTTGATGATCCATGAAGGTGTACTAATCTAGTACCGTATTTCTAAGCGTCACTAGCAACGTCTGTCGACGTATACAATTCTCATGTTCATCTAACAACCTATTGCTGTGTTAGAAGGCCAAATTAATTCACCATATGGCTTTTTTTTTACCCAAACTTTTTACCTTCACATTACATTGGATGAATCATTCACTAAATTCTATTGGTCTTATACAATTCCGAATGCTCGAAACCAGTTCACAGAGTCGGCCGTAGAACAACATCACGTCCTTTGTCACTGACATTACTGGTAGTTGAACAGATATCATCCACTTAGGTTATCCCGATTAGACAAATGTCGTGGGTTAAAATTTTAAGGATAAAATCGTCGGGTTGAGGTTGACATAGTCTGGATGGTGTTCTGTCCAATAGATGGATTTATAGCTAATAAGAGGAAGCGTAGCATTCTGTTGCATCCATTTTGGTTTAATTTCCGTTGATATAAGAGAATTTTTTCATCTTTACATATGTGAACTTTCTGCTGTGACTTTTTTTCAGCTCTAGCTTCAGTGTCAAGGTTTTATAACTTTATATGAATAATATCAAGGGAAGATATCCACCATGTGAGCCATTTTTTCTCTATTCATTCTCCAGCCTTTAAGAGGAAGTGATCTAAGGACGGATCGTTTTATGTTTGCTTTTACTTCTAAAAATATGTGTATTTCTTTTAACTCCATTATTGGACACTACAGTTATTATCCTATATGCTTTTGTGTTGTGTCTTTCGTCAGTCAACTGAGGTACGCATAGCGCTGTGCTTAGAAATGCTCTTTTACATAAATTGCACACGCGATCGTTGGTTCGACCCCGTGCGCTGGTCCAAGAAAACCCTCCATCCGTTCGGCGTCTGAAAATTTATGCCAGACTTGTCAGCATTATAAAAACGCTGACTTTGATATATGTAAATCCTATGAACTGCCCATATTGAGCTGACGGGAGGTTTTCATCAGTTGTAGTGATTCGGTGGCTAACGTTTCGGCTACTTCGTTTTCTTCAGAGTCTGGACATACTTTATGTAACGTTATCCATCTAATTCGATGGACTACCCATAGTTGTAAAAAGCAAAGTAAGAAGCTAAAAAATTGCTTATGGTAATAAAATGTAAAGTGAGAAGTAAGTAAAAAACTACTCACCGTGTTGTTGCGTGTGGGACCACCTGTGTGTTGTTCACATGGGATGACGAGCGAGACCCACCCAGATCAAAAAAATCAATCTGAGAAAAGGAGCGAGACCACCTGTGATGGTGAGACATTGATCTTTCTGGTCCATTTTTGGAATTTTGGAATTAATCCAAAATGCTTGAGAAGACTTACACCTTGATGTTTTCGATTTTTGCGCCAGGATCGTGGCAGTCATTTCAAAAATCATCACCGTACATCACCGGCACTGACTTGATACACTGGCTTGTCATCTGCGAGTTATTGTATAGGCCAGGCATGCATTCAACCACCTCTCCGATGCTACGAATGAATCGAATGCATACGACATACTTAAGGAGTTGATGAGCACCGAGCCTTCTAGTTTTATCCATTATCCATTACTTAATTTTCGTTCTCGTTCTCATCGCAGTTCTGCACTTTGTTTTTGTGAGCAGCTGGCTTTTTTTCCGCGAAATGCGTTCCCTTAACCTCATTAATCGTTAACATAGAAGATGGTGGAACTTCACATTCTAATTTGCTACATAGTCGTCATTCTACCGTCAACCATATTGTTTTTTTTACGCCCCGTTGAGCAGGTCGACCTAGGAAAAATCGGATATATCCGTAGTTTCCAAAATCGACGTTCTCTCAACTTCGACATTCGATGATTATAAGTGCGTCGTTTTCTTTTTTTCAGCAATCGCAAGGTTGTTATACAGCGCACATTTCTTTCCGTACAAGAAGAACACATACAACAACGATAGCTGACGTTTCGGCAGTATCGCATTTCTCAGAGCCTGGAAGAGTACACTGATACGCAGTTTACTAGGTCAAACGCCATTCATCTTTCTCATCAAAGATTTCTTCATTCTGTTTGTGCTGTTGAAGCGTTTGGTGTAGTAAATTGCAATTGCCTTTCCAAGCTCTGAAGAAGGCGATATTGCCGAAGCTTCAGCTATCGTTGTGTAGCAGGTGTTCGTCTCGTCCGGAACTAAACGTGTGCGTATAACAACCTCGCGACTGCTGAAAAAAGAAGACGACACGTTTATACCTGTAGTTTTATGAAGTGCAGAGATTGATGATTGCATGTTGTTAATCTGTTCCAGTTATAAAAAAGTGCTGGTGTCGAGGAAAAAAAAATCGCTTTCTTCGTCATGATCGGTCCATTGTGGAGGTTAAGGGGAGCTACGTGTTCAAGTGCATAGGGTTCATTGCAAATTTTTCATTCGTTTGTGAATTCGCTAAAGAGCATCCAAGATATTCCTAAAGTTTGACTCATATAGGATAAATGGGATTTTTTGGTGTGTTCTGAAAGAAGACTCCATATGGCTTCAAATTTTCCACAAACCTAGTTTCCTGACTTAGTGAATCCGAAGTGTTTTTCTTAGAATGTCATCATTACGGCAATACCTCATAGAGGGCTTCGCATTCATCACATGAGTGGACTCGGTGCAGTTTACACTATTTCGAGTAGAAATTCTACGTTTTACACTTTTAACGATAAAAACATGTATTGTAGTATTAAATAATTAACACCTGACTTGAAATAGTAAAAGGAAAGATAAAGCTCCTGGCGTTGATCAATCCCCTGAGGGATGCGTCATGCATTTGACTTTATTAAGCATCGTTGGAGGTGATTGAATGCATATCTGACCTTTACAATAACTCGCGGTAACCTACCGATGTATCGAGCCAGTGATGCTATCCTCTCAGAGAAGTCTGGTACCAGTTTGCCAACTCCGGTGGGAAGGAAAGCTTGGTGAGCCTGGGACGCGAGGATCGATCCCATGTGTATTGCAAGTGGCCTCCGACCACTGCGCTACACGCGCCCCTTAATATAATATCAACATATTGTGATAATATCAATTTCTGACTTGGTAAAAAAATCTGAAAACAGGAAACATCATAAGGTGATAAAGGCTGTAGCTCATCTAGCGTTCTTTATATTTTATATAGCTCAATTCTTCTTTAGAATAAGAAAATCTAAGAAAAACTAGGAAATTGAGAAGGGTAGGAAATTTTGAAGAATTGCTGGAAAAAAAAATATTGCAGATATACTGGGAAATATTGGAGAAATATGCCGGAAAATGTCTGCTTTGATTTTTTTTCGACTGTAATAAGTTAGTCTTTGTATTTATAAACTACCGGGGGAGCATGCGGCGGAGAGGTCAGGAGTGCAATATGCATGAAGTTGTTGTTTCAGCCACACGTCTTGGACTAACCAAGCCCGTCATGCTTTCAGAGTCGGCAGCTTGGTACTAGGTTTGACTGAAAGACAAATGCTGACGTGGTACATTTTTTTCTTTCTACATGAGCCATCATCACACCTACGGGGATCCGTGCACTCCTTCCGTTCGATTCGTTTTCCCTGCATTCATCGCCCACAAAGGTCTTCGAACCGAACATTTAGCGTATTGCTTCGGCTCCTTCTTCCTGCTTGTGGATTTCGTCTTCTTTATGAGTCCCTGAATCTTCGTCGAGTCGTTTCTACTTGAAATTCAAGACATAGCCGAGCTAGAGAGTTCCTACGTGGGATAGAGGAGAGCGTTGGGGAGGATGAGCCAGCTCCTTGGTTCCTGATAGACTGCATCAGTAACCACTGCGATGCCTCTTGTCGAAAGTTTGCAATGTGGGTGAACATGAAAGAACCCTAATAGTGAATATTTCCTGGATTATTAAGCTAATACGAGATTGTTTTTAAGAAACTCAAATAGTGCTTATTCCAAATAACAACATCCACTTTGAATGATTTAAGGAATTTTTAAAGCCATTTAAAAAAAATTTGCTATGATAACATTGAGTGGTGCGTAAAAGAGGGCCTGTATGGCATTAGCTAGAGGTGACTGTCGACAAAAGAGGGTTTTGGAGATCAACTGGGCTTTTATTTTTGCAGAAAATTATAAATTTACTTCATATGAACACATTTTAAATAAGTATTATGTACACAGTTTAGATCTACCGTAATGGATTAGATATTGACACAATATACATATGGTGTTAGTCTGTTGTCCTTTAAATTTATTGTTCTCCCGTTTTAATAAGCCATGAATAGTCTTTTGTTTGTATATCTCTCGTTCCATTCAGTGCTAATCCCACATTGGAAAGGGACATCCAGCACAATCCCTCTAAATCTTAGCCTCTAAATGCCCTTCCATACCCAACACTCCATTTTGCACCTTATAACAGAGGAATTTGGTATTAACCTTGCTTGGATGCTCGGTTTTAGGATATGAAAATTGGTACCATACTTCTCTGGACCCAGCTCACTCTCTCAGATCCACGAAGGAGCACGGCTACACTAGGGCTTGCGGAAGAATCGACTCGACCAGCATACAACAACATTTTTAAGAAAACGACCATCCTCAAGCAGCAGTCGAACTCACACGTGAAAAGGTGGAGGACGTCCACGGATGATGAAGGCGAGGAAACGAATCGAAGGCAAGAAATGTTGGGGTCTGCAGATAGATATGGAGACAGGTCATCCGAATCCTTGATTACACTGCTCGTGCAATGTTTTTCAGGGCAAACAAGTTAATAAAAATTTTGAAAACAAATGACCTAGACCGCCTTGTTAATTATTTTTGCCAAAGTCCGAGTATCTTACGCCGAATTTTCCAAATGTACTGGATTCTTCAAGGGAAAGTTTGGAGACAGCTGAGAACTACGATGTCTGCGCAGTATATACAGAACTGGTGGTAGTCGTAGATCTCTTTTTTTCTATTTAGTAGACCCGACGTCATATTTGTGCTGATCTCAGAAGTTCTTTCATTCGATTCATCACATCGCATCCATCATCCACGAAGATATTCGAATTTGTGTGTGGGACTCTGCTGCAGCTCCACAACTTTGGTCCTGTTCCTTAATGCCATGGATTGCTGATCAACTAGATTTTCCTAGCATACTGGGATAGATTATTGAACGCGCAGTCGAAAGGACGATGCTAGGAGTATCCCGTTCCACACAAGTAAGGGAAGGGATCCGAAGCTCCGACCTGCGTCAACGATCAAAAAATCAAAGATGCCGTTCTGTACGCCAAACAGTCGAAGGTGGGCCGGACACGTAATGCGAATGAATGACAACCGATGGTTAAGAACCGTTAGTGACTGGGTTCTTCGGGATGTCACACGTACTGCAGGAAGGCCACCGACGCGATGGTCAGAGTTCTTCACGAAGAGCCTAGAAGAAAGATATGATGCTCGACGAGTCCTTAGAGCGAGCAAAACCCACTGGGCTACTCTTGCACGCGACAGAGAAAAATGGAAGATTCACTGGCGCCCGCTCGAGTCACTCGACGATCAACAGGAATATAGGTGATACAGGTGATACTGGGATAGCTCTGATACACATTCTCCTGTTTTAACTACCAGAAATCACCAACGTTTCCAAATTAGAAGGTTTCCAGACAATTCGGGTACCAATTTCTCAAACTTGTAAGGATAGGAAGCTCTGTTTAGCTGGGGTCGGACTCAAGCCAGAGCCTTCTGTGTGTTGTTCAAAGGCGTCTCTGCCACTGCGCTACACGTGACAAGGATTGATGTGCCGTATAAGCGTATTATTCGATGTAACTGCGAAGTTTAGACGAAATTCATATGTAATTCACTTTTAGATGCTCTATTTTCTTGTAACAAAATTATAATAAAATTCTCACCGTTTGTGAAAAAAAAGGAAAGAAACCAAGGCTGAGCAACAGAATTTTCACTTAAAAGGCCTCAGATGGGTCTTTGCACGTCTTTTTAGCAAAAAATACAGATTCTTTTGGGATTTAAACATGATTGATTGGTACTCGTGTTTTCACTGGAGTAATATGTTGGTTGGGCAAATTTTCTGCATATTTGCCGCTGGCTTCATCATGGCCCCGGAAATGTTCAGTTTCCGGATCGCATTGCTGATGAATTTGTACGCATGATAGTTTTTCACTTAATCGTAGTTCTTTTACAATATTCTTATTTCATGGCCGTCGAATTGGGTAGTGCCCTAAGTACCCTAAGGCGTAAATACTTCAGGAAATGCTTCTTTATAAATATTTATTTAAGTTACAGTGAATGAGTAACAAGTGTCACCTTCTTTCCAGTACCTCTAATCTCTAATGAAATTAGGTGAACCAGTGGTCATTGTCCCTCAATACATCAAAACGTCATTGGTCTGCTTTTTATTCCTACTAGGAGTCTTTTGAAGATGCAGAAACTTCTTGATAGTACCAGTTGTTCGTTTTCTTGGAGTTACCACTTCAGGAAGTGCCTACTCGTTTTCGCCGTAGACTTGATATTTCCAGAATTTTCTGTCAATTCTCGGCAATCTACCACCCCTCTTCTATCGACCAGGATGTTACCACAGTCCACAATTATTCCCGTCATGCATCCGCTTAATGTTTTTTTGTTCTTGTTGTATTTGAAACTCCTCACTCCACGTTTTGGGGTTTTTCATTCATTCATTTTATCGTTTAAGTGCTTGTTAATTTCTTGTATGTGGACGTATCGGATGAGAAATTATGGGAAGGTTAAGTCGATTCGTAAGTCGATTTACCAGCAGTCGATCATATTTACTTAAAAACACTTATAATCACCAACTTGAATAGCACTTATAACTAGTTTTTTTAGTCTTGTAACTGGTTTCATAACCAGTTAATTTCCACAGTGTTCACCACTCTGTCCAAGTGCCTCAGTGCAGTCTATGAATTCGTATTGACTCATCAATCTTTATTATGGCAGCCACGGAATTTTGGTGAATTTCGCATTCATGGCAGCATATTTGCATATCCAATGTGTACGTTACCTACGCCGCCGACCCGAGCTGTGATGACGACGACAGTCAACATCGATGTGGTCCGTATCCATCTGTTTCACTTTCACTCGTGTCAACGTTCCAGGTGACAGTAAAGAAAGTGCTGGAGTGTTTCTTTTCAGAGCAATCAAAGCTCTCTACTTAGTGGTGTTCACTTTTGTCCAAGGTTTTGGGCTAGCAGTAACTGCTTCAGACTTGATACTTTAATCATCAACTTAAACATCCATCCTTTTGGAAATGATTTTCCATGCGTACGTTTTTATTAGCGATACCTTTTTCACTCGGACTTTTAGATTTCATTTCTTCTTTATTTTTGTCAATCAATGAATATTTTCGAAATCTAACTCATGAATCAGGGGTGGGTACAGCTCTGGTAGTGGGTGATTCATCACGAGCACAGTGAATTTTCGACCCTGCTTAAGGGTCACCTCTTATCCTTTCTGGATCGAGAAATTGATGCCAGACTTGTTTGGGGTCAGTTCCTTCCCCTGTAATCCAAGTAGTAAGAATGTGCAGCCTACAGCGGTTCTCCACAACAATGATCATAGACATAAGATTCTAAGTAGTATAATAGAAACGAAAAAAATAGAAATATTAGGCAATGTAGCTCTAATGTTAATTATTAAAGGAAGTAGAGAAATAGGAAAGGACGGAACGGAAATAGTAAGCTCTTTAGGTCATAATTATGTGCTCATCGCTTGATCCATCATCTCTTGCACCTGTCATCGCTGCCTTCGTGCCCTCTTACCGGTCCATCTATTTACTTTACTACTTTTTTTGAGCTGTAAATGTGTACCGGGTCCCGATACTGCTTATTCCTTGCGATCAATCGATAATTGCTGTTGTTTCTCTTCGTTACTACACGTCCTGTTCGCCTTCCGTTCCGTATTCCATTACAACCACTCCCTTTTCTTTCGCTTCCCGTTATGATCCGTCGTGGCCTTGATTCACAACAAGGTGATAAATGCATGAAACGATAACGTCTAATATTCATTTGTTCCTTCGAAATGTGTTCCTCCAATCGATATTTTCGGCATGTTTTCACGTCCATTACTTTATGTTTCACATTTGGATACCTGAATATTTAAGAATTGGCCTTATTGAATCATAAAGGCCATAGCACAACTTTCGTTGGATCAATATGTTATTGATCGGGCATTCATTTTTATATATGGAGTCCAGAAATAGCGGCGTTATAAAGTGGAGCGTTTCGAGGTTTCCACAACGAAAGCACTGGATAAATGGTGCCTATGAATTGGAACACTGCTTTCCTTCTTACCGTAAGACTTCCTCCAGATGTGCAGAAATTCTGCCGCTGATTTATTCCTAGTTGAATTTCTAAATGAATTCTCTAAAACTTTTCTTTTAAATTCATTAAAACTCTGTGGATCACTTACGACCCAGAGTACGTAGACTGATTCCATTGAATGATGGTAACATTTCTAATATTTTCATACATATCAAACTACGGGGGCGCATGTGGCCCAGTGGTCGGAGGCGCGCTGCAATACACATGGGATCGATTCCCGCGTCCCTAGCCCACCAAGCCTTCCATCCCTCTGGGTTGGTACTATAATTATCTGAGAGGATAGAATCACTGGCTCGATACATCGCTAGGCCACCGCGAGTTATTGTATAGGCCAGATATGCATTCACCTCTAAATGATGCTTAGTGAATTCGAACTCATGGCGCATCCCTAAGGGGATTGATCAACGCTGATTGCTTGTTTTTAGTCTTTCGTCAAACTGTGATCGTTTAGATTGCTACATATTTATCCCACATGATTCCTTCCTCTTTTCCAACCTAATGTTTTTGTGGAATCATTCCTTCATCCAAACGTTTGAGAGCTGATGATTTATTCTCCAAGTTGTTGAAACCTGACAAAAAAATGCACCATTTTGATTCAAAACTACTGTCAGATATTTCATTTCGACTGGTCTGATGTGCACTTCTCGTCAGGTTTTTAAGGCGGCACATTCGATGGCATTAACTGGTTGCACGCAAAAGACGTTAATGATTTATGGGGACGTATGGACACGCATGAATGGGATTTTTGCTTTCTACCTTCTGAAACCGTCATTGTGGACGTATAGCAAAGATTTATGCCGTAACTTTACCAGATCTGAAATACTGTGCTAAATCCAAGAGGTTATCGCACTATTAACCCTCGTGGACCACTTTCTTCTTTCCAAACGATGTTCTACGTCACAAAAACATTGCTTCAGCACTCCTGTCGTCACGCGCTTTCACTAGCATTTCGTGCAAAGCTTTTTCATATGCACATATTAGTACCATATTCGATATTCTTCATCTTTTGTGATTTTGGGTTGATTCGTTGTAGAACGTTAGAGCGTACGGGGTTGATTAATCTCATACGGATATATCATGCATTCGACTCCATTCGTAACGCTGTAGAGTGGTGACCCTACCAATGAATCAACTAAAATATTACCATGATGCCTTACAAGTGTGGTACCAGTTTGTTGACTCCGAATAGATCGACGGTTTTGTTACCTCGGAGCATGGAGCGGAGTACTGTCTCCAGCACCCTGTTGTTTGTTGTTTGAAGTTTTCATGTCAGACATCCTGCTTACGTACTTTTTGATTGCGAATACATTCCAGATGCCAACGATGATTGTTTTTAAAAAAGTTATATCTACTTATTAATAAAAGACAAAGGACAAAGCTCTCGGTGTTGATCAATCCCTGACGGGTGCGCAATGCTTTCGGATTCATTAAGCATCATTAGGGGTTGGATGCATATCTGGCCTATGCAATGACATGCGGTGGCCTACCAATGTATCAAGTCAGTGCTGCTCTCCTCCCAAACAGGTCCTATACCATTTTGTCGACCCACGAAAGAATGGAAGGCTCAGTGAACCTGGGGCGCGGGGATTGATCCCTTGTGTATTGCATGGGGCCTCTGCGCCACATACGCCTCTATTGTTATCTATTTATTACTATATCGTTTGCGCGAGAAATCATATCAATTGCGTGGATATCTTAATAGCTGCTCGCCAGGGGCCATGCAGTTTCATAGAAGAGTTCCTGCAGTTTTCTATGCTCAAGCTCAAGCATTTGTTTTATGTTGACTGGACGATCTGGGTACATACGCTTCAGATGCAGTCGTTCACTGTGTAGTTCTGGTGCCACCCCTAATGAAAGGCGTTAGTAAATTTCCTGATTCTTCTCGCCATGCTGCTGCTATACAGTTCGTCTCTTGTACTTTTGTATTTGTTCAGCACTTAAGTCAACACTTTTTTTCTGCTCCATCTTACTTTCGGCGCATTTCTCGGAGTCACTCAGTTTTTATCTTCTTCCCATCATTAGCAAGGTTACTGACCCATCGTTCTGCCTCTGCTACTCGAGTTACCATCGTCTCGATTTACATGATCGATTTCACAGCTATTGATTTTGTTCTATGATGAGGAAGCTGTATGATATAATGATATTGTCTAGACTCTTTGCTATACGATATTCTGTAAGCATCGTTTTTTCTAAACACTCAGTACAGCGGTGTTTGACTCAATGGTTCCTTGCCAGAACTTGTTTGCATTTCTAGTATTCTACAGTAGTCGTCTTGGGTTTTTACAAACCTCCAACTGTTCCTTCGGTTTTACCTACGCAGAACAATTTACCTCTGACCACTAATTTTTTGAAACAAGTGGTTTTGAAATGTGTTGAGATAGGTTGCCATACTTTTTTAAACAAAGTTTTGGTCCGCGTAGTACATAGTAAAGCTCTTGTTGCTACCGTTATCTATTTCTTAAGTGGTCATAGCACTGGCTTTATTCGAAATCTTCGGGAAATGATGAAAATTAGATCGTCGAGGTAAATCTGTAAGTGGCTCTGTTTGGAAGATTTGAGATTTCACTTTAGCAAGTGTGTTGTTAAACGAACCACATTCTACTACAAAAGTAACTCTGCAGTTCAATACCATTGCCTTAAATGAGTGTGAGTCCTTTGAATGAACAAATCATAAAAAGTTGAAGAAGTACGCCACGAAGAGATACCATTGTGCTCAGTGTTTGGAAGAGTGAGATCACCTTTGTTGGAGAGTAGTGGCTGTGCTCTGAAGAAGTCCAAATCCGCCGAAACGTCAGCCTTTGTGGATAAAGAGTACACTAACAACATCGCGTGTATTTATCAAGAAAACGACCATTTATTGGTTAACGCCGAGGTTAATGGAATGTCGGTTCTGAGAATTATCGTAAAAGTGTTAGGGAAGTATGTAAGCATTAATGGGTGTAAATTTTCTGCGGATTGTGCTGTTATTCCACACAGATACAGTTTTTTAGTTTTGATATTGTGATACTACTATGGTACTGGCTTTGATACTCATTCAGTACGGACGTTCGAGAGCACAACAGAAAGTTCAGGACACTGGGAGTCCCAGTTTAGTATGGCGGCGACCGATGTGTGCTAGTCAAAGGTCATCATATTTTGTGTAACGGAAGCAGTCACTTCACATCTAAAAAGTTTATTATCTCACATGAAGGGTGACTTTATTCTCTTATACTTCAGCTCGCGCATAACGGAGTGGTTAGGAGTACACTTCAATGTATACATTATCGTTGGTTTTGTTCCGTTTGAACCCAATCGGGTCATCCATTTCTCCGGAACCGGTAAATTGTTGCCAGGTCTGGAAGTATGAAAACACTGACTTGATTCATTGCTAGGTTCCTGCGAGTAACTCATTAATTGTATGGGCCAGATATGGTTTCAATTATCTCTACCACTCTTAACGAAGTCGAATGCATTTCACATCGCTGAAGGATTGTTTAAATTCGAACCTTCGACCTTTTTATGTTATGGATTGTAACTTCCCAAAATTTCGAACTGTGTCTAGTGGCGTTCCCCATACTCCAATATTCATTCTTACATAGGCTTACTACATGGGATGACTATTCGATTTCGTTGAAACGAATGGTTGGACCTCATTAGAAAATCCCCATAAAAACCAGTGTTATTCAGTTCAAGAAGGGGAAGCCCGTAAATTAGTTGTTCTCCCTTTTTATTAAGTGGGGCCGAGTTCTTGAGAGCCTTTATGAGGAAATAAATACTTTAGTTGAATACTTAAAGCTTTCGAATCCTGGCTTTTGTTCCAATTTTCATTTTATCCTATGGACAACATGCGCTCCTAGCAATTCTTAACTGTTGTGGTTTCGTCAGTTTTTATTTACTGCCTGCTTATTTTTTAAAGGCAAGATATTTTGTCAAATATAACCATAATGGTGCTGAGATATTTGCAAAACTCGGTCTGCTGTTGTTTGCGGTGGGGGACCGAACACGCTACTACCCATTCCGGAGGCTAACGCGTTCACCACCACACCGTGCGAGGACCAGTGCTGAGTTTATTCATGATTTTTGCTTGAAGTCTAAGGTTTAATTTGAATTTATGCTTTTATTGGAGAGGTTTTGTTAGTCGCTTAAAGATGAAATATTACTGCATCGTATTTATACTTGAATGTCCCTTACCCAAATGTTGTCCGGACCACATCCTTTCTTCCATACGTTCATTTTTTTCTCAACCGTCAGTCATGAAGATGGTTAATTTTATGCTTCGACTGATTCATCTTCTTATGTTCTTCTGTCATTGCTGTATTTTAAAAATGTTTCTCAAGTGTATTTTTATCCCACCATCCTGAGATTGCCGTGCCCAGGTGTACCCATCTTTTTTCATCTACTGACAGCTGGCGCTTATGGATCGAAAAAAAGGGATTGCTGATTTGCGAGTGGGATTTTCTCGGAACAGAAGGCGTTTCTTTTACGGGATCATTTCCTGTGAACGTTCACCCGACACGATCAACCATGGTTTAAAAAAGGTAGAAAAAATCTCATTGGGTAGCCAAAATCAATAGAATTCGGGCACATATGGTGGAAATTACGGAGCCCTCAAAGCCTGTGAAAAGATAGATAGCGCTCACGTTATGAGATTTTTTGACTGTGATATTTAATTTATTTGTGGTTTTCATTGTTTAGCAGAATCTTTGTCCTTATTTAAAGTCTATACAGAGGCTAATCGATTGTAGTAAGCAGATTTTAACGATTATACACTCTGTTGGGATACCTTTGATTGAGGTAATTTGTGTCTTTACATTGGCTATCACTGGCTGCCATTATTTTCGAGACTTCTTTGTCCCTGCTTATTAAAAGAGTAACGATCCAGATCGAAGAACATTATGAAGCAGAATCTTAGTTAAAAATTCTTACTCTGCCAAGTGCAGATACGGTAGCTTTGGTTTCCTTGTAAAATCTACGTAATGTGCTTATATTTGGTCTAGGGATTTGCTTGCTAATGTTTTAGGAATCTCCGTATACATACTGTCCGACTTTTCATTATGTGTTGTTGATTGTTTACTGAGTAATTTCCTTTTAGGAAATTTGTTTATAATTACTATTTAGTGGGTTAGACAGAAATCCATTCTCAGATTCCGTTAAGTGGTGGATGCATCAAGAATGGATATACGTTTTTTCTGGTTTACTATGTAATCGAAGTCAAAATTTTCTTCAACCTATTAAAAAACCTTGGTATCCCAGGGAACAAGCGTGAGACCGGCTCTCGGCCATCTTTCGTTGTTACGAGGAAGGCTATTGTTACTAGAAGGTATCGTGTATTCATGAAGTTGCTCTGATTTTCGTTAACTTTGGCAGTCATTCCTTTTAAAGCCTTCCATTAAAGAATCCATCACCTGTTTACACTGCTCAGAGTTCATTTAGAATGCAAGTAATCTTACACTGAGGCCTTACATTCTTGTATTACTAGACAACTATTGATTATCTTGCATTGCAGTGTAAGCTGCAGTTGTTCTATTATATTATGCTAGTTTTACAGTTTTAATTTCGGGAATTATGTTGGTTGTAAGGTTTTTGTAAAAAGCTTGCTATTTTCTTCAGATGTCTTTCTGTCGTTAAGATCACTATACGCTTAGTTACTAGTTTTGTGTTCGTTGTTATATGTCAGCACAGAGGTGGATATATAGGCGAATGCGATGTGAAGTCTGGAAATGCAGATGTTTAGTGGCTACACTTCTGGCGCTTTATTGCTCTTTGTATCCGAGTACTGGCAAAACTTTAGCAGAAAGGAGCTCTTTAATATATTGATCTCAGTATGAGTCACACAGTACTCATACCGTTTCTAAACCTTTCCACTAACACGTTTCAATTCTTTCAAGTATTTGTATTTATCATATAGAGGGATGCTGTATTATATATATATGTATATATATATATATATATATATATATATATATATAAATATATATATATATATATATATATATATATATAATGTATGTGCTACTGAGTCTGTTATTTGTTGATGCTTGAAAGAGGAAACCATTGTCGTCGATATATTCAAAAATGAGGAGGCAAGTAGCACAACTGTAGTGATGCCGATTGTCACAAGCACGGTGCTGGTTCGGTCCCGCACTGCACTCACTAAGCTTCTAATCCCTCTGGCTTCGGAGGGTTGCTACCGGACTGGTCTAGAAGAACTTCACTCTCTGCAAACCAAGTGGGACCGCTCTAGCTCGACTATCTCAGGACTCCATGGAGGATCGACTCGACCAGCATTAACGACATTCATAATGAAATGGAAATTCTCAAGCAGCAACCGAAGCCACAGTTGGAAGATTATCTTGTGTGATGGATGCGAGGAAACGAATGGAATGCGAGAAGTGCTAGGATCCGCATTGTAGACGTGAAAGACGGGTCGCATGTTCAAAATGATTTCCCACAGACTTCTTTTTTGATGGAGAGTCTTTGAACTAAAAAAGCAGTTGTCAATAGCGTGTTTAAAAAAGTTTTAAAAATTTGAATCGATGTCTTACCTTACTGTTTCTTCTTTCCTACATTGCTTCATAACTTTTTTTTCCCTTTGTTGCACAAGATTGTTTCTGTATGGGCGTATGTAGTGCAGTGCTCTGAGATGACCACGGCGTATTTAGTTCGAAGCCGGTTCTCGGACAGGTTAAACTTTTCTTCCCTTCAGAGTCGGCAAATTGGTGCCAAAATCATCCTGAAGGGTAATAACACCGTTACGAAGAAGAAGATGGCACATCGAGAGGACGAACAACTGTAGACCATCGATTTGGATCATTGGCTCTGAGGGAGACGAGGGTGTCGAAACATTTGCTGAATAAAAGATATATAACCAGTTCGTATAATAAGCTTAATATTGTAAGGAGTTATTAAGAATATTAAGTTTACACATCGATAAGCTCAAACAAGTCATATAGGAAAGATATGCCCATAATCATTTCTGCCGTGGTACGAATGGAATCGAATGCACGGTGCATCACTGAGGGGATTGATCTATGCCAAACCATTTTCTCCCTTTATCTTTTCTCTGTCCCTCCTAATTATGAGTCCTAACAGTTCATTTCCAGTAAAATGTCTTTTTTGTGTGTGGCTTCGATACATTATTAAATGTGGCGACCTTTTAATACATCCGGTTTCTTTTTTTTTCTATTAATCTTCACCTTACATTGGTGAGTGAAGTTGGCAGAGCTTTGTTTGTTTTACTACTTCCATAGTTATCTCTGTTATGGCTAGGTTTTTTACGTTCTTCGTTAAGCCCCTTCATTTAGTGTTTTTAGATTCTTGTCATTCTCTCCAAAGTCTTCATTCTATTATCTTTTCTAACTGTATCTGCCTGTTAGTGTTTTCATATATACTGTGCAACGGATCTATTTATTTTGGATAACGTTAACATTAATAGTCGACTCTACATTGTTAAAGGATAAAAAGATCTTGGCGTTGATCAATCCCTGAGGGATGCACCATGCATTCGACTTCATTAAGCATCGTGCGGAGGTGGCTGAATGCATATCTGTCCTTTACAATGACTCGCGGCTGCCTACCGATGTATCGAGCCAGTGCTGCTATCCTCCCAGACAAGTCTGGTACCAGTTTGCCGACTCCGGAGAGATGGAGGGTTTGGTGGGCCAGGGGTGCGAGGATCGACCCCATGTGTGTTGCAGGGCGCCTCCGAGCACTGCGCCACGGGCGCCCCACTACATTGTTACGGTATTCAAGACGGTCTTAGTCATCATGTCATAGATCTCAAAACCGGTAAAGTGTTTATGCGTGAAGTTACAGGTAATACAATGAGTTCAATAGTACATCATCATACAATGGTGATCTATTACGCACCGTGAAAGATTGAACTAGTCTTGAGACGTTTTACGACCTGACAACTGTTTTTTTTTAAATTACAGTCTTGGTTTTATAGCTCTTACAATACAGTTATTTCTCGAAGATGACAAAGCGGTGAAATTCTCCACTAAAGAAAGGAGCGTTTTATGATGATGAGGCATTCGTGATGTAATAATGCCAAGGGCGTGACAGTTACAATGAATTGCGGTTATTCAGACCGATTTTCAAAGACCCACCTGACTAATTTACCTGTTTCTTAACATTGGATCTTTTCAAGTGAGGCTCATAGTTACTTCTTTTATACCATGAGGAAACTAGGACATTAAGCCGATTGGAAGCGTATTAACCAAATGTGTTTAGTTCATAGTAAAGTAGTTAAGTAGTTAGTATTTAATAGGACAGCGTGTGCAATGTTAGGCAACCATCAATGTCTTGATTTTCTTTAGCTAAGAATAGGTAAACTTTGAAGTTATAAACTTGCACGCCTATAAAGTGTCTACGAAAGAGTACGCTCAAAGTTGTCATAGTTTCCTATCGGTGTGTAGCAATGCCTTGAGTTGACAAGATGTATGGCAATTGTATGGCAATTAATTAAAGGATAAAGCTCTCGGCGTTGATCAATCCCTGAGGGATGCGCCGTGCATTCGACTTCATTAAGTATCGTTAGAGGTCATTGAATGCATATCTGGCCTTTACAATGACTCACGGTGGCCCACCGATGTATCGAGCTAGTGCTGCTATCGTCCCAGACAAGTCAGGTACCAATTTGCCGACCTCGGAGGGATGGAAGGCTTGGTGAGCCATGGGCGCTCGGATCGATTCCACGCGTGTGCCTCAGTGGCGCCTCCAACCACTGCGCCACACGCGCCCCTTGGCAATGGCAATTACTTAAATATATAAACCCCTCACTTATGAATTTTCTATCACAGAGGTATCGTTGCCATCCATATCTTCGTATTGACCTATTAAATGATGAAGTAACTAAATTGGCTTTCATAATGCTGAGATATTTGCAAAACTCTGGACCGGTGGGGAACGGTAAAAAAAACTCTGGTGGGGAACGAACGCGCTATTGTCCTTTCCGGGGAGTAACGCGTTCACCACCACACCGTGCATGTCCTTCGTTACAGCGATTGCTGATGGCATGTGATCGATAGAACTAGCTGAGAGACAGGCGAAAAGTGGTGATGAACTCGTTACTCCCGGAATGGACAATAGCGTTCGTTCTCCACCATAGACACCTGCGGTCCAGAGTTTTGCAAATATCTCAGCATTATGAAAGTTATATTTCGCAACCTACCCTGCCCAATAACTCCATTCATACTAGAACCCAATAGAATCACAAATTATTTTGCTACCTTAATGTCCCTGATAAATTAAAGGATTCCCACACCCCCCCTCCCCCCTGAACGAGGATCAAAAAAAGAAGTATTCAAATTACGATCCGTGAATGATTAAGATTGGTGTGGCCCCCGTTTCATTTTTTGATTGTTTTAGGTAGTGGGGAGTATGGGAGGTTTTAATTTAGTTTGGTTAAGAATCGGCAGTAAATAAAAGGTTAGCTAAATTGGCTCCAATCGAGACCATTTAGGGTTTAAGTTTCCAAGGTGTGACTGAGTGAATTCGATCTTCACCATTCCTTTTTTTTACCTTGTTGGCATAATGCTTCCTAAAGAGCAATAATTTCTATAGCATATTTCATATAATGAGGGTTTGCCCTTGAGTGGTTTATAATATTTGGTATGACCCAGTACAGATATATGCGCTACGGGATGTTTTAGATTTCAATTCCTTCCAAGTGTTTCGTTTTTTGTTAATCTTTCTCTTTGATACAAATTTGTTCACTTTCCTGGAAGAATGAAAAAGTGCTACATATTCTAATTCTCAGTGATATTTCGTTGTCTTTGTTGTTTTTTAAGGTTTTTTAAGGTAGACGGTTGGGAATTCCTATTCAGTGTCTTGTTATCGTTAGTGTTCAGTGTTGAATTGAATTCAAAGCCACTTATAATGAAGTAGATTAGAGCACTGCTTTGAAATGAACATCATCACCACATAATTTGCAGCGATCTACGAGTGTTTGTTTAATAGTGCAGATCGTGTTTAACCGTGTGTTGTTAGCCGATAATCCATTCCGCTACATCTACGGCCCCCGTCGTCGACGGGTCAAACTCGCCCCTCTTTCTGTGACTTTTCACCCATAGGAGTCGTATATCATTCTCAGTTCCCGGAATTTGTGATAGTAAACCAAGTAACACTAAATAAAGGATAAAGCATTCGAGGTTTATCGATTCTTGAGGGATGCGCCATGCATTCGGCTCCATTAGAGTTGATTAAATGCATATTCGGCTTTTGTAATGACTTACAGGAGCCCGTCGATCTATCAAGTCAATGTTTTTGCATTCCCATACAAAACTAGTATTAATTTCCGATCACGGAGAGATGGAAGGCTTGATTAACCCAGGGCGCATAATCGAACCAACGTCTAGGTGTTTTATTGCAGGACACCTCTAAGCACTGAGCCACAACCCGCCCTTACTTTCACTACTTGCGTACTTTTACACGTCCAGTTGTCATTACATTCTATTGAGCGGTTTTTCCACAGTTGCGATGACAACAATAAAAGTATAATGGCTTTCCTTTCTTTGTTCATGTTGATGTTTTTTTGTCTGTGAGTCTTTTATATTGTTCAAGTCATATTGTCCACACACAGAGCGATAATTAACATATCCACTATGAAACTTGGATGCGATCAATTGAAGCCTTGGTTAAGAGATTTTTAAACAATTGTTTGGTGAATTTTTTTTTGTTTCTAGAATTAATTATACGGTGTTCTTCGCTTCCTGTTTATGTGCTCACTTCATCCGATTTCTGTTAGAAATACATTTTTTCGAACTACCTTTTCTATGTAGAAGTCTTCCTGGATCTATTTAGGACTATGGATTGAGGTTCTTTTGGTTGAAAACTTAAGGAAGCCTTGTTTTTTCTCTTGAGTAACTTTTGTGGTTTCCTAATACTTTATTCAGTAGTGTCGCACTGACGCGATTTTGCTAAAGAAACGCGACTAGTAATAAATGCTTAGAATTGTCGTTGTGCTGGAAGAAACCTAGTCGCAAAGTGCTATGGTAAACGCCCCTGTAATCCACATAGGCCGACAATTGCCTCTAATTACGAACAAGAAAAGTTTTGGTACGGGTCTCTCAGACATTATGCAAAAAAGGCTACCTAATTTCCATCATAGCAGCTAAGTGAGAAATATGTTCTGCATTAACTTCTTGATTTACCTCAGCAGCCAGCTCATTACCCTTTACGTACACCTTTAGCCCTCTCACTAAACATCGAGGAAAGCTGCGAATCTCTTTTCACCATTTACAACCTGCTTCGTCGGATTTCCGACATGGAGAACTGTGTGATTAGCGTTTCTCCAAGATGGTTGAAGTTGACGGTCGATGTGTCAAAAAAACACGACCTACGGGTTCGCCCAACAGTGCATCGAAACGGTCAACTGGCTACATTGTTTTGACAAGTAGCGCACTATTAAACTTAATTAATTAACCAATCAATTTTTCTTTACGTCGGAAGTCCGACGAAGCAAGTTGTAAATGGTGAAAAGAGGTTCGCAGCTTTTTCTCGATGTCTCACATTTCAAAGCGGAACAGCTAAAGTTGCTTGTAGAGGGAAATAGGTGAGAAATATCTTGGACGGTACGAAAGTCCTCATTCTTTATGAAGGCGAATTATTCAGCTACTTAAATAAGCACAAACTCCACGCTTGGATTTGATATTAGCACTTAACGGATCATGAATAGGAAGCGAGAGTCTTTCTAAGCCGCTTATCTTCACAAAATTTCTTCTTAAGCAGCACATGTTTTGATATTAGAAGAATTAGAACAGAGCGCAACGATTAGTTAGTTCCCTTGTATTCTGCCTGAACAAGTGATAAATTAGTTCGAAATTTTTTCGAGCCATTGTTGCTCAAACTTCACCACCAGAACAGCTGAAAAATCCCCCCACCCCTCTCTCCCTCTCTCCCTCTCTCGTTCTCTCCCTATCCCCCCTCTCTCCATCCTCTTTTTTCTGTTTATTTCTCTCAATCCCCCCTTTTTCGATTTCCTACATGAATTACTAAGGAGTGTTTCTAAAAAACGTTGAAGTTTATGCCTATTTAAATAGCTGAATATTGTGTTTTCATACATGGAATTGCATATAAGCTATTTTTTTTCTTGTAAGGTAAGCCAGAATGGAGGAGGCAAAAAACATGGCGTTGCTGTTCTTCATGGATCATCTGATGCAGAAGAATGGCCGACGAACGATTCACGATTTGAGTTGCCAATTCGGAGCACGTGGGTTAGTGCATCTATCCTCGTTTGAATAGTACAAGAAACTTTGGATGCAATATCTGCAGCACGTAGTAAAAACAGAGTCCGATAAGCCGTATTGATTTCAAGGCAACAATGTCGGCAAGAATTGTGTAATAGGGGAATTGGATGAGATCTCTTGCGTGTAATTCTCATTTCATGTGAACGAATTCCTTTGTCTTTAACTTGTCCGTCCCATAAAAAAACGTTGAAAAAAAGTGGAGGAAAGGAATAGTTGTCAATAAAGGTGGATCGACTTTCTATAAACCTCGGCATAATAATGGGTGGTCTATATATATGTTCTTAGGAACAACTCTTAGCTGACAGGAAGGTTAGTATAAATTATCGTATTGTTGTTGTTGTCGTTGTTGAATGGCTGACGTTTCGGCACTTCACCTTCCTCAGAGCCTAGAAGTATAATGTGTAACAGTATCTTCATTAATACTACGTAGTCCACCAAATTGTTGGGCTACTGTTACATATGATAACGTCAAGGCTCTGAGGAAGCCGAAGTCGCCGAAACGTCAGCCATTGAAAAACGACAGCAACAACAATAAGAACATATGTACCAACCTGGCGTCAGCTAAAGAAGGCCACTTCGTAAGAACATGTTTAAGGATGTATATATTTTTCGTCGTTTTAAGTCTGCTCTTTAAATAAGATGTTGTTTTTCAAAAGGCTTTCTAAAAGGAAGTGTTGCCAGGTGGTCTGCCCTATTGTGCTTAATGTGTTCGAGAAAAAACTTATGGGTAATATATTTCTTAAAACCATTTATTGATGAAATGCTATTATTAGAAAATAGCGCTGATATGGCTTTGGAAATTGTTTGGAGAGCTTCGATGAAAAAAAATCCCTGGAAAAGAATCGAGTATGTGTAAAGTCGGAGGGAATTTTAGGTCGTTCATGGAGAAGTATGATGCATTTCATAGGTTTTTTGTGATCATCGCTTGGAAATTCTGTAGGTGAAAAGTAATGCTAAGCCCCTTATTTTCTGTAAAGCTGTTTATAAACTGTTTGACTTTTCAAGAATGGTCAATTCATACTGCATCATACAGAGCTCAGCACCTATTTACTTACTTGGATACTTGGACGGTCCGTCTTCACGAGCTGTGCGGACCTCAGCACATATGCTATTCGTTCCTTTCTCTCGCAATCGTAGCCCATGATGGTGGTCTTGTTCGAGCATGGTATCGCTTGCGAGCCTCGTACCGTGATCTGTAAAACAACTGCAGCTGCGGGTACAGCTGATTAACTTTGTTTACGAACACGTCCGCCCAACGTGTAGGTGGTCGTCCTAGGGGACGTTTGCATTCTCTTGGACTCCACTTTACTGTTCTTTTCGTCCACCTGTCGTCCGTTCTTTTCATTATGTGACCGGCCCATCTATGTTTCGCTATCGATGTATATTCTCCTGGATCTCTAAGATGTGACAGATTTTGAAGGTCAGAGCTTCGCATTCCTGCTAGATATTGAGAGTGCCGCTTATATTTCAGAAGAGATCGCTTAAACGCTCTGTGAGCAGTGCGAAGCACTCTTGACGTAGTTGCGGTATCAACCCACGTCTCCACAGCATAACAGTGCGCTGGGAGGACCGTAGAATCGAAGAGATGAGCGCGGATTTTCGGGTCCTTCAGTTGGTCGGTGGCTTTTTTTGAGGCCCGAATGCGGCCCAAGCTGCTTTCCTTCCTCTGTCTATTTCCTCCTTCATGTTGTTTTCCATGTTCATTGATCCCCGAAGGTATACGTACGAGGTGGTCTCTGCAATGTGAGAGCCATCCAATTCAATTTTTCCGCCTTCGCACCATGGGTTTTTCATGAACTGGGTCTTCTTTCAATTTATGCACAGTCCAATCTTTTTTACCGCCTCGTTAAACCCGTTGATCATCATCTCTGCTTCGCTAGTACTTCTTGAGAAGATGATGACGTCGTCGGCAAAACGAAGGTCTGATAGGAGTATTCCATCAATACGTATGCATTTCTCAGCCCAATCGAGTGACTTCATTATCCACTGCAGTGCGGCACTGAACAGCTTTGGCGATATTGTGTCGCCCTGTCGAACCCCTTTTCCTATGGGTATGGTAAGAGGTCTATGGAAAAAGCTGTATTTTCGTAGTGCAGTTCCGATAACAGTCGCACAGAGTCCTTATGTAAGAGGGCTCCACTCCTTGGTCGACGAGCGCTGATAGGATTGCATTCGTTTCGACCTGTCAAACGCTTTTTCATAGTCGACAGAGGTTAGGACTAGAGGCAGCTGGCATTCCTGACAAACTTCAGTGACCTTGGACAAGGTTTCAGTGCGGTCCATACAGCAAAATCCTTTCCGAAATCCTGCTTGCTCGACTGGTTGCGCCTCATCCAATGTTCTTGATATGCGCAGAGGATAATCTTTCGTGAAGAGCTTGTAGAATACACTCAACAAGCATATGGGGCCGAGAGGATAATCTTCGTGAAGAGCTTGTAGAATACACTCAACAAGCATATGGGGCGATAGTTACGAAGATCCCTTCGGTCTCCTTTCTTGGGCAGGATGACCGTACGCGACGTCCTCCAGTGGTCTGGGATTTTTTCCCTTTTGAAGATAGGCTGTCATATGATTTGCGAGCAGTACATGTAAATTGTAGCCTCCAGCTCTAAGGAAATCGGCAGTGACATTGTCTGGTCCTGGAGCTGTGCCTCTTTTCATGCTTTCTATCGCAACTCGAACCTCCGATGGAAGAATTCCGGGTGTTTTTTTCTCCAGCGGGGATATTAGGATCCGGGACAGGGATTGTAGAACGGAAAAGGTTGGTGTAGAACGTTTCCGTTATTAATTCCATATCATGGCGAGAACTTTTGACGGTCCCATCTTCGTTCATCAGAGCTGACAGCGGAACATTATGATCACAGAAGTCCCGACGGCATTTTTTTCATACTGCTTCTTTTTTCTGCTGCTTCCAGTAGTTTCTTCTGCTTTTACCGTTGTAGATCTTTCTGCAAAGCTATTCTGCAGCTGGCATTTATTACTAGCCATGTCAAACGTGTTGCAGTAGGATCAAGCTTCAGTTTCCTTCTCTTTTCGAGCAACTCCTTAGTAGTGACGGAGATGCGATCCGATCTTCTTGCTTGAGGAATTGAGGCTAATTCGACAGCTTTTTCAGTCCTTCGACAAGCAGCTCGTAGTCTTCAGTTGGGTCTTCTTTAATCTGCCAGTCACGTTTGGATAGGGCTTCGTTTAGAATGTTCTGGTCGTATACAGCTATACTTTTTCCTCATGGTCGATGAAGAGAGTTCTTTTCCAGCTTGCGCATGAATGGAATTTTCGCGCCGAGAAGGCGGTGATCGGAACCAGTACAGAATGACGGGACTACCGATGTGTCAAGTAGGCACCGTCTTCTGTTTGTCAGAATATGGTCTATCTCCGCATGAGTCATGCCGTTGAGAGACTCCCATGTCCAGCGGCGGCTTTCTTTCTTCTGGAAAAACGAGTTTCCATGGAAGAGACCTGCTGCTGACAGGAGTCATGCGAGACGGTTTCCATTCTCATTTCTTTTTTCTGATCCAAAATTTCCGATCCTGTCTTCGCTCTCGTTGGCTTTTCCTATTCTAGCGTTGAAGTCTCCGACAACAAATTTATGATCTGCTTTATCATTGCGGATGACTGCTTCCAACTGATAGTAGAACGCATTTAATTCGTATTCATCACCTGCGTCGGTCGGTGAGTAGCAGTTGATGATGGTGATCTTCTTATGATGCGACAGTTGAAGACGGAGGACGGCTATGCGAGGGGAAAGGATCTCGTATGAGTCGACGAGATGGACAATGGACGGGTGGACGACGAAAGCCCACGCAGCCATTTCGTGACGGGACCTTTTCTCCACGGATCACAAGGTTCCCGTTGTTTAGTTGGCGTATGTCGGTCTTCCTGATTTTTGTTTCTTGTAATGCGATCACATGGAATTTAGTACGATCTGCGGCTACAAGAAGGGCGTGAAAATCGGCGTCTGTGGGGGAGTGTTCTGGCATTATACGTGCATGGTAAGAAACAATCTCCTTGGCGTGTCGTGCGTGCGTGCGTCAGATCCGGTTCCAATGACGTCCTGCCTAACCCGAGATTTTCTGGCCTCTCACCGGTCGTCTCACCGCCTGACGTCATAGACGGGAACACCCAGTCAGCGGGGTACTGAGGCTGGCCTATTGCTGGTCGTGCAACTTGGTCCTCCCTGGAGTCCTGACGTAACCTTGCAAGGGCGTATCCAGATCTTCACCACGATGTGGATCAGAGGGGGGTGTGTTTTTGGCGACGAATCCGCTCGATCTTCCTGCTAGTTAATTCGTAGAGATGTTAAAACCGAAATCAGAAACGAAAATAGGAATGGAAAAGTAACCGACCGCTCAAGGATGATGTAGAAGTTGAAGCCCCCCAACACCTATTTAAATCTCTTTTTTCCCACAGCAACAATGTTAATACTTGCTTAGCTACTTGGATACTTGGATGGTCCTTCCTCACTGGTTGTGCGGGCTACAGAAAAAATTTCCACTTTTCGGAGTTTTGCTGGTTTAACCATCATGGTTCCCTGGAGTCCCGATGTCAGCCAAGGCAAAGTCTACCCCAAATCGTCACCACCACAGGCAGTCGCTGCACTTGTCAGATCAGAGGGAGATTCGCCATCATACGACCAGTTTTGATACTAGGACGATGTTGGATCCTGGTATTCGTTTACTTTTAGTTGGACTTCTTGGTGGAAACCCGGACTCCTTCTCACCTTGGGAGACCCTGATATCAATTTGGTCGCATGGTGGCAAACCTCCCTCTAATATGCAGGAGGAGGATGAATCCCTCCATTGTACCTCGCAGCCTGACACTCATAAACCGTTGGAAGGAATCAATGTAATAAATGAAATAAATACGGGTAGTGGTTTTAATTGATGTGGATGCTTTAGTTTTTTCCGAAGAGATGCGAAACGCTGTCGGTACAACACAAGAAGGCCTCACTGAGTTTCTTCAGCAGCACCCATCTCTTTTTACCGTTGAAGGAGATCAGGTAAGACCAGTGGTTCTCTCCAGTTTTAATAGTTTTTTATCTTGCTAATCGGACTAATCGGGAAGAATCAATCATCACTCGTCACGCATTTTCAGTAGAAATGTAATAGCGTGGCAGATTATTTATCTGAAGCGAAGCTTGCGTCGTATGAAATAGTCACTGCATTTTATCCATAAATAGTTCTTCACGAAAATTGTTGGTATGAGTGGGAAACCTTTAGTGTTACTAGAAGAATAAGAAGATGGGGAAACTTATGGACATAACCGAAAGGAAGAGGAGGTAAATGGACGTAGGTTAAAGTGTGGCTTAGAACCTTGATTGATTCCTAGTGGTTATGAGTGTTCTCCTACCGTAGTCCTTAGCTGAGTACCTTATGCTGTTCTATCACTAAAGCGAGTATGAAAGGGGGCTTTTTCCGTACTGAGACACTTTAATGAGAGATCCACTTTTTTTTCTGAAAGATTTCTGGCGCTTTCTATGAATTCTAGAGATGAAAATTTATCAGGTGCTTTGGATTCATGCTTCATCGTATGGAGCTGTTAGCATCATCGGATTGCTTCCATGCGCATTTAGGTGATTCTGAATGGATTCGGAGATATTACAGCGAAAAATAATCCATTGCTGCAATCTGCGTCTAGGAATCGAGATTATGAAAAAGAAGCTGTGGATTTCTTCGTTATGAAGCTCACTAAATTTGGACCAGAATTGCAGGTGAATAATCAGCTCCCACATAAGTTTTCATTTGTGCTAATTTAAAATTTACCAGTACTAAAATGTGTAGTTAATTGACCCTACGTCAGATTTCCTTCTCAGTTACTTATCCAACTTATTTTTCTTCTTCTATGCTTTTAGAATTTCAATAAGAACTTTCTGTGAGTTCAGTAAACTTTTAAATATCTTTCGTTACCTGCTTAATTCTATGTTTATCGCTGCTTCAGATCAAATCCTTGTTGGGACATCGTTCGCAAGCAGCTCCTGAAGTACGGTTGGTCTCTGGTCGCCACCTGAAGGAGTTTTGCGAGTTCCTACAGTCACAAACGGAGCATTTCGTTGTTGAAGGTGATCGTGTACGCTTAAAGGTTAGTAAGCACTGTTCGTTTTTCCCTATCCGAGTTTTCCAGAGAAAAATATGGCGCAGTAAAGATTAGTAGCTATTCGTTTCATATTCGGTACTGCTGAATATTTACGTTCATTATTGCATGAGAAGTTTGCAGAACTAATTGGATTTTTTCCCTGTTGTTATGTTGTTTCAACAGTAGTGCACTTTTTGACAATGCATTAGTTGTTGTGATCAAGCCAGCTGTATTCTTTCAGAATATGCCAGAGCCGGATGAAAATGCAATCGAACTAGACGACGAGGGAAAGCCACTGGCTGGTGTAAAAGCGAAACAAGCAGCAGTGGAATACCTGAAGAGCGTTCTCGAACAGGTGTTATAGTAAAACTAGTAATCCATGATGTAACTATCATCGGATTTTTCGAAAATATTTCGCTCATTGCTTCGCAAGGCCTGCACTTATTTGTGATTGTTCACTCGTTAGTAAAATGCATTTAATTAGAACATAATGCGTCCGGACCAACCTCTTATGGATGACCCTTGCATTCGAATCAATTCTTAGCATCGTAAAGATATCTGGATGACATTTGCCCCATAAAACGACTTTAAGAGGATTTCCGAAGTTTAGTTTAATGTTTTATCATCCCAGAATAGCCTACTACCAATTTGTCGACCTTGGAGGAATGCGAGGTTTGGTGAACTTGATGCCCAGAATCAAACCAGCGATCCTGTTTGTATTGCAGAGCATATCTAACCATTGCGCTACTCGCGGCATATAGTTAGTTTGACGGAAATATAAGTTAATATATGGTTCGACCGTTGGAAGTCGTAAAGACATGGATTCAGCCAAGCGGGAAGAATCTGGCATGAAGTTGAGCAATATTTATTGCTAACGTCATGTAAACAGAAACACTCATGTCGTTTTCTTGTTCAGCAATCGCGAGGTTGTTATACAGCATACATTTACTTCCATAGAAAAACAATACAATACAATAGTAGCTGATGTTTCGGCAGTATCGCATTCTTCAGATCCTGGGAGCCCATACTGATCTACAATTTACGAGGCCAAATGCTTCAATAACACATACGAAAAAAACTATGGTAATTAAATGATCAACAGCCTCTCGAAATACCTACCGCTTTTTTTCTGACTTCCAATGAGGAAGATTAGAACAGCTGATCAGAGTCGCATATGGTTGATGACTGCACCACCCCACATCAGAAATTGGTGCGCAGATACGAGCCCTAGGTCACGTGTGACCGCTGGGCATTCCTCCCTGCTGTTCATTGCAGGATTCTTGGCGCTTATCCAAAAAGCCTGAAGAAGTTTGCGCGCTGGTGTTTTAGTCTCCTGTGCATATTGACTTTTTTCTTCATCAGGGAACTTTTTATTAAACTTTGTTTTTTTTGTTTTCTTTCCTCAAAAATTCAATCAAGAGAAATGAATCTGACATGGATTTGAACTATTTCTGCTTCCACATGCGTGTAAGCACAGAGTTTCTAGTAAACTTCTTTCTGATTTCTATTTCTTGACGTATTGCCCATCATGTCACTTTTTTTGACAGCTGTCGGTAATTTTCGATAGCCAGAGAAATTAGGGGGTTGACAGCTTGACAGACTCGTGGTATTGAAGAAATCATTTTTGTTCTGTCCCCCCCCAAGGTTCGAATCGCTTTTCCAAAAGGTTTCTTTGGTTTCAAATGCATTTAGAATTCGATTTTTCAAGAAAGAATAGGGAACGAAATTTGAATTTTTAAAATTTTTAACACAAATGCTACAACTGCTTTTTGACCACGCATTCTCTGTTACCTTCATGGGCTCCTGGGCGAAATTAATATAAACAAATGAGACTGTTCAGATAAATTAATTCTCAGTCAGTACTTTCTGTGGGGGAGGGGGTGTGGGGGGCGTTGTTAGTGATGCAGTCTATCAGAAAGCGATTTTAAATATTGGTAATGGACAGCAATAGTCATAAATAAAAACTGTAATAAACCATAAATAGTGGTAAATAACGAATGACAACAGGCAATAAACGATAATAGTAAAGTTATAATAAGACTGCAATAATAAAATAAAATAATAAAGGATTAACATTATGATTTCGACCACAGCCTCAGCTTAACTGGGTTCATAGGCCGACTTATGCTCGCCAGATCAATCCTGCGACGGGTGATTTCTTATGGATAGGCAGAGCTAGTTAGAATACTAGCTGAGAGAAACACAAATCAAGGGCCTCTGTGTTGCGGTGTGTAATACGCGGGCACCTGGAAAGGGTAGTCGTGGTTTGGTCTGGCCCGAGGTCCAAGTTTTGCGAATTTCTCAGCATCGTTGTGGTTCTATTCCATATCATACCCGGCCGAAAAAAAATTATAGTAGGCAACAAATAAAGGTTGGCATAATAGATGGTAATAATAATTGGATAATAATAGATAATTGGATAATGATAATGTAGACTACAATAGTGATTTTTCGCATATTTTTTAGAACGAAGATCAGCCGATTCCACTCGATGTCTTCTATCAGCGGTTTTGTCAACGATTCTCTCATTCAATTCGTCAGGACGTTGCAACGAATCCGAAGGAATTGCTACAGTTTCTTAAGCTCAATAGAGGATTGTTTTTCATCAGAAGTAACAAGGTAAAGAGAAAAAAGTGATTTCAATTTCATGAATTTTCTTTTGCACTGTAAAAAATATCGATGTCGTTTTTTTTCTGTCGCAGAACGTATCTGTTTGTTCATCGTTTCTGCACAAGGAACGTGGTGAAAATATGACTTCAAATTCCAGGTGACACTCGTGAAGAACCGTCCAGCCGAGGATGGCAGCGAAAATGGCTCAGAAGAAGGCGACGTAGAAAGTAACAACAACAGCGTGTTCCCTTTGGACCAGAACGCTCTGGCACGAATACACTTTGTCAAAGCGTTAAAACCTGCTCAAGAGCTCGTTGGAAAGTTATGTCAGGATATTCAGAACCAGGAGCGAAAAGTGGTTGGACTTGACTTTAAAACGGTTACTGTTGGTATTGATGGCGAGCTGTTTCTCTCACTCTGTATGTGGATTATATATTTCTACACATCTATCTATAACTTTACAAGCTTATGCTTGCTTTAAAACCTACGAGTACAGCTTTATTACTTTATTTTTGTATAATATAATGTCCTAAATTTGTATTCCTATGATCCTTAGTGGGAAGCAAGCAGTACAGAGGTTGGAGGCGCTTGACAATACACACGTGGTAGTTGGTTCGACCCTGCCCCCAGGCCTACCAAGCCTTTCGTACATCCTATGTTAGCAGATTGGTTGCACACTTCTTTGCAATGGTAGCAATGTTGACACGGTACCTCAGTAGGCCACCACGAGTCACTATATTGACAAGATATCCATCCAATCACTTATGCGATGTTGATGAAATCGAATGCATGACGTCTTTCTGAAACATTAGTCAACGTCGAAAGCTGAATGTAAATGTTTCACTTTTTTGTGGTCCTTAATAGCTGGACTTAATATTGTAATAAGTTAGTTCCAGTGTAGCTGTTATTTATCACTTATTTTATTTTATACGACCGGCCATCTGCTGTGTGGAGCCTAGCACATCATGCATTCCATTCGTTCCCTCGCTTCCATCGTTCATGAAGATGTTTGAACTCTCCCACACGTAGGTTCAGCTGCTGCTTGAGCATTGTTGTCTTCTTTATGAATATTGTTGAGTGCTGGTCGAATCGATTCTCCTGCGATTCCTGGAATGGTTGTGCTAGAGCGTTCCTGTGTGAATTTGAGGAAATTACTGGCGGCCAGACGAATCTTATACCAGTTTCCCTACCACGGAGTTATGAGAGGCTAGTTGAACCAGGCACGGAGTGAAGCCAGCACCACGCTCATGATGAACGGCATCACTAACAAGGCGCTAACAGCCTCCTTAATATAACTGTGCTAGAAGAGATTGATTCATGCTCCGCAAATCCAGATGGAGCGATGGGTGTTGTCGCCACTCAGTTCCAAATCGGTGTGTTTGATCTCGCTTCAAGTGATGTGATCATAATGGAAAGCGGTCTCAGAGACATACTTGAGAGCAACTCAGTTACAAAGGTCCATGTCAAACCTCTTCTCCATTTGTCGCGTGAAGTTTTCCACTTATTGTTATTGAATGAATCGTCATTGTAACTGTTGCCATTAACACAATTGTTGTTAACAGCAAAATCTATTAATAGTTGTTTCTAACCGTTTCGTGCTGGGTTATGGACGACCTCTCTTACCCAGCTCTGTTATTGGCTTCTATATTTGGCATTTCTGGGTGTCATTACCCCTCCTATAGCATATGACTTGAAAGATCAGTTTGTCATTATGCTGACTTTATAGTTATTATTCACTTATAATCACCTGCGAATGCGACATTTCAGCCTAAACATTTCATGTTTTATAGTTCATAGCTACGACGTTCACAATTACCTGCAGATTTGCCTTAGAGTAATCCATTTTACTGTACTTTATTTGTTTAGGAAATGTCTGTGTTTGTTGTACTTGCATCTCTAAGACGCTATTTTCTGTGGTCTACGCTATACACGTTCTTTTGCTTTCAGTCTTCCTCCTGTGTTCTTCCAGCATACTATTATTTATTTAGGTGATCCATGACGCACGTCGTGTAGGATCTTTGCTTGCGCACAAGTACGCTGTACATATGGTCAATATTTTCGATACCCAGGTGCATTCTGCTTTTTTATCGATACTTTTTTGAAGTTGCTAGTAGAATGGGCACATGCAGCCAGTGGTCGGAGGCGCTCTGCAACACACGTGGAATCGATTCCCGCGCCCATGGCCCACCAGGCATTCCATCCCTCTGGGGTCGGTAAATTGGTGCCAGACTTGTCTGGGAGGTTAGCAGCACTGGCTCGATACGGTAGGCCACCGCGAGGCATTGTAGAGGCCAGATATGCATTCAGTCACCTCCAAACGATGCTTAGTGTATTCGAATGCATGGCGCATCCCTTAGGGATTGACCAACGCCGACAGCTTTATCCTTTCATTATTTAGTAATAGAATACTAATGAAGAATATGTTAAGGTGGCACATTCCATCCTCCAGCATGACAAGTTCGGTAAGCCGCTTCATGACCTTCGCTCGATATCATTCGTCAATCTTCAACGTGTTTACTATCCTCAATCTATAATGATGAGCGACGTAACTCCTCGAAAATTAAGTCAGTCCCCGAATTGGGGAATTCGTCCGATGAATGACGAACTGCTGCTGTCCTGTGTTGAAGAAGCGCACTGCCTCTTGTCAGCACTTTATCAAACGCTTTCAAATCTAATTCCTGTGCATTTACGAGGTCTTTTTGAGGATAAATGCATTGAGGTATTCGTTTTCGGGTATTTTTATGCGAGCACGTAATTCAAGTATGGTTTTGCACACTGTAATATTTCACAGGTTCTGCTAGCCAGTCCTACACGTCCACCACCGCTCTCCTTTGGTTGCGGAAGTCCATGTCGTACCACAGCTCGTGCTGGTGGCCGTAACCTGCCAATCGCGTACGTGCAACCAGGTAACGGGGACCGTAGCACAGCATGTACTCCACCCATCTCGGTTCGTCGTATGACGGATTCCTGCACACAGACATTCTCAACGGGCGAAATTCAAGTGCTCAATGTGTTTTACGAGTGAAGTATTATTAGACGAAAGTCGATTTTTTTTTTTTGCAAAAATCGTCCGGTCAGTTGTTATGTTCTTCACATTCGAGACCATCTTTCATATTTTAAACTCTGACTCATAGCATTGCCAAGTTGTTCAAGTCGTGTGGTTTGAAAACATTGTTAACTGCTTTCTGGCGGTAATCAGTGATGGCAGTCAAGTTGTTTTCTCTTATTTGCCTCTAAATGACCCTATGAATTTGCAAAGAGAACATGTATTTAACACCCTACTACCATTCAGTTCACTGATTTCATGGCTTGGTGGTCAGTGCACGATCTCCATTTGCTAACAAAGCTGGTGGACACCAAAATCTATTTTTCCGTCGACAGGTTTCAAAGAAATTTTTATTCACTGAAGATTGATGATTCATTACAGGGTTATGGTTCACGAATCACAAGCCAGCTTAGTTTGGAATTGAGTGCCCAGTATGTAATAGTAATAGTACAACTATCCATATCTGCTTCATCAAACGCACTTGTTTGTGCCCCATTAGTCATCGTTCAGATAATATTTCCTTATTGCTTACTTCCGCACACCTTACTTTTACCTTTCCCTAATCCATGTCTTTGGTCGATTAGACCTAAAATGGCTCATTCTATGCTGTTAATCCTTCCAAGCAGAACTAAACTAAAATTGATCAACATTGTTGTTATGTTACTGCAAATTACCTGTATACGAACTTCATCGTTGTTGTTCTCTCCTTACAAAAATATATGATTGAATAAATTCTTTGAATAATTTGTGATGTTTATGATGTTTGTGCTTTTTCTCTGACCTTAAAGTACTAGACGAAAACGGAATCATTCTCCAAAGGGGGGATCAGCGCTAATCGCTAGTTACAGTATCTGTCATAAAAAAACGTTTTCTATCACATAGAGAATCTCCCCAATCTCTTTAGACTAATTACAATTGTGTTTTTCTGAGACTATCTTTTGTTTTCAATGTATGAAATAAAGAGCGGGATTAATCACTCGAGGTTGAAGTTCATTCTGCGACAATCACAAGCAGTCTCGCATGGTGACTCGTGCGAAAACGACTATTCTAAACTGAGCAAACTAACATAATCTGCTCAGTCAAGTTGATTCAATGGGCACACTTCGCTTAAATAACTAACACACTATGGTTTGTGTACTTGTACCGTGCAACTTCACACACTGTGCCGGTTCCAGCCCTTTTTGCAATCGTTTCGTTTGTCTTCTTCCGTCATGCACGAAGATGTTTGCATTTGCTTATGGATTCGACTACTAATTGAGGACTTTCTCTTCATGAATGTTGCTGAATGCTGAACGAGTAGGATTTCCTCATGGAATTCTGGGATAGTTTTCCTAGGGCGTTCCCGGTTTCGCGCCACGTGAAGTTGCCGTTCGTTGTAAGAAATATTTCTTCATGTGTTCTTATGAATTGATCTTGTTTAGCAGATGCGAGTTTAGTATAAGTTGCCGCTGTTGTTGTTTGTCGTTGTTGCCGCTGTTGTTATTTTTTCGTTGTTGCCGCTGTTGTCATTTGTCGTTGTTCCCGCTGTTATTGTTTGTCGTTGCTGCCGCTGTTGTTTTTTGTCGTTGTTGTCGTTGCCGTTGTTGTTAGTGTTGTTTGTCGATGGCCGACGTTTCGGCGATTTCGACTTAGAGCCTGGACGTATTTTATAAAAGAATAGCTTACTATTTCGGTGGAAAAAAACCGAAGTATTAGTGAAGATCAAACTTCTAAATAAACGCCATATTGAACAAAAAGGCTACTCACCTTAATGTTAGGAGTGGGTCTGTCCCACCCGTTGTTCACGTGGGGTCGCGACCGAGACTCACCCAGGGGTCAAAATATCATTTTGAAATAACGCGCCAGTTCACTTGTCATAGTGAGTCATTCGTCTTTCCGGTTCATCTCAGGTTTTTTAAAATTTGTCCAAAACCACGCAGCAGTCTTGCGTCTAGACGTTTTTGATTCCTACGCTGGCATCCGAACAGTCACTTCAGAATCATCGTCATTGTGCTATTCTGCCCTATGTGCACCTAAAGGAGTGCTTTGACAATTCTAACTTTCTTCTCCTAACGTTCATTTCAACCCATCTCCCCAATACCAGAATATTCCTAAACCATCTAGGGTGCACGCAACTAAACAGCACGCGTGTAACGGAGTCGTTCGATGTTACTTTACTTTATACCAATAATGTATCGAATGACTCCGCAATGCAAGCCATTCTCGAGCTGCTCGTGGGGTATGAAAACAAAATGAAAATGTACGGCTTGTCGATTACGCAATTAGTGACTCTCTTCAAACAGAGAGTTCTAGTTGTTCAATCTTTAGGAGGTCTGGGAAATATTTTGCTCAAATTAGAGGGCTGGCCATGGGAAAGCGATTAGCGCCAAGCCTTGCTATCACCTTTATATACAAGGTGGAGGCTCTAGTTCTCGATCGCCAACCCTTACTCTCCTGTCGGTACATAGACGATTGCTTCATCGCCTTTTCCACACAAAGAAACAGATGGATGAATGCTTTGAATGGTTAAATAGTCAGTCAGAGTATAACAAAATTTACATGAGAAAAACCAGCCGAAAACTGGCTTCCATGGTATCGTAAGCCAAGTAGTAAAAACATACTAGTTCACTACCTCTTCTCTCATCCTTCACACATGAAAAAGGCACTTATCAAAAACGTGTACCGCACGGCTAAAAACGTGTGCACAGGAGAAGAGGAAAGGAAGGAATCGCAAAAACTGGCACGAAAAGTAGTCATTTCCAATGGCTGCGAAGTAGAAGCCACTCGGGTTAGACAAAAACGTAGCGTGGTTCCCCAAAATAATGTCTCGGACGTAATTAAGATCCCTTCTAAGTTACCTTTCATATTAAATGAAGTAAATTGCACCATTAAGAGATGCTTAAGAAAAAAATGGTCTTGAGAATTATGTAACGATTATTGACATAACCAACCAATACCCTACGCCTTCGGTTTGTTCGCAGCCGTCTCTATGATCGTTTGTTCAGCTCAGAAAACTGCATGATCTGTCCTAACGGGAGAGATGGGGATTGCATGAGTTCAGGTACAATACACTTGATCTCGTGTAAGGCATGCGATAAGGAATACACTGGGGAAATGGGTAGACCACTTTATGTCCGCATAAGAGAACATCTACGTGGGAAGGTTAAAATTCGTCAAACCACTCCTCTAGGTACGCATAGGACACAGAAGGACAATGGCGACGATTTTGAAGTGACTGTGCGGATCCTAGCGCAGGAATCGAAAACATTAACGCGAAAGACTCTTTAGGCGTTCAGGATAAATTTCAAAAATCCAGAGATGAACCGGAAAGACGAATGCAATTTTGGCCCTTGGGTGTGCCTCGCTCGCGACCCCACGTGAACGACGCGTGGGCCAGTCCCACTCGTAACATTACGGTGAGTAGCCTTTCTGTTCAATATGGCGTTTATTTAGAAGTTTGATCTTCACTAATACTTTGGTTTTTTTCCACCGAAATAGTAAGCTATTCTTGTATAAAATACGTCCAGGCTCTAAGGAAGTCAAAATCTCCGAAACGTCGGCCATCGACCAACAACACTAACAACAACGACAACGACAACGGCAATAACGGCAACTGCACCAACCTTGCATCAGCTAAACAAGGTTAGTTCATAAGAAATGCAAATAAATATATCAATTATTTATGCCGAGGTTTATAGAAAGTCCGTCTTTTGAGGAAGAGATGTTGTTCTTCAAAAAAGTTTGGTACGTTTCCTATCACTGTTTGGTAGTTAACTTTGTTGGTTCATCGCACATCTTCAATCGTTGTTCTTCCTGCTCTCTTTATCTGTGGTTGTTATAGAATAATGTCGGTTCTTGTGTCTGATGTAGAAGCAAACTTCCATAAGGTAATCTCATAGCTCTTTCGTAATTCTATTAAAGATCACTTATTCTCGATAAAATGGCAAGAAATACTATCGGAAAAAAACGAATGCTTTCAAGAGGTATGTATATAGGAATATGTATGCTCAATATCAGAAAGGGAAGAATACAGTTTTTACAGTTGTTCAAGAGATACACGCCAGTTTGGCTACATGCGCATTCTTTGGCAACTTCTAACCTTGAAGAGTTCCTATAGAGAACTTCTATCTGGAAAAACGTTCTCTATCTTTCTAAACAATAACATCTGATGTTCATGTATGGTCGCCTCACAGTCGCACATCAAACACCGCAATGTAACTTTTATAATCTATTCGGTCAATTATGTTCAGTGTTTCAGGCACAGTAGCGATTCAGGTTTGACTTCAGTAGCACACCAACGATGGCTTATCCGAAGGAGGAGGAGTAACAGCGGAACAGTTTATTACTTCCTTGCGAAACAATGAAGCCAATGACGTTGATATTTCAGGCAGTTAGGTACAGTCCACTGCAGTCCAGGATCAACAATCCAGATTAACCGCGGTTGCATACGCACGCGGCTCCCGCAGCCAATATAAGCCAGGTGTCTTCGACGGAGAAGACATACCATCACTCACCTTCAGTAGTGGTGGGTGTTTCCAAATGCGTTATGTTTGCAACGCCATCGGTGGCATGTACCATCCCTCCCACAATGTACGCCATGCGGACAAGGCCGCTGAGCGGCCAACTTATGCTGTGTATTCTGTTAAGCCGCTATAGGCTTATCAGTTTCCAGCCATTATCATACTGGCCCTTGACTCTTAGGCAATGGTGGCACCCATCGATGCTCAAACTTCACGTTGCTGACATAGCGTTATCCACGACCAGCCGCCTGACTGTGTTCCGTAGATGACTCATCACTTACTGTCCTCATTGATCCACTAAAATGCACCTTATTGCTATAATGTTGAAATCTTAGCTAAGCCGAAAATACGGCCCGTCTGTATCCCTCTCCGCCCCAACATACTGCCTCCACGCGGCATCGCTCACGGCTTGCCAACGGTTGCTTCTTAGTAATACTGTTAATGTAATTGTGTTAATTACTTATTAATGGTATAGTAATATTCGAATGCCATTATCTCGTTGTCAGCCTCACTTCACTACTAGCCTTAGCACCTCATAGCTTTAACTCACGTCATTCCTCTACCATTACTTTTCCATCGTTACTATTATGTTATTAATATGGTAGATCAATACATCAACTAAAAAGACCCGCGTGGCTAATATCCTACACAAACTGAACCGCTAGTAGCCGCCGCTAGCTAGCCGTCACAGTTCCCTCTAAAAATCTCAGTTTCGATTCTGTAAAATAAATACCTGGTAAAAGAGTTGCGTTGTTGTGTCGTAATAAAAAAAAGGTAGAGCTCTCAGCGTTGATCAATCCCCTGAGGGATTCGCCATGCATTAGATTTCATTAAACATCGTTGGAGGTGATTGAATGCATATCTGGCCTTTACAATGACTCGCGGTGGCCTACCAATGTATCGAGCCAGTGCTGCTATCCTCCCAGACAAGTCTGGTACTAATTTGACGACCCTGGAGGTATGGAAAGCTTTGTGAGCCATGTGCATGGGGGATCGATCCCACGTGTGTGTTGCAGAGCGCCTCCGACCACTTCGCCACACGAGCCCGCTCCCTGTTGTCTCGTATACATCGTAGTTATTACTTTCTCAAACAATGAAAGTTTTCCAGAAAAAAATCAGGAGTGAGTATTTGAAAGAAATAGCACTCCATATAGAGTAACAACCTCAAAGTCAAGGAGCTCTCCTATGAGCTGTCATACTGCTATTGAAATAGTACTAGTATTTTAAAACGTACATACTTTGCTAGTGACTACAGTAGAATTGCTGGGTCGTGGAACGTTGAAAAAGTAGTTGAATAAATGTGTAACCAGCAGATGTAGAGCAGTGGGATAACGCAGTGGTTAGAGATGCTTTGCAATACTCACAGGGTTGTTCGCTTGATCCCATAGTCCAGCATGATCGCGACCTCATTTCTCCTGGGTGGGTAAAGTACTACCAGACTTGTCTCGTGAAATTAGAAAAGTACTGAATTAATGCATCAGGAACCTTAAGTCACTGTTCAAGCCACATACGCATTTAAACAACGCTATGACGCTACGAATGCAGTCGAATGCATGGCGTATTCTTCAGAGAATGATCAACACCGTAAACCTTGTCAGTTATCTTGGAGGTGGAAAATTCTCAACCCGAAATTGACTTGAAGATTTTCGTATCGTTTTGTACACAGTGCTAGGCTTCATGGATCATTCAGTTTATGCTATATTTGTATGCGTTGTTTAAACGAAATGTTTTCATACAGAAGTTAAATACTTCATTTCGAAAGAATCGTCACGATGAACAAGAAGGTAAACATTTTCGTACGTGAAGAGCGAATGAGTGGCATGAGTTAAGAGGGGCTCTTTATTGACGCCTTCAATAGTTAACGTTTACGTCCTCTATGTTTTGGACTCAGGTCGAAGCCAGCGTAGTGACGTTGGTAACTGCCTTCATGCATCATCTCATCGTCTTCGTCGAAATCGTCATCATCGACGTAGTAGTAATTGCCCCGATAAAAGCTGTTGAGATTAGGAATTTGCCCGTAGATGCAGCAAGCCACGTCGGCCAAATTGCGATTCGCCGTATTAAACAGTTTGTTCAGTTCCTGACTAGCCGCCATTTCCGACAAACCCTGAATAAAACTTGAGTTTCTTAAAGATTTTTGCCTATCTACGACTTAGATATTTTATTGGAGAATAAAACTGCACCTGATCCTCTTTTATGCTGCTTATTTTCGTGATAAATTCGGGCAATTGCAGAAGAACAGAACTGATTGCCTTCTGCCTCTCCTGTTCTCCGCCGACTTTGTTCTTAAGATATTCATTTAATTGGGCCTGAAACATTAATATGAAGTACATTAGAAGAAAACCCTAGGTGAAGACCTCTACAAGTATTTCCTTCAATGAGATTCTGATTCAGACTACTAAGATATCGTGGTGCAGACGTAAGAAAAGCGACTGTTGAAAACCTTAAGATCATGGTTACATCTTGACTTATTAGACTTAAAAACTATGTTTTTTAAAGGGCTCGCGATGTTGTTTGTAATCTTCAAAGTATTAATTCTTTAGTAACAACAAATAAAGATGACTTACCGTCAAATTGTACTCCACAGCCCATTGCAGCATCTTCGTCGACGCATTGCTTCTTGGTAGCGTATACATATCCTTAACATTTCCAGTTTGAAGTCTAACATCGTTAATGTTTCTTCGTTAAATAAAAACTATCTAAGTTGGACGGACTGAAATCCTGCTACTCACAAGAGCAATGGTTTGAAAAGCTTTCCTTGCTTCCCTAGATGCAGATTTCAGAAAGGTGTATCTCAGCATCGGTTCCTCACAGCAGTAAGCCTGAAGGCATTTTTTTTGTTCTGTTTTAAAATGCTTCCGATTTAAAGAGCTAATTTTCAGAACGTTCTTTGATGACAAATAAATATAATCGTTCTGTCAGTCGAATCAGTTTTCGAAACATAACTCCGGCTTCATTCAGTCCGATGTACGAATAAGGTTAACTGATGCAAATTCCAATAGAAAGATCCAACTCACCTGAGGTTTGGCACCGCTAACGCAGAATAAGAGCACACAAATAAAACTGAACAGTATCATCCTAGAAGTGGGCGTAAACGTAGTACTGAACTGTTTCTTGATGTTAAGTATTTATCAATTAAGGCTTTCTTGTTGAGCGGACAAGAGCTTGACGTAACAACCTCGTGGTCTTGGCAAATATTATACAACATGAATGGCTTGTTAGCAGCCGTCAATAATGAGCAAGTTTCACAAATGCGATAGCGAAAACACATAAAACATATTTTGTAAAGAGATGGTTGGGATCTTTTTGAAGGAACACAGGCTGTAAGGAACCCTAGCAACTTTGGAAAAAAGCTGCTTAACATTGATAGCGAATAAACTCCATAAAACGAAAATTTGCAGACACGTAGTGAAAACTAAACTTTATAAGAGAAAAACATTCTTTCTATCACTAAAAACAAGAAGAAATGACTATAATAAATTAGCCTTAGAGCGTGGGTAACGCTGTAGTATAAGTGCCACTCTCTACGCGCAAGGCTATACTTCAACTCAGAAACCGGCTAATGAAGGCACCCGTCCTTTTCGAGTCAAGAAATCGACGAAAGGTTTGTCTGACAAAGGCTCCTGCAGATCTCTATATGTTGCCCGTTTGTGATGAAGATATTGGAGCGGAACGGAACGGCTATCACAGGACTACAAAAAGAGTCAGCTCGATCGGCATTCAATGATATTCGTGACGAAGACAGAAATCCTTAAGCAGCAACCCATATTGATGCGAATACGAAAACCTTTAGTGACACTGACTACGAAAAGAGGAGGTGAATGGAAGAATTCAGGATTTCTCCACGATAGATGAGTTCAGGTCAAGTAAAGAGAAAGTTGATCCTCATGTGGCATTCGACCAGAAGAATGCTTAATAACGAATTCGAATCCTCTTCGTCAACGTCTTGTGATTACGGTATGGGAAGCCAACTATGCGATAATTTTGAGGGATAACAAGATTTTTTATGTTAACTGAATGAATGAATGAATTTGGCGCTACACTACTCACTATTTATATCATCGTTAGTGGAGACATGTGAGCATAGGTTACCCTTAATGAGGTTTTTAACAGAAGAGTTTCGAACGAAAGTGCGTCTAATCCGTCTACTGTTGTGTGGGAAGTTGGAGTACAGTTACGGTTGGAGAACTGGTATGTTGATGATTCACTGTGATGTTTTCGTTAGTAACCGTTTATAGTCACAAAGATTACGAATAGATGTTTAAAATCAGTAACAGCCATAAATAACTGAAATGGGAAAACTCCCTTGACATCATTTTATCAGAACCCAGTGTTTGGTCTATTTTATTCAGCTCTTTAAGAAAGGATTTTAAGACTTTAAGACTGACATTTGTGAAAAAAGAATGTTAAAAAATTTTCATAAAGGTGTATAAGGGATTTATAATTATTAAGGGCGGTCGAGTCGAAGCTTATGCTTAGGATCAACCGGAGGTGAATTTTCTAACATTTTATATTACTTACCATATCTTTAACGATAGGGCGCGTGTGGCGCAGTGGTCGGAGGTGCTCTGTAAGACACACGTGGCATCGGTCTCCCGCGCCCATGGCCAAGTCTTCCATCCATCCGGGGTTAGAAAATTGGTACCAGACTTGCCCGAGAGGATAGCACCACTGGATCGATACATCGGTAGGGCACCGCGAGTCATTGTAAAGGGCGGATATGCATTCAGTCATCTCCGAACGATGCTTAATGAAGTTGAAAGCATGGCGCATCTCTCTACGATTGGTCAACGTCTAGAAATTTCTAGAACTACATTAGAAGCTTTATCCTTTATCAATCTATCTTTAACGATGTTGGTTAACTAAAATATTATAACTGTTATTGGCGATGTTTCCTAACTAGAGGATTTGTCAGTTAGGGAACTGCTGGTAGAAGAGACTGCTTCGGTCCCAAAACATGCTCGTTTTTGAAAACATTAGAAGTGGGGTTTTTAAAGGAGTTTAAGAAATTCAATTAAAAAATTACTTGCAGCACAAGTGCAGAAACTGCAGGCACCAACAGGGCGCTCAGGAATCAACATGGCGGCGTATTTGCCAAAAATATTTCTTATAGTTCATTCCACATATCACAAAAATGCCCACTAGAAAAAGCAGTTTCTTTCTTTCTTTCTTTCTCATTTCGATGTTCGAGACAAGAGAGATAGAAAAAGCGAGCATATCTGGATATGAGGAGCCGGAAAACCAAGATCTCATTCTGTTAGAATACCTATTCGTCAATTTTTTTTTAGCAAAGATCGATGTCTTTCATTCCTACCAGTGGTATCACAACGTGCAACGACCTGGTTGTTTAAGTTTAAAGGCTTAAACCAACATCTGTTATGAATGCACTAATATCAATGCACATTGTCGCGAAAAATGTCATCATTCTTCTCTTCAACGAGGCAGCCACGGCAATCACAATGGTGTGTAACCCTTACGATAAAATTTCAGTTGTAATATATCACTCATAAGAAGAACGATGTGCTCCGATCCAAATTTCCTATGAGCTGGAGCGAAACTAACATCTTTCGTCTTTCTCTCGAATCTTACACTATACTGAAGAGAAATTTCGTGCTAAAGTTGGCTTTTCTGCACTCCTCTATTGTTATTGCGTTCTCATTACGTTAAGAGAATATTTAATGCTCCGAAAGAATTTGTATAGGAAGGTATTATCTATAAGGTAACCAGAACGATTCAATCTGTTCAGCTGAAGATTTTATAGCTACATGCATACGATAGCTTTATCTCGTTTATTTATCTCTTATGTGCTTTTCAATAAACCTCGAAAGAAATTTGGTCTCCACATGAATTTTGCAAAGATGTGCGTGAACTATGACGCGTTATCCGCATGTGATTTCCATTGATTTATTGTAAAATATATTATACCTGGTCAGGTATGGCAACATATATCACTATAAAAAACATGTGTTGGTGACATTTCTCATTCTATTAGCGACAAGTCGAAATTTAAGAGTTTAAGAGGTGATTGGACGCGTACTTAATCTACACAAGGATTTGCAGCAACCTACTATTGAATAAAATCATTGTTCCCAGGATCGACTTTCTATTAACCTCGGCATTGGAATATGAATGCGTCGTTTTCTTGTTCAGCAATCGCGAGGTTGTTAAACAGCATACATTTACTTCCATAGAAAAACACAATACAATACAACAGTAGCTGACGTTTCGGCAGTATCGCCTTCTTCAGAGTAGCTTTTTTACGTGCCTTCCAATGAGTAAGATTAGACTCAGTCATGAGTCATCAACCATATGCGACTATAATCAGCTGTTCTAATGTTCCTCATTGGAAGGCATGTAAAAAGCGGCTCTGAAGAAGGCGATACTGCCGAAACGTCAGCTACTGTTGTATTGTATTGTGTTTTTCTATGGAAGGAAAATCATTGTTTTTCTGCTTCTGTACAAGTTTGGTGCAATTTAGCGACTCCGAATGGATGAATGAGGTAGCCGTGGCGGAATAGAACCAACGATTTCATATCCATTACAGGAATTTGGTGACCACTGCGCTATATTATACACAACATTTGGAGTGTTTTTAAATATATGTGCACTTAATAGCCTCCTTATCCAAGTAATATTTCTCGGCTATGACTCCTTGGTACATTGGTTTAGCAGATCTAAGTCTGTTGATTTCAGAAAAAATTGTGAAATTTTCCAGTAGGTTGATTTGATGAGTATGTATCACATATTAAGTAGATGGACGTTGTATGATCCCTTCATCACTGGTTAGTCTTTTTGTATGAGCACCATTTTGACACGGAGTGACGTTCGTTCAAATGAGTTCCGGTTCAGATGGTACTTACTAACTCGTGATGTCGTTTCGTCGTCAGTTCGAACTGGCGTTTGCATACAGGAACACTCTTGAGAGACGACCTGCTATCGACTGAAAGAAAATCATCACATTTTAACAGTGACTGGAAATAGTGAACTAGTAAGGCATAGTAGTTAGACAAAATAGCTGAACACATTATCGAAAAAATTGAATACAGTAATTACAACCACAATGATGCTGAGATATTTGCAAAACTCCGGACCCCAAGTGTTTGCGGTGGCCGTTTCGCCTGTCTGTCAGCTAGTTCTATCGACCAGCGCTATTAGCAATCACCCGTCAACGGGATCGACCTGGAGAGCCCAAATCGCCATTGAACCCGAGCTAAGCTGAGGCTGTAGTTGGAATCACAATGTTAATTTTTTTTCGTTTGCTGCCTAGTAGAAATTTCACGGCAGGGTTTTTATGCGAAGTAGAACCACAATGATACTGAGATGTTTCCAAAACTTCGGATCTGCGGTCCTTCCGCCTTTCGCAGACGCCTGCGGTCCGGAGTTTTGCAAATATCTCGGCATCATTGTGGTTGCATCACACGTAATTCTTGCCGTGAAAACTGTAGTACGCAGCAAATAAAAAAGAAAGTAACACAGTAATTACAACCGGAAATTACGGACGGACATGAGCTACCTAGTTGTTGCTCCCAATGAGCACAGGACACTTAAGCTAGTGATGCCGGCTTATACAGTTTCCATCATCTATGCTTCAAAAGTATGTTTCGACGAAGAATGAGGCAGATATGCTTCATTTAAACTGGACGACATCAACAGAGAAGATCACACGTTCTCATGAAAACGGATTTTATTGGGAAGCACAATGCAAGGATTGGTTGTAGGAGAACGTCCTAGAAATTATGCATGAAGAACTGTTAATAAAAATGAGTCCAACAGAATTAGTAACTGTTTGATTTTACTGTGACCACAGTCATAACAATCTAAGTTGATTCTTAATTTCAGAACGTCATCCAGCTCAACGGAGGAGCTGGAATTCGCTCTAAGGCTTCCACAATAAAAGTAGTTCCGCTGTCTAAAAATCAAGGACCATGTCTAATAAGCGTCGCCGAAGTTTACAAGTTTTACATAGACTCAAACAATTTCTATTTTTTCATGCTATTTCTCACAGAAGACCAGTAGAGTCTTTACTGGGACCGGTTCGAACCACTTTATGGATAAGCGCAACTAAATGCTATCTATGAATATCGTGTACTAATCAGTTAAGTCGTTTTTGTAGACTTGTAACTTTCTGAAAGTGCTAAGAATCTACTGGATTTCATTTTTCAACTCTCTCGATCATCAATTCCGTGAACTTATGCACTACACGGTACTGTTTTGAGCTACTCAACAAGAATATTTTCAAAAAACTACTACACTTGGATGACCTATCTTGAGGCCTGACCTAATCCCAACACACCTTCCTCTTGTATCTCGCAGTTGTAGTCCATCGTGGTGGTCCACTTGAAGCATGGAAATCTCCATGAGTAACACTCTGTGATCCAGAAAACACCTCCATCCTGCGAATGCAGTTGCTTAACATTTGCCATAGGGACGCCAGCCTATGGTTTAAGTGATCGTTCCAGAGGACATTTTCGTATTCTAAGAGTTCATTCCACATATCACAAAATGCCCACTAGAAAAAGCAGTTTTCACCGATTTCACTGAAAGTAGTTTCAAATATGAGTATAACAAACAGGTACCTCTTCTTTTGCGAAACGACTAGCTTTATTCAGTAGGAACTGTTCAGATACAATTAGACATTAATTCTACAATATTCGAATGACATTTGGCAGACATCATAAAGTATTTTCGAGAGTTAGGTTTCAATGCATTCTAAAAGAAGTTCAGAGCAGAACAAAGGGTCAGAATTAAGATATAACATAAAGAATGGATGAGTACAATAAGGTTGCTTAATGGTATGTCTAGCGATCAGCGGTAACGTTTTCCACGCTTTGGACTCAGATCCAAGCCGGCATAGTGACCGCGGTGAACCAGCTTCATACACGTAGTTGTAGCCTGTGCGGGTAGTCATCACGGTGGTAGTGAATGTCCTGAGGGCCGTGACGACTATTGTCAGGTCTAGTCAAATTCGCACTAATTTGAGCGTCAATACAGCAGACAGTCTTGGCCAAAGTCGGGTTAGCCGACCCAAACAGCTTGCTCATCTTTCAACTAGCTTCCGCTTTAGACAACTCCTTAACTAGAAAATTTACGTTGTTCCATAGAGTGTGGACATTTTACTGGAAACAAAATTTTGTGTTCAAAAAAACCAAACAAGCCGCGTTGGTCCTCAATTTCCTCATCTTCCTGAAAAAAATCTGAAAGTTCCTGAAGAAGCGCCAAGATCATTCCCTGTCTTTGCAGTTCTATCTGACCATTGCTTGCCAAATATTCGTGCATTTCGCGGTGAAGTTATTCTTAAAACGTTGAAAAATAATTGCTGAAAATTTTACGAGGTCCTTCCAGAGAGAACACAGATTTTAAGCAAGGTGATGCACCAGACACAGTTTGTCGTCGCGTGATAAATACTTCCTTCTTTCGAGATTAAAAACCTCATTGGTGCAGTGGGTAATACATGAGCTCCCAGAAAAGGCAGTTGCGGGTGGGAATCTGGACTGATGACCACGTTTTGCAAATATGTCAGATTCATTGTGGTTGTACTTGATGTACAGTAATGGACAAGACACAGGTCGTCGTCTCGTGACAAATAATTCCTTCTTGCTGAATCGTGGCTTATTCGAACGATATTGAGAGAAAGAGGTAAAACTCAAATTTCTGTCCTATTCCGTGAATTCCTTGGATTTCTAAGAAATAAAGACATTATTGCAGTTCAATATTTCCGAGCAATAAGAAGTAAAGGCGACATACTGTAACATTGTATTTAGCCGCCCATTGTTCCATCCTCGTTGTGACATCCGACCCTCCGCATTTTACTCATTCCCTTAAATTTCGTTTTTTAACAAAATCTGACAGAACAGCTTAAAACTTTTTGATGGTCATTTGAAAATAAACTGATTTAAACATTTACTAAAGATTGCTCACTCTAGGAATCCTACTGAAGGCTGGTACCTCTTGTAACAAACAGTTCCCAGGATCGACTTTCTATTAACCTCGGCATTGAAAAACATGAATGCGTCGTTTTTCTTGTTCAGCAATCGTGAGGTTGTTATACAGCGTACATTTACTTCCATAGAAAAAACAATACAATACAATAGTTGCTGACATTTCGGCAGTGTCGCCTTCTTCAGAGCCTGGAAGGGTATACTGATATACAATTTACTAGTCCAAACGCTAAATGCCAAAAACCCTACAATGAATAGCAGGGATGGATGCCCAGAGGTCATACGCGACCTGACCCCGTACGTTCGCACCAATTTCTGATGTGGGATGGTGCAGTCATCAACCTTATGCGACTCTGATCAGCTGTTCTAATCTTCCTCATTGGAAGGCACGTAAAAAAGCGGTGAGTTTTTCGAGAAGCTGTTGATCATGTGATTACCATAGAGTTTTTCGTCTTTTTGTAAGTGTTCTTGAAGCGTTTGGCCTAGTAGAGTGTATATCAGTATACACTTCCAGGCTCTGAAGAAGGCGATACCGCCGAAACGTCAGACTGTTGTATTTTATTGTGTTTTCCTATGGAAGTAAATGTATGCTGTTTAACAACCTCGCGATTGCTGAACAAGAAAACGACGCATCCCTACTGAAGGCTTCTATTCCATCTGAGTTCACATATTTCAGGAAGGTGTAAGGGGAGCTTTGGTTCTTCATAGCAGCAGCACTAAAAAAAGCAGTATTGATGATTTCTTAAACTTTCAAGCACTAGAGTTCAAAAAAAACTAGAAAGAGAAGTTGTTCAAGATCTAATCTCCATGATAATGTAGGTATACAATTAGCCTTTAAAAAAGTTCTCAATGACTGATGAACGGATACTCAGTATTAATATTATATGATACTAACTAACCTGTTCTTCGGCACTACTCATGTGTAGTGAAAGCAGAGAAAAGAGGAGAAGTATTAACATTTTTACACCTGAATGAATGAGGGTTCATATGGATTTGTAAACATTAGAGCTTAGCGACTACAATTGTGATGAGGAGTCTAAGTGGAAAATTAACCATGGATCTAAACATAGGGGCTGGTAAGAGGTGTCCAATCTAGAACGGTTAGCACTTTTGTTTTAGCCCTGATTGATGTTGAAGTTAGAGCTACCTAGCAGCACAAACGTGCCTGTTGGTTTGATTTCTAGTCCTGGACAAACCAAGCGTTGACGCTAGATTAGTCTTGGAGGATAAATACGTCGACTTTATGGGCCCCACACGTCGTTGCATAGGCCAGATATGCCCTCAGTCACTTTCACGATGGCACGAATAGAATCGTATGCATGGCGCATCCCTAAGGGACACTACGAACGGCTTGCCCTTTGTAATTTCGTCACAGATTTACGGAGTAACAGAACGGGTTGGATGAGTATGGATGCCGGAACTTCGATGTTAATTGGGCTCCCTTCAAATGGATGACATGTTTTTATCACTTCATATATCATATATCTGCATCAGCACGCAACAATTTGCGCAAAGGACAAGTGTTCCAGAGAGATGTTTCAACGGCGCGGAATTAACTGTGAAGTGTTCTAATGCCAGTAATACTGACTAAATTACTCGAAACCCATATTACATTCCCTAATTCTTCATATTTGTTTAAAGAAAATCGAGCCACGTGCAAATTACTTGTCGTTTTTTTATATTTTCAGAAAAGAAGTTATTCCATCTTGTTCGAAGTTCAGAGAAATCTTCATCGTGTACTCCATTGCTTGACATCGAAATGTACTCCGAACAGCGTTTGCTTACCGTGGAAGTCAAACAAGGCTATTTTTCTTCTATTTGGCCAACAACTACTTCTGCAAGCACTAAATTTTAAACGATAGAGGACGAACATCCATCATAGCAAAAATCCACCGCTTCCCGATATCAACCACTATTTAATTGTTATAGAGGGAGTTACAGTAAAAACGAAAGCTAAGTAAAGGTCTTAAAAAAGTCGATCTAATGATATTCGTAAGGAAATTTTTCTCCATGGGAACACGACATGTGAGGAAATATTCTTTTCCCAGTAGCAAATTGTATGACAAATGAATGAGTCCTGCTCTGGAATAATGCTAGAGATGTACTGGATTCCTCTTACAATTCTTTTTTTCTTCAGCTTAGAAAAAGCTTCAAATTATTCAAACTAACCTATTTACCCTAACAATAGGGGGCGCGAGTGGCGCAGTGGTCGTAGGCGCTGTGCAACACACACGTGGAGTCTATCCTAGCGCCCATGGTTCACCAAGCCTTCTATGCCTCCGGGGTCGGCAAATTGGTAACAGACTTGTCTGGGAGGATAGCAGTACTGGCTCGATACATCGGCAGGCCACTAGGAGTCACTGTAAACGCCAGATATGCATTCAATCACCTCCAAACAACACTTAATGAAGTCGAATCATGGCGCATCCCTCCGGAATTGGTCAACGCCGAGAACTTCTAGCTTTTTACCCCTAACAATCACTTCTAAATTTGGTTTCCGAAAATAGTCGAACCATACACAGTGCTTTTCGTGCAGTCGTTCTTCTTTTTAGTTCAGACACTTTCGATTCTACAACGTCAATGTCCACTTGAGTATTTTAAATAAAAATTTTATGATTACTGATATTTTGGAACCTTCGTAAAGTTTTTAACCATTTTGCCCTCAAATACACCTAATCCTTTGTTTGCACTGTTTTTGAAAAGTGTTTTCTGGATTTTTTAATGCATTTAAACGAATAAAAACCACCATTCCAGTAAGTATGGAATCTACCTATTCTAAGAATTGTCTTGCACCAGCCAAAACCACTGTGCTTTTTTCAGTCATTCTGCTTTGAAATGAGATTTTCTGGAGAACCATCAGTATCCGTCGATATCGATTACTAATTCTAATCAGCCGGCCGTAAAGTAATAGGTGAATAGAAAAACGTCGATGAAATGGTGGTTGACATCAAACATATTTGTAACTGGAGGAATACAAATTCCCGATCATCCTTTTTCATCAAATCCCAACCAACTTTTTTTGGCTAATCGTCCTTATATCTGAAACTACTTGACTGTGATAGAAACCAGTACCGAAGTTAGTCCGATGCGTATGATACCTCGGAAAAAAAGTGACGATCGCACTACCTCTACACAATTACCAGTTGTACAGGAATGGCATAAACAGGCATTCGAAACTGAGCTGCAATCAATCGCTTCGAAAACGGGACTTCATTTTCGTCAAAACCGTAAATTATGACCGCAACTGCTCAGCAGAATAATAATAATAATAATAATAATAATAATAATAATAATAATCGAGTAACAATGTTTTTTCCTATTTTACTGCACCCGTTATCACATCTACTATGCCAGTCCCCAGCAATGCTTGCACTGGATTCGATTTTCCTCTTATTCATCCTTTATAATGGTCTTCGAACATTTTGCGTGATGTTTCGGTTCTCGCTTGAGGACTTTGTCTTCCTTATGAATTTTGTAGAATGCTGATCGAGTCGATTCTCCTTGCAGTCTTGGAGATAGCCGCGCGTTCTCACGTGTGTTGGAGGTGAGCGTTGGGCAGGGGATCGAACAAGCGCCTTTGTTTCCTGATCGACGGCTTCACTAGCTGCTGCGCTATCTCCGCCCAATAATAGTAAGAACAGCAGTGAAAGTGCTCTTTAACAATTAAGTGCAATACTAATAGTAATTCATAACCTATATCAGCTGTAGTCCCGTTGATCGTCGAGTGACTCGAGTGGGCGCCAGCAAATTTTCCCTCTTTCTCAGTCGTGTGCAAGAATAGCCCAGTGGGTGCTGCTCGCTCTGAGGACTCGTTAAGCACCATACCTTTCTTTTAGGATTTTCGTGAAGAACTCTGAACATCGGGTCGATGGTGTTCCTGCCAGTACGTTTAACATCACGTGGAATCCAGTCACTAATGGCTCTTGTCCCCGACCCACCTTATCTTCAACTTTTTGGCGTACAGAACAGCACCTTTGGTCTGTGATCGTTGACGCAGGTCGGAGCTCGGATACCTTCCCTTACTTGCGTGACACGGTATCCTCCCTAGCATCGTCCTTTCGATTGCGTGTTCAATAACGCTGAGTGGTCTTTCATCCTGCTTACACAGCGACCAGGTTTCTGACGCTTACGTTAAGGCAGGAAGTACACTTGTGTCGAAAAAGGTGGGCACGGAGTCAGGTGTTCTTTGTTCTCCTCACTACATCCTTGGTGCTCTTGAAAGCTCCCCCAAGCCGCTCGTTTCCTTATGCTCAACTCTGGAGCTAAGTCGTTCAACATGTTGATTCCCGATCTAGATAGACATAACTGCGTCCAGAAAAGCAATGGAGAAAATCATTCACGAATCCTACCCAGATCTCTTCGATAGCCACGTCCGCCTTCCGTCATCTGAAATAAAGGAGGACGGATATGTTGTACCACCGGTTCACCCTTCCGAAATCCGACACGCCATTTCGTCGGTGAAACATCGAACAACACCAGGTCCGCACAGGGATAAGACCAGAACACCTGAAGAACCTTCCGTTAGTCCTCGTAAACACACTGGCTCGGCTCTTTACACGTTACCTGTCCGAATGCAAGGTCCCTACCCACTGGAGACGACCAGCAGGACCGTGTTATTGTTCAAGAAGGGTGACCCACAGGATATCGGATACTATCGTCCAATCTGCTTACTGTCTGTCGTCTACAAACTTTTCACTCGAGTCGTCCTAAACAGGATTGACACAACATTGGACGAAGGACAGCCACGTGAGCAAGCAGGGTTTCGAAAAGGATTTATACGGTTAACCACATCCACACAGTAACAAGGCTCATTGAAGTATCGCGAGAGTACAAAAGACCGCTCTGTCTCACCTTCATCGATTTACAAAAAGGTTTTTGATTCAGTCGAGATAGAAGCAGTCTTGGAAGCCCTGGATAGTCAAGGAGTCCTTACCTCAGTACATAAAGATTCTTCGTGAGCTGTAAAAAAATTTCACAACCAAGGTATCACCATTCTACGACGATATTATCATTGACGTTAAAAGAGGAGTTAAGCAAGGCGATACCATCTCGCCAAAATTATTTACCACCACCCTCCAGAACGTCATGCCAACATTGGAATGGGATAATGTGGGAGTGAAAATCGATAGCCGGCAGTTACATCAACATCGATTTTCTGTTGACGTCGTCCTTATAATACCGAACATTAGCCAAGCGGATCGTATGCTTGCCGACTTTGATAGAGCCTGTGTAAAGATTGGTCTTCGACTAAATCTCACAAAAACGATATTCACGAGGAAAGGATTAGTTTCGTGTGACCCATTCACGCTCAACGGAACGAAGGTTTGTGAACCTTCAGTTATGTCTATTTAGGTCGGGAATCAACATGTTGAACGACTTAGCTCCAGAGTTGAGCAGAAGGAAACGAGCGGCTTGGGGAGCTTTCAAGAGCATCGAGGATGTAGTGAAGAGAACAAAGAACACCCGACTCCGTGTCCACCTTTTCGACTCAGCGGTACTAAAGACCAGAAAATTCTTTGTTGTGGACTCCATTTCTTAACAACGAAATTGTCTATGTGCTTTTCCGCAAATTAGTCATAGCTAAGTGTGTACATCAGAAGTACGATCAATATGGTGACCTCCGATCAGTACGGATCATAGTCGGCCGCTGGAGAGTAACATCTCTGACGGTGTTCATCGGTTTCTTGCCAGACCCATTTGATGACTAACAACGTCGTATTCTTCTTCTTCTTCTCTTTTTTTCATTTGTGGTACAGACTTCGTACAGCTAGTGTACTCTGAACACAGACAGCGTTTGCTTAGCGTCGAAATGAAAGAAGGGTATTTTTTCTTCCGTTTGGCGAACAACCACTTCGTAAGCACTGAAATGTAGACGATATCGGACGGACATCCACCGCCTTCCGATTTCACTAGCTTTCCAAATGTTATAGAGGCACAGAAACATTCCTCGCCCATATATTACTCCGTGCGGCTGCCCTCCACCAATAAGAAAGAATGCTTGCCAAGAATAAAATGGCTCTGAAAAAGGCGAAACCGCCAAGACGTCAGCTGTTGTATGCTAATAAATTCTACTATGTCAAATGCGTGTTTGCTTACCGAAGAAAAACAGTGAATTATCGATCAATGCCGAGGTTAAGAGAATTTTGGTCTCGGTAACTGCCACTGTGGAGGGAGCTACGGTAAAAACGAAGGCGAGGTAGAAGTTTCAAAAAAATCGATCCAATAACATTTGTAGACATTTTTTTTATCCATGAGGACCCAACATATGAGAAAATATTTTCTTGCCAACAGCAAATAGTATAACAACTAAGTGGGTCCTTCTTCGTATTCTTGTTGAGCAAAGCACGAGGTGTTATTTTTTATCCTTTATTCACGAACAAGCTGACGTTTCGGCGGATTTCGCCTTCCTCAGAGCCTGGAAAGGTCAAGTTGACAACAATCTATTCGGCCAAACACCTCCATAACCAAACAGAGAAAACGCTGAACCAAGATTTCAATCACATTGAACACAGCTCTGCACACTCAACGCTTTCAATGAGGCTTCCACTGAGTTCGTCGCGTGGAGACCAACCGCACAGAATTCACATGGAAGCGTAATATGCTCCTCCCATCAAAATAACAGCCTTATATACTGCCCAATATCACGCGTGATAATGAGGTATTCTTCCCTGCGGTTCATTTTCGGATTTCTGGAATTAATCCAGAACGCCTCGAGAGTTTTGCGCGCTTGTGTTCTCGATTCCTGCGCGAGGATCGTGCTTCCCGTACTTCAAAGTCCTCCCCGCTATGTCTCTGGGTCCTATGCGTGCCTAGTGGGGTATTTGGTTTACGTTTACCGACTAGGTGTTCTTTTTTATGCTGACACAGAGTGGTCTACCTGTTTCGCCAATGTATTCGTTTCCGCACGCCTCACAGGAGATCAGATGGACTGTACCCGAGCTCATGCAATCACCATCTCTACCATTAGGGCTAATTATGCAATTTTGCATTGCACACAGACGGTCATATAGGCGGTTACGAACTAGCTGGCGCCTAAGAGTACTCGGTGGTATTTGAACTACGTTTACCGAATCCTCAAGATCCGCCCTTTTTAAGCAGCGTTTTATAGCTGCACTTACATCATTTTAGATGAAGGGTAGGATAAACGGGACCTATCTGTCGTTACAGTTGTCGTTAAAGGGCCTAGGATTTCCTGTACACCTATCACGAGCTACAGTTTCGTAGCCATTAGAAATGGCTATTTGCCGTGCCAAGTTCCGGGACTCCTCTCTCTGCTCTCTTCCTGTGCACACGTTGGTTGCTGTTCGAAACATGTTTCTTACAAGCGCCCTTTTCGTGTGAGAGGGGGTGAGAGGGGGAGGTGATGAACCAAGGTGTTTTTACTACTTGGATTTCGGTACCACTTTGTAATGTAGGCATTTTCTGATAGGTTAATTTGGACGTTCAGGAATGGAAGCCAGTTTTCTTTCGGTTTCTCTCGGATAAACTTGATATACTTTGACTGTTCGTTCAACAACTCGAAACATTTGTCCATTTCCTCTTGTGTTGAGCAAGGGACAAAACAGTAATCTATATATCTACAGTAGAGTAACGGCCGGAGATCGGTCACTGGGGCTTCCACCTTAGACATAAACGCAATGGCAAGACTTGGTGCCAGTCGCTGTCCCATTGCCAACCTTCTTATTTGAGCGTAGTAATTTCCGGACCATCTGAAGACTGAGCAGCTCAAGCATTCATTCAAGAGTGCCATCAACTGCTCTATCTTGAAGCCATACATGTTTATTTCTCCTTCGTGTTTTATAAGGAGTTCGAATATGGCTTGCATTGCGGAGTCATTCGACACGTTTGTATAAAGGGCGGTCACGTCGAAGGACTCCATCACGTACGTGCTGTTGGGCTGCGCAGTACGTAGACGATCCAGAAACATCTGAGTGTTCGTAAGATGGGCTGGAATGTGTTTCAACAACTGGGTTAATATTAGGGATAAAAACCATGTTATCCCTATCCGTTGGCCCGTCTACACAGCTAATGATTGGTCTAACCTTAAACAATGATGGATCGGTAGACGCAAGATCTTCGCTGGATACTAGCTTACGAGTTTTTTATAAGCAAGTAAAAGACGGGACATTTTGGTAGCTCAACTTTTAGTTGAGAGATAACTGATGGTTTTAAACCAGCAGCCCTTGCCCTTTTGGCCCATTCATGGTTCAATTTTCGGTATTTACTTTTAAACTCCTTCTCAGATGATGGACGATAAAGCGAAGCATCTTCAAGATGCTTTTTCGTTTTCTCAACATCTAACTGATAGGGAATTACGACAAACTCTCCACCCTTATCACTAACGGATAGTCTTATGTTTTTTCAACCTTATCAGCTCTCGTACCTCTCGCATACCACGTTTTTTGCACTGCAGTGAGGTTTGAGCTGTATCTTTTCGCGCGATAGTGATTAAGGACTTTGAAAGTTTCATTCGTAAAAATCCGAAATTTAACATCAACTTCATTATTGGGCTCTTGTTATCTAAAGAACGGCTGAGGAAATGGTGCTTTTGGTAGGGCCCCCACTTGGTGTTGTTCGCACCTATTTTGCGTTTCATCTCTAGCTTTTTTACGGAGTCTATCTTGAAGTTCATGTAAATTACACGCGACCCTACGCAAGGTTATCTAAGAAATGGGTTCAGATGGGGAGAAACTTGGTTCCCAATTCTAATAACGAGCGCGCATCGTCAGGGAGAGTCGTGCCTCCTAACACGGTTAGCCTTGAATTTTCTTGCACATTATTTTTCCTACTGTGGATCTGTTTGATGTTCGTTAGCGGTATTTCTGTGCGCTCTTGAAGCCGTGTTATGCGATTTACTCAAAAGGCCTTCGAATTTTCTCCGCGAAGTTACTTTAGCATTAGACCTAATAGAGTTGCAAATCAACACTGACCTGCCCACTATTCTCCACCAGAGGCGGTCCTCCAAATACTGAGCACAAAAAGTTTTCCTTCGTCTCGCACTTCTTCCACTTGGCGAACATCTCGTTTTGTCGGCTCCGTAGACAGGTGCGTAGTATTCGCAATTCGATGTCCAGTACTCGGTGACTGTCCTCTGGTAGTCCGCATACATCGTGTAGTCGTCTTCGTTTGATGAAGTTCGGCACCACTCGGTGTTTTAGACAGCGGCGGAGAAAGTGTATTGACTGTCGAGCTAAGACGATCCTTTGTCTTAGTGACAGCGCTTCTTTTACAAGTCGGAAATATCGTGCTCGTACGTATCGTAATAAATCTCAAATGTTCCTTCTAAATGAGTCATCCTCTGAAATAATGTTTTAGTCAGTTTAGAAAAGCTTGAAATTAATCTATTTACACCTGCGGTCCGGAGTTTTGCAAATATCTCAGCAACATTGTGATTGTAATCTATTTACCTTAACAGTCACTTTTACAATTGGTTTCAGAAAATAGTCGAGCCCATATAGTGTAGTTTTCATACACGTTGCCTTTTTTCAGCTGAGAGAAATGTGGTCCTACTATAATAAAAAGGATAAAGCTCCCGGCGTTGATCAATCCATGAGGGATGAGCCATGCATTAGACTTCGTTAAGCATCGTCGGGGGTGATTGAATTAATATCTGGCCTTTACAATGACTCGCGGTAGCCTATCGATGTATCGAGCCAGTGTTGCTCCTATCGCAGACAAGTCTAGTATCGATATGCCGACCCTGGAGGGATGGAACGCTTGGTGATCCACGAGCCCGGGGATCGACCCCACATGTGTCGCTGGGCGACTCAGACCTCTGCCCACACGCGCTTCGGTCTTAGTGTACTTCACTTTAAATCAGTGGCTGTTTGAAGATTTTAAACAAAGTTTCTATGGTTTTCAACGATCAATCAATGATATCTCAAAAATTTTCCTGAAAGTCTCAACCGTTTTATCCCAAAATATACCTAGTCTTTATTTGCACTAGTTTTAAAGAATATTTTTCTTAATTTTTAAACGCATTCAAACGAATGAAGACTACCATTCTAGTAAGTATGGAATTCAAATATTTTAAAAGTGTCTTGCACCATCCAAAATCACTATATTTCCTTTCCAGTCGCTTTGCTTTGAAATGAAATTATCAGGGTAATCGTCAGTATTTTTTTGAAACCGACCGTCATTCTACCCCCTGTAGTAAAGTAACCAACATGTGTTTATATTGTTGAGCTTACACGAGTTTGATGGAGATGTTTATTCGGCTAACGTCTTGACGTCTTCATCTTCATCAGAGTCGACGATCCTTGCTGATGCTCCACCGCTGTTCCTCTGCTCGATGTGGCGTCTTCGTCTCGCATCGAACTGGATCTTCAGCAGTTGAGCATCTCGAATGAGGCATAACACACCCGGCGACGCTCTTTTTATGCAAGGCTGTTGTTGTTGATATGATTATCAGTTGATAATAGTTTGTTTTTTCAACGGATAATCCACCATGCAACAATCGGCATTATTTCTGCTTCTGTTTAGCAAATACGAGGTGTTATTTTATTCCTTTATTTACGCACAAGCTGACGTTTTCGGCGGATTTCGCCTTCCCTCAGAGCCTGGAAAGGTCAAGTTGACTGCGATCTACACGGTCAAACACCTCCATAACCAAACAGAGAAAACGCTGAACCAAGATTTCAATCACATTGAACACAGCTTTGCACACTCACCGCTTTCTGTGAGTCAAGATGTTCCTAGAACTTTCAAAAGGAAAGTTCTATTTTTTAGGGGGCTTTAAGTTTTTCTTTTCTAATTTGTAGTTTTACGTAGCAATCTCGCAAACCACATTCTGGACGCTGTGAATCGAGTCGAGTTTTTGACGCGGGACAGATGACTCCTACCAGCGTGAACATTACTCTGACGATAGTTCACTACTCTCTTGATCATCAAACACGAAGTTGTTACTGTACTATTTGTTCACTTATCTACAACTTAGTCGACTCTGTGTAGTCGTCCTCGCGTGCAACGCTTAGCGGAGGACCCACGGAAAACGGCTCTCGAAGAAGGCGAAATCCGCTGAAACACGAGCATTTGTGGATGAATAAATAGTACGGTAACCACCTCGTGTTCTCTCATCAGGAGTACAGTATATTTTCAATTATTGCCGAGTTTAATAGGAAGTCGTTCTTGAAACTCTGATGACACTCGTGAAGTTCACGAGATATGCGGTCAACCAGAGGACAGCCAACATATACGAGGCATCGAAATGAAACTACTTCGAGCTGCACTCCGAAGGAAGCAGAACGAGATGTTCGCCAGAATGAAGAAGTGTGCGACGAAGGAACATTTTTTGTGCTTTGTATTTGGAGGATCGCCTTCGGACGAGAATAGTTGGTGGGTCAATATTGAAATGCGATTTCTATTAGGTCTAATGCCAAAATAACCTTACAACGAAAATTCGAAAATCTTTCGAGTAATTCACATGTCTCAGCTTTAAGAAACAACCACAAACAAATTCTTTACGGTTCTGATAATAGTCAAAATAGAACTTCAATGATGCTGAGATATTACTATCTCAGCATCATTGAAGTTATATTTGGCAATATATCCTTCCATTAAAAAAAAGAGTAGGCGGTAGAAACAAGTAAAAAATAGTCAAAATAGAGTTGATAATGCACCAGGAACATCTAGGGGTCACAGTACTTGGAGGCATGACCTTACATGAGAAAGCGCGTTCCCTAGTAGAATTGGGTCCAAGTTTTTCACCATCACAACCTATTTCTAAAGTAACTGTGCGCAGGATCGCATGCAGCTTGTATCAACTAAGATCGACTCCGCTATAAGGCCAAAAAAGAAACATCGAATAGGAGTGAAAATGAAGAAATGGCGCTTTTACCACCCATCTCCTTTCTTCAGAGCGTTCTTCAGACTGCAGGACCCCAATGTCGAATTTCGCATGTTTGCGATGTTCTCAAACATTTGTCCACTATCACGATAGAAAATATATCTCTAACCTCACAGCTGCGCAAAAAATGTGGTATGCGAGAAATTAGAGAATTAATAAATCCAAAGACTATTAGACTATCAGTTAGTGATAAAGGGGGGAGGGTTCGTAGTTATTCCTCGGCAGTTAGATGTTAAGATAACGGGGGAACATCTTAATGATGTTACCCTTTATCGCTCATCCTTTGAAAAAGGAATACAAAAGACCATACCGAAAACTTAAAACCGATTGGGTCACAGTAGAATAACATGGTTTCTAGGCCGAATACTTAACCAACTGTTCCAGCTCACCTTACAAACACCCAAATGTTCCTAGAACGTCTACGTAACGCGTCTCCTAATAATGCGTACGTGATGGAGTCCTTCGACGTTACTGCGCTGTACACCAACGTATCGAATGACTCCGCAATGCAAGCCATCTTCGAACTTCTTGTTGAACATCAAGGATGAATAAATATGCATGGCTTGTCCACCCAGCAGCTAATGGCTCTCCTAAAGGAGTGCCTAAACTGCTCGATTTTCAGATGGTCTGGGAAATATTTCGCGCAAATAAGGGGGTTGGCTATGGGACAGCGACTGGCACCAAGCCTTGCCATTGTGTTTATGTCTAAGATAGAAGCCCCTGCTCTCGATCTCCGGCCACTACTCTACTGCAGATATGTAGATGATTGTTTTGTCATCTTCTCTACGCAGGAGGAGATGGACAAATGCTTTGAATTATTGAACGAGCAGTCTGAGTACATTAAGTTCACCCGGGAGAAACCGAGAAAAGACTGGCTTCCGTTTTTAAACGTCCAAATAAACCTATCAACTAGCGGTTACCTGACAAAGTGGTACCGAAAGCCAAGTAACAAGAACATCCTCGTTCATTTCCTTTCTTCCCACCCTTCACACACAAAGAGGGCGCTTGTGAGAAACATGTTTCGAACAGCCACCTCTGTGTGCACAAGTACGGAACTAAAGGAAGAACCGCCCGACTTGGCTCGAGAAATAGCCATCTTCAATGGCTACGAAATTGTTACCCCACGAGATAAGTTTCGTAGGAGAGCGACGCTCCAAAACGAAAGGTTTGGCCGGAATAAAGTCCCGTTTATCTTGCCCTTCATTAGAGATGAAATAAGTATAGCGATGAAGCGATGCTTAAGAAGGGCAGATCTAGAGGAATCTCTAGCGGTAATTGAAATACTACCGAATACTCTTCGTCGTCAGTTAGTTCGTAACCGCCTATATGACCGTCTATGTGAAATACAAAACTGCGTAATCTGCCCTCATGGCAGGGGACGGTGACTGCATGAGTTCAGGTACGATATATCTGATCTCTTATGGTAGTTGCGGAGATGAACACATTGGTGAAACAGGCAGACCTTTATGTATCCGCATAAAAGAACACCTAGATGGCAAACGAAAAAGCAAAACAAAGCACGCCACTAGGGACGCATAGGATACAAAAGCATAGCGGGAGACGATTTTGGAGTAAAAAACAACATCCTCGCACAAGAAACTAAAACACCAACGCGGAAACTTCTTGAGGCTTTTTTTTTATAAATGCCAAAAACCCCACAATGAATAGCAGCGAGGAATGCCCAGAGGTCACACGCGACCTGGCCCCGTATCTTCAGATCAATTTCTGATGTGGGATGGTGCAGTCATCAACCATATGCGACTATAATCAGCTGTTCTAATCTTCCTTATTGGAAGGCACGTAAAAAAGCGGTGAGTTTTTTTCGAGAAGCTGTTGATCATGTAATTGCCAGAGTTTTTCGTCTTTTTGTAAGCGTTATTGAAGCGTTTGGCCTAGTAGAGTGTATATCAGTATACCGTTCCAGGCTCTGAAGAAGGCGATGCTGCCGAAACGTCAGCTGCTGTTGTATTGTACTGTTTTTCTATGGAAGTAAATGTATGCTGTATAACAACCTCGCGATTGCTGAACAAGAAAACGACGCATTCATATTCCTATGCCGAGGTTAAAAGAAGGTCGATCCTGGAAACTGTTACAAGTGACCATTGTATTAAAATTACCTGCTCTACCTGCTCTACAGGAATGGGATGAACAAACGTTCGAAACTGAGCTGCAATCAATCGCTTCGAAAGCGGGATTCCATTTTCGTCATAAACCGTAATTTATGAGCACTACTGCTGAGCAGCAAAATAATAATAACTACTGTTTCTTTTATTTTCCATGATCCGTTGTAACATCCACTGCGCGGCTCTCAGCACTTCTTGCATTGGATTCGTTTTTCCTCGCATGCATCCGACAGAATGATCTTTGAGCATTTCGCGTGTCGTTTCTGTTGATGCTTGAAGACTCCGTCTTCCTTATGAATTCCGTGGAATGTCGAGTCGATTTCTCTTGCAATCTTGGAGATGGCCGAGCTAAAACATTCCCACGTGGACTGAAGGCAAGCATTGGGGCGCGGATCGAACTAGCACTTTTGCTTCCTGATCGATGGCTTCACCAGTCACCGCACTATCCCGCCACCAAGAATAGGTATAATAATAAAAGTAATAACAGTAACAATAATAATGAAAACTACGAGAAGAAATCAACAACACTCTAGTACGCGATATGCCTAGCGTCGACGCATGTTGGTAGGTTGTCAATAATTTTTGAACTGAAGTTTTTCGTAATATACTTACCCAAGAATTATTTCTCTGACGTAATAGCGTCGCTCGCTCTAACGGTGGTTGTCCGATTATAACGACTTGTTCCTTCCTTCATTCCTTTCACACTGCTTTAACTTCGCTGTGCCAAATCAACACGTGTTCAAATTGTTGAACAGTTGTTCGATTTGTTCATTAGAGAAATGCCCACTGAGGAAGATCCAACTCGATACGAAGATGAAGATGCCACATGGGGGAGACGAACAACTGCGGACCGTCGACACAGATCATCGGTACTGATGAAGGCGAAGACATCGAAACGTTAGTCGAATGAAATTTGTTTACCAACGTCGTACGAGCTCAACAATTTGAACACATGTTGATTTGTCATACTGAGGTTAAAGGAAAGTCGGCTTTTGAAATATTACTATGCACTACGGATTGTTTTGTTATAAAGATTGCAACGATTTATTAATGAAAGACCAAAATATACAAGTAAATATAGACTGCTTCCCGATCTTGGTAGACTTACCGCCATATTATTTTAGAAAAAAAGATGGAAAATGATTACTAACAGCAGCAAGTAGGGTCAGACAAGGAACTCAGTGAACAGTGACGCCAATCACAGTACTCACCATGGTACAAATGGAACAGCAGTGAAACAATGCTACTTCTAATTAGGATTCTCTAGGGGAAACACGATATGTACTTAATTCTTCCCTAATCTTACGTTTGAGAGCAAGATGACAAATTGAGATCGTCTGTGAATCCAACATTATGAATAAACAATACAATGGGACACTGTGTGAATGCACTGAGGAGGTCGCTGAAAAACTGAGGAAGAAAAACGAAGTGAAATAAAACGACTCTTTCTTCTCAACAGATCACAAGTATTGCTGGTAGCTTGGGTTCAGTACTCATTATTCGGTTCATATTTCACAGCAAACGAACATAACTATTACTTAAAACAATGAGATCAAGAAATTAAGTCTTCGTTCTATACTGGCACGTGAATATGGTATCTTACGAACTAACTCCTTCACCACGTCTTCGTTGGTACCGTCTATATTATTGTACGTATTCAGAATTAACATATCCACCTCTTTTGTCCAAACAGGTTCCTATAAGAGAGGAAATTTACTAGAATGTTAAACTCAAAACACGACATATCAGCACACGGAAAAGTTATATTTGACTCAGCTCCAGAGCTTAGCTAGGTTTAATGCCGATTTGTGCTCCCCAAAACAATTCCACTGACGGGTGGTTGCCGATGGCAACGTTAAGTAGGAAACTTGCCGACGGAGGCGCAGAGCAAGAGCCTTAGTGGTGCAGCGTGCAATACGCCAGCCCCCAGAAAGAGTAATCGTGGTTCGATCTGGCCTGGGATCCAACAAGTTTTGCGAATATCTCGGCAGCGTTGTAGTCATGTTTTGTTTTGGTAAAAATATTTGAGCGCACATTCTTACTACCACACACTATCCACAGGCAACAAGATAAAGGATATACAATAAATTTCGTTCGTTACTCTATGCCATGAAGGTTTTCCTCCACATTCAACTAGTTGAAGTAATGAATCCAAATCCTGAAAATGTAATGGATCCCATGAACCATCTGATGAACTAATCGGCGTTTTTTTCCTATGTGGATGAGCTGAAGAGGGTCAGCTCATATGCTTGTTATCCCTCTGAAATTAGCTCTAAATGCCACTGTGATTTCCAATCCCCTCTAAAACAATACAGTATATACATAGACATATAAAGTTGTTCAGAAATAAATGAGCGTTTTAAAACATTTACTGTTTTTACTGTACTTTTTACCAATAAAATATCCTTCGTACCACGCAATCTTATAAATCATTAGAAAGCCGATTTTATGCTCTTTCTAATCATTGCTTTATATTTTATCAAATGTCAAATTTATTTTTTTCTTACCAATTTTGAGCCTTGCAATTTTACACGTCAAAGACGAATAGAAACATTAATGAAGTTTGGGTTGAAGGTAGTGTTGCTGAATCAACAGTACGAACATAGTTCCGGAAATTCCGATCTGGTGATTTCGCCCTCGAAGGTAAGGAAGGCCGCCGACGTCTCAGTGAAGTTGACTACGACGAATAAGGCACTAGTGGAAGTAAACAAGCGAACAAATGTTCCAGAGGTTGCACAAGCGCTTGTCGTAAGCACAGGAACAATTTCCACTCACTTGAATCTCATACGAAAGACAAAATAAACTGGACAAAAAGGATGCCGCACGAATTAAACGGTAATAATAACCAAGAAAAGAAATCGTCGATTTAGTGTCGTCTGCTCTTACTTTGCGCAATAAAAACAGCCCTTTTGCTGATCGAATTGTGAACTGCGACCAGAAAGGGATTCTGTACGACAACCGGCGATGTTTAACTCAATGGTGGCATTGGGATCGAGGCTCCATAGCACTTCCCCAAGCCGAATCCCACCTAAAAAGGTTACGGTGGCTGTTCAGTGGTCTGCAGTCGGGTTGATTGATCACAGCTTTTTGAATCCCGGAAACACGATTATGGCAGAGAAGTATTGCGAACAAACCGACGAAATGCACCGTAAGCTCCAACAACAACGACCGGCATCAGTCAACAGAAAACGACCAATCCCTCCACGACAATGCCCGGCCTCACGTTGCGGAGCCAACGCTGCAGAAGTTGAACGAGTTGGGTTACGAAAGTTTGCCTCACCCGCCGTATTCATCGTACCTCTTGCCTACCGACCGACTATCACTTTTTCAAGCAGCTTGACATCTTCCTGGGCGAGAAGTGCTTCACCAACCACGATGGCGCAAAAATGCCTTCAACGAATTCATCGCTTCTAGAACCTCAGAATTCCAGGTAACTAGAATAATTAAATTTGTTTCTCGTTGGCAAAAATGTGAGGATTGAAATGGTTTTCATTTTGATTAAAAAGTTTTGTTTGGAGGAAGTTACATTTTATATAACACGGTTAAAACGCTCACTTATTTCCAAAGAACCTAATATATATATATATATATATATATATATATATATATATATATATATATATATATATATAAGTTTATATATGCATACACAACTGTGCAGTACTCCACTAGTACCATTCCAAAGCTTTTAATATATTCAAATGGAATGAAAATGTCCAGGTGTCCAAACAACTCGTGAAGATGTGCTGTTTAAGTACCCGAGTAAGTAAGCTATATGAAAGAAATAACCATACATTGCAATCGTTCTCCACTGCACGCCGCTGCTCATTCTGCTTGTTTGCCTTGGATACCAGAATGGGCGCATATACACCATTCTGCAGAGAATTCAGCTGTCCTGCATGAACCTAAATAATTATGGCCATTCTAATTTCCACGTGTGCAGACGTCTGAGCCATATATGACTCACATATTTGACCCATAACATCATGTGTTAGGCAATTATTTGAATATGAACTGATGAACAGTACTCGCTGTTTTTCGAAACCTTACTTTCCCCTAAAATGATTGCGTATCCGTTGAGAGCGACTCGAACAAAGGGTTTCTGTACGGTAGACAGTAAGCACATTGTGCTAAAAGTGCCAGGGTTCTCCTTCTTGTTTGGTTATGTTTTGCACTTCCTGTAGACCTGTTGGTTTTCCACTGACTACGTACTCTGCATTTCGAAAAGCAGCTGTAGAAAGCCGTATATTGGAACATTACAAATAAATTGATGCGGAACGGAAAGTTTCATAGCGTCAAAATATAACACGAATTTGCCTTGTACATTAATAAACTCTGGTTATGTTTTAGACTTCTTTATCAAATAGAGAAGTTTGCCACCTGTTGTCAACTCGAAACAAATTCATTTGTACTTTACAAATACATAGCGAGAGGATGTGTATACACAGCGGATCACTTTGTTACCTGGTACCTAGTCTACAACTAATGTGTTATTACGGAACCGAATGCACCGATTTCAAAATGTAAAGGTGTAAAATGGCAACGACTAGTTGTAAGTTTGTGGTAACTGACTGACTGTACACTGATTTGGTTATTTACTGGGGAAATATTTTAATACAACACAACGCCCGACATACACTACGTACAATGCATTCGTTACAACAGTAACTGTTGCTCTCAACTTCAGACGAACATATCATAATTCATATTCATTTCATAAAATAACAATCACTAGAAGTAAGCGCTCTTTTCCGAGAAGATACATGTTCTTTGACCTTCCAAGAGAGAATTCACGCAATTGTGGAGTCTACGAAGCGCCTTTTTTCCGCTTTATTGTTTTTTTGCGCCAACGCTCGTTTCCTGAGCGGAGCCAATAGAACAAGCCGGTTTCGTCCAACAGGGCATCATAATGCTGTTCAATGTATCGCGAGCATTTACATGCTTTCGTTGTAAGTTTCAATGACTTTAACTCCGCTATAAATTTCTATCCAAAATTCGAAGAATATTTTACAATAATTGTCTCTCACACACTTGAAGCGGTGGAGCGGAGTCTATTCAATAAGTCTGTTTTCGACTCCTCCAATACTCTAATGCTCCAAAAGCATCGTGAATTGTCGGAAAACTCGCACCGGGCATTGTGTGTTAATAGTTTTCAGTTTTTTAAAAATTTCACTGCAGTTTGATGTTTTGGGAGGACAATTATTTCAAGCTGCTATAATAACCTCTAGGCTCAGGAAAAATCAGAGGCATAGAAAAAACTACATATCAATTTTGGCTCTCGAAATAATGGAACAATTCGCTAACACTTTGAGTAGATTCCGAATACGGAACATATACTACTGCACCAAAGAAAACCTACAGGAGTAGACACCAGATGAAATGCATCTGATGAGAAGGCATAGTAAAGAATGCAAAAGAAACCTGCAACGATCCTCCCTTCCGTGGTGGTTGTAGACCTAGCACCGCATTCAGATCATCAATGCACTCTGCTCCGCCATCTTCTATTAATTCGGAATCCGTTCGACGACACAAGTCGATGAATTCGAAATCCGCTGCAGTCACCCTCAAAATCCACACTTTTACAATCCCAAAAGTACCTAAGGTATAGTGCCTTCGGAAATAATTCAGTAAATAAATAAAGGCTTTTCTTAATTCTTACTTCTCATCATATGCAAGAGGAAGCCAGTGACGAATGTAGTTCCATAATGGACGTTCGCTGCCTAGTAAATCTGCGAGGCGATCACAAAATTCCACTTCGCTTAACGTCTTACCTAGGCCGTTATAGTTCAACTACAAAATTCATTTAAATATTTGAAGCAAGAAGATGAAAACGCATACCCATACTTCCTATGGTCTTTAACAAACTACGTGTGTTAGAACTACGAGATCGCGTCCCGTGACAGTATGCCTGTAAACACAACATTGTGGGCTTTAACTACCAAAAGTCGCCCAAAGAGTCAGCATAATCAAACAAGGATCAAAAGGCTCTCAGCACTGATCAATCCCTGAGAGATACCCATGCATTCGACTTTATTAAGCATATTAAGGTTAGTGGTGACTGAATGCATATCTGGTCTAAACAATGAGGTGACCTATCTATTCATCGAGTAGGTTTTGCTATCTTCCCAGACAGGTCTTGTACCAATTTTCCGCCTCCGAAAGCATGCAAGTCTTGGTGGGCCTGCAGCGCGGTATCGAACCTATGTGTATTGCAGGGAACCTCTAGCCACTGTGCTATAAACACAACATAATACAACATTATAAGTAATGCAACTGAAGGATTTAGGCTATGGACAGATTACGCTAAAAGCATCTGTAATAAAGTGTGTTTCGCACAAGAAAATGTCCACTTTTGCCACTATAAATATTCATTGCCAGATTCGTGAAAATAACTATCACGTTATACCTTTTGCTGAGAGCTTTTTTTTTCTGTACTATGTTCAGATCCTCGCTACCACAATTAATCCTAAGTGTTCCAAGACATTCTGCATTACATTACATGACCGCACATCACATGTGTCGCATTCTACGGATTCCACTGTCTTGCATTCGATTTGTTTCTTCGTAAGCACCGTTCACGAAGGTCTTCGAACTTTTTTGCATATGCCTTCCGCTGCTGCTTGAGGATTCTTTCGTCTTCAACCATATTTGTTGGATGCTAGTCGAACCTGTTATTCCTGGAATCCTAGCCGTGGTCTGCGTTCTCACGACGATTTGAGGAAGTGAGCTTGTTCCAGAGCAGTATGGCATCAATTTTCCGACTTCGGGAGATGAAGAGCTTGGTTAGCACGGAGCGGTGTTGAACTAGCCCCTGTATAGGTTGGCCGTCCGCGTAATGAAAGGGATCACCAGTACTGCCCTACACGATCCCTATTCTGCATAAAGTGTTTGCAAAAGGAAAGCGTTGTTTAGGTAAACGAAAGAGCCAAAAGAACCACTTTGCAAATAGAGAGGAAAACACATGAAAAGTTGCAAAAAGTTTAGTTAGCATGCCGGTTTGAAAGAAAAAGAGAACATACCTCAATAGCTAAAAGCATTTGTACAGCGCCATGATATGCTCTACGAAGAGGACTCGTGAGTAATTCAGGTGGCAGCACGGACTCATCAGCTAGTAAGGATAGTAGTACTAGCACATCGGCATGCTTCGGGAGTAGAGCAGCCTTTAGACGATCGAACTGCTATAAATGAATGGTTGTAATAATTAACAGGCATCAACTGAACGTTAGTCCCACACTTTTGCGTTACAAAGTTAAACCAACAATTTGTGATGAGAAAGCTGAACTGTAATTCAACAATCCTTTATGAGAATGAAAGTCGCAAGAAGAAATGATTCGTAAAAAGGCCTATAACTTTGTTGTTGGAAATGGTAGAATATGCAGTTCGAGGAAAAGAGGATGAACAATCCGCAAGCCAGGAAACGATTTCGAAGTAAAGATGGGAATCACCTCGCTAGGATGTCGTCTAGAAAACGCTTACTACGTTGTTGGACACCGGGACTACACACCAGAATTACCAACACCTTGATGCATTATACTTTTACTGGATCTGCTATTTCCATGATACCTGCGTAATATCTCTACTGTACCTAGGATGTTATCAACACTTTTGTTGCAGTGATTCAACCAGTAGCTACAAGAACAGAATTTAACGAAACGTGAGTGTAAAGACAGTTTATGACACGAATATGTTCGATGAAATTTTAACACCACGACTCTTTGTGACGCACGAGACGCGATCAAGTGTGAAAATTGGCATAGTCAGGTCAAACAAACATCAAGGGTTGTTTCAATTCACCAGTAGGAACCTATGAACAATACCGCCTTCTTCCAATCGTGACGCAAAAAAAAAACTAGAAACTTCGAAACTAGGGTATACGAGATATCCATAATCATCCACTTTACTGCCCAAATGCTGTACAAGCCTTATCAACAGCATTATCTTACTATGCGAATCAATGAATCTTGATAGCGCTAAGTAAAACGAGCGAGCTCAACTTTGAAACAAATTTTGTTTACTAACCACGTCCAAACCGTTCATGAAGTGAAAGATGCTTTCTGGACCACCTAACTTCGTCCTGATCTCGAATGACAACAACGAAGCACTCGATAGCATTGAAATAAACGCCAATCGTGAGAATCTACGCAATACATACAACACTTTCATGGACAATTGCTACCAATTTTTTTTGCTATATCGACAACAGCACTCTCTTATCGAGAAATCAAGGCAAAATCAAAAGAATAGACGGGTATCACTAGGTCAGAAAAAATGTCGTTCATGGAAAATCTTCCCTCCATTGTGAATAACGAAATAAGTTACTAACTCTTTGATTTCGGAGAGCATATGTTACGTGTATAATAGAGTATTAGCAAAAAACGAGTTCAAGGAGATCCTACAAAAGAGACGGAAAACGTAGTACCCCATCCCCTAATTAAACAACCATAGACCAAATCGTAAATTCAGATTTCTGTATTCACTTCCGATACCTTGCTATGTGGTGAAGACAAGGAGTGGCATATCAACGAATGAAATATTCTGCTCGTTAGCCGAATCTCTTGAACATTCCTGAAGTGCGCCTAACAGGATCCTACTCCAATATCACGTCCATAAAATCTAGTGGGAAATACATCCAAAGGGAAGCACTGCTATATAGATCTTTAAGGACGAGAACAATTGATGCATGTGAATAACGAGTATAAAATCAGCCTTAACAGGGAGTAACAATTTCATTCCAAGAACGTACACAATTAATATTGCCTCTTGTCCTTAAAACAAAAGATCATTGAAACTTCATCTAACACATCAGTACTTGAAGTGTCTCTTACGACTGTTTACAAAGAAACTGAAAATATACGGCCTACAACTTGTCAGATCCTTAAATGATTTCAAAGGTGCATATCCAGTTTTCGGTTTTCAAAAAACGTCAAAAACGATTCGCATAACAGCGCTTAAGTTTTACTGTTTGCAACTGCATCCAAAGAAAGTGAAGGGACAATTAAATTGCTTACTGCCTCCATACTCTCCTCTCCTAACACAATTCTTTCAACAGTGTGCCATACGTCTTGATGCATAAATGTGCGTTGCTTTATATCATCAGCAATCTTCCTTGCAAGGTTGATCATTTGCAGAGCTCGATGATGAGGACTTTGCATACGTTCCAAACCCATGCGTTCCCTTAACAATGTCACTATAACCAAAGGCACTTTCAAAGCGAAAAACAGCCGCTGAAGACTAGTGGCAATAGATTTTCAAATCTATAAAACATCTTTTCATAAAAGACAGAACCATTAATGTAGCAACAAGAAACGGAGACAATGAGTTAGTCAGTCCTATGGGCACTAATTGCAGTAGATCAATGGAATAAAAAAATTAAAGAGCATTAAAAATTCAAAACCTCACCTTTTCAGTTCGGGTACGTCGTTTCATCTTCGTTTTGCTAGCAACATCTAGTTCATCTCCTGCCTTTAAAACAATGTGTTTTAATCAGTCATTGTTATGAACTATGTCTGACATAATTCAAGACCCATAAAAACACCACGGTACACTTGTACTCAGCTAAAAAACGAGAAATCAAATCGACGAGATCCTGCTTTTGAGATTTCGCATGATTTTTCATAGTTGTTTACATAGAACACTTTTTGAAAGATGTGGCAACAAGTGATATTTTCGCTCGTGCTTTCCCCATGCTTTCAATCCTTCTTCCATGTTTTCGCTGGGATCCCCCTACAGTTTTAATTTCAATTATAATTCTTGTACAATTGCACGTTAAAATGCAAAACCCATAGGAAGTCGTCATAATTCGCTACAAATACCAGAGACTTCTGAGATGATTTCGTATTCATTCAATGTCTAATTTGGTAACAACTGAACAATGAAAAAGTCGACAAAGTAGAAATCTAAAGAGTGAAAGATGGGACCATATGCTTACACTATAGAATTCCATTCTCAACAAGTTCATGCATTATACAACAGAAAGTTTTTATAACTTAAACAATGCATGATCTCACCGAATACATTTCAGATCCAGGAGCATCCTCAGAGTCATCATTGATTTGCTCACCTGCATCTTCTATAAAATCCCATGTGTCCTTCAAGCAATTCGAAGAGGTTTCGCAGTTATTCAAATCAGCTTTATCGGTTGGCAGGCGTTTAATCTGGAATGGAGGGAAATTGTAAATGAATAAAAAGTTTTATAGTGGTTAATTTAAAGAGATCCCATCGAATATTACTGGAATATAGAAACAACCTGGATTTTTGAAAATAGGGCTCTACTAACGGCTGATGGTGCTCGCAGCAATGTGGGACTCCTTGTCAGTACGTCATCACGAGGAGTAACAGGCATCCCAACCTGCAAAAAAAACTTAACAAGTTGGGTTCTCACTTAGGAAAACTCATTTACACAACATATAAAAATGCAGAATTCAGTATCAACGCAATGAGCAGAAAAACCTACATCGTATTCGGAACTTGGAGTATGCAAATGCGAGATAGATTCCACCGGTGAATAATCCGATGGAGTATTAAACGTTGGCGTTCGTGGTATATATGGAGACTGCAATATTGACAAACATAAGAAGCAACTGAAAAACGCTACATGGCAAATACACTATTAAACTTCGGTTCAAACTTTTTCTTAAGCTAGCTCGATAACCAACTTCAAACTCTCTCATCGGTGAATCCGTCACGTCCGATGTAAGTGGATCATTATCGTATTCATCATTCGTATAGTCGCCATCCTTCCATGTCTTCGAAGGTGACTAAAAAAACACCAATTAAAGGAATATAGTAAAATTTAAAGACAACTGGCAATCACTGCCCTTTTTATTCCCTTTCATTGATTAGCAAACACGAGTGTGATAATCGGCTAATAAAGTTTAGCTGACCTAAGAACTGTTCCCCGTAATACTGCTACTATTATTGCTAAAGATTATTATTGTTGTAATTATTACTATTGTTATTATTATTAACTATTACTGCAGCTCATATCATTATCAATTGTTATTATTATTATTGCTATTATTATTATTACTTTTACTACTATTATCAGTTCCCAAGATCGACTTTCTATTAACCTCTGCGTTGGATTATAAATCTGTTGTTCTCTTTTTTACAGCAATCGCGAGGTTGTTATTCAGCACACCTTTATTTCCTTACAAATATAACATATACAACACAACGGTAGCTGACGTTTCGGCAGTGTCGCCTTCTTCAGAGTCTGGAAGGGTACACTAACATGTGATTTACTAGGTCAAACGCTTCAACAACGCAAACACAAAGATGAAAATTTGAACAATAATTATACACGATTACCGACTTCTCGAAAAAACCCACCGTTTTTATGTTTTCCACCAAGGAGGAACAGCCGCTAATAGTCGCATATGGTTGGTTACTGCACGACTCCACATCAAAAATCAGTTCTGAGAAACGGGGCTAGATCACGCGTTATCTCAAGGCATTCTTCTCTGCTATTCATTCTCGGATTTTTTGGAATTTACCCAAAAGGCCTCGAGAAATTTGCGCGTTGGTGTTCTACTCTCCCGTGCGATGATAGCGACTTTTACATGAAAATCATCTCCGCTATGCTTTTGTTTCCTATGCGTTCCTAGTGGGGTACTTTGTCTTGATTTTCGTTTGCCACCCAGGTGTTCTTTTATGCGGATGCATAAAAAGAGAAAAAAAAGTGGTGGTGTGCTGAATAAGAACTAGTATTATAACAACAAAATAGACTAGTATTATCATTACCATTATTATTATCATTATTATTATTATTACTATTATTACTTATCATTGTTATTACCATTATTGTTATCATCGTTACTATCATCAATATCAATTACTGTTGTCATTACTATTGTTTATTATGATTATTAATTATTATTACCATTAATTATTATTATTATTTATTATTACTATTGTTATTGATTATTATTATTACTAATTATTATTGCTATTCATTATTATTTTTTTATAATTATTATTACTTATTCTTATTATTTATTATTATTACTTATTATTATTACTATTACCTATTATCATTTATTACTATCACTATTATTATTATTATCATTATCATTATTTGCTATTATTATTTAATTGTTAATGCTATTATTATTTTCATTATTATTACTGTTCCTATTATTCGCACTATTATTATTATATCCTACAGATCTCTCTCACATGAGGGATCCCGACAGCCGGTTAGTCGCCAGGCTACGTGACGCGTCCCCCCGGTGGCGGATAGAGGGTTAATAACGGACCAAGAGCGACAGTATGTTTCCCTGAAACGCAGGTGGATCCAGAGGATGGACCTCTTGTTCCTGCTGCACCGATTTGGCACATACTGTCCCTACTTACGAGGCGTATTCATGCACGCGTATGTGGGTGCGTTCTAGTTTATACGGACTGTACTCTACGAGTCAATTCGGCCAAAAAGCCTGCAATCAAGTGACAGGGAAGAATATGTGGGGGCGGTTAGGGGTCGCCTCCAACAGATAAGCTCCATGTCCAGTCTGGAAAAGACTGGCAAGCTACCCATGAGTATACTCAGCCCCCCACGTTTCAGAGCCCAGCAAGCCATACGTGGATATCAAAAGCTAAAAACAGTAGAAGAAACGGGACTCATTCCCCTGACCCCGAAAGAGTCCCTGATTCGGCAGCGTTGGGTTGGACGAGTACGAAGAGGCTGCTAAAATCTCAGGGCCAATTGAAGCTGCCTGGCTCACGAAGAACTAAGGTGACGATCTGTACCTACAATGCACGTACACTTGCATCCGAGTCCACGATAGAAGACTTCCTCATGCAAGCAAAAAGGATAAGGTACAACGTCATCGGCCCGGCCGAGTCGAGAAGACAGCACCCTTCCAACGCCATCTATGACACCGGAGAAGAGCTGTTCCTCGGAACACGCAACAGTGGAGGAGTCCGCGGCGTCGGCATACTCGTCAACACGAGTTTGTCCGTGAACATTGGTTCATTCGAACAACTAACAACCCGAATCGAACGTTTAGGATTAAAAAGATGTGGATCAATTCCAGCTTTGACAACACTCGTCGTTTACGCGCCGACATCAAACTATAACGAAGAAGAAGTCGAAGCATTTTATATGGACTTGGAGAAGTTCTACAGAGAAGGCCGTACCTTCTTCAAGGTCATTATTGGAGAGTTTAACGCTAAGATTGGACCAAGAAGAACTCCTGAAGAACGTCACCTTGGGACCCACGGATTAGAATGGAACGAACAGAGTGAGCAGCTCTTTGAGTTTACCATGACGACGAAGACCATCCATAGTAACTCGCAATTCCAAAAGCACCACCCTCAACGCTGGACGTGGGATGCTCCCAATGGAGAGTACCATAACGAAATAGACCACATCATAGTAAATAGAAGGCTTTGCCTAACCGATGTCGCTGTTGCACCAAAATTTTACACGGGATCCGACCATCGCCTCTTTCGTGCAAGATTCTATTTCTCGTGGCCAAGATGGTTGCACTCCGACACCCAGACGGAACAGCAACAGCATCCAGAAAGGCAATGCAGAAAATCAGTCACGAATACTACTCAGATCTCTTCGATAGCCAGGTCCACCTTCCGTCATATGAAACAAACGAGGATGGATATGTTGTACCATCGATTCTCCGCTCCGCAATCCGACATGCCATTTCTTCGGTGAAAAATCGAACGGCACCAGGTCCGGACCGGATAAGATCCGAACACCTGAAGAACCTTCCGCCAGTCATCGTTAACGCACTGGCTCGGCTCTTCACACGTTACCTGCCTGAATGCAAGGTCCCTACTTAGTGGAAGACCATCAAGACAGTGTTGTTGTTCAAGAAGGGTGACCTACACGATATCGGATACTATCGTCCAATCTGCTTGCTGTCTGTCGTCTACAAACTTCTCACTCGAGTCATCCTAAACAGGACTGACAGAACACTCGACGAAGGAAAGCCATGGGAGCCAGCAGGGTTTCGAAAATGATTTAGTACGATGGACGACATCCACACGATAACAAGACTCATTGAAGTATAGCGAGAGTACAAAAAGACCGCTCTGTCTTACCTTCATCGATTTGAAGAAGGCCTTTGACTCAAATGACATAGAAGCAGTCATCGAATCCCTTGATAGTTAAGGAGTCCATACTCAGTACATAAAGATTCTTCGTGAGCTGTACAAAAATTTCACAACCAAGATATCACCATTGTACAACGGTATTAACATCGACGTCAAAAGAGAGGTTCAGCAAGGCGAAACCATCGCGCCAAAATTATTTACCGCCACCTTCCAAGTGTCATGCGAACACTGGAATGAGATAAAATGGGAGTGAAAATCGATGGTCGGCTCTTTGCTTTGCTGATGACATCGTCCTTGTAACAACGAACATTAGGCTAGCGGAAGGTATGCTTGCCGACTTTGATAAAGCCTGTGTAAAGATTGGTCTTCGACTAAACCTCACAAAAACGATATTCACGAGGAAAGGGATTAGTTTCGTATGCACCCATTCACGCTCAACGGGAACGAATAGTCTGCGAACGCTTCAGTTATGTCTATCTAGGTCGGAAATCAACATGTTGAACGACTTAGCTCCAGAGCTGAGCAGAAGGAAACGAGCGGCTTTGGGGAGCTTTCAAGAGCATCGAGGATGTAGTGAAGAGAACAAAGAACACCCGATTCCGTGCCCGTCTTTTCTACTCAACGATACTTTCTGCGTTAAGGTATACGTCAGAAACCTTGTCGCTGCGTAAACAGGACGAAAAATCACTCAGCGTTATTGAACGTGCAGTCGAAAGGACGATGCTAGGAGTAACTCACACGTCCGACTTTCTATTAACGTCGGCATTGATCAAGTAATTCTTCCTATTCTTGTTGAGCAAAGACGAAGTGTTATTTTTATTCTTTATTCACGAACAAGCTGACGTTTCGGCGGATTTCGCCTTCCTCAGAGCCGCTTTCTTTGAGGCTTCCACTGAGTATGTCGCGTGGAGACCAAACGTTGGACACTGATTGTCCAAAATGAGGTTAAATGAAAGTCAGTTTGCACAAAAAAAACCGAATAATTTTTTAGCAAATCAGAGCTTGGCTAGGATTAGTAGTATTCCTAATCATTGCACCATAATTCCCTGGACATCCAAGGATTTTCCAAGGATGGGAGCGCACCTAGCGAGTTGTAAAATCAACATCTTGTTTCCGAAACAAACATTTGAATTGTCTGATTTGCACACTGTTAACATAACTACAATATAACATAATTTGAACTAAATGAAAATGGGCGGTGGTGTAATGATCCATGGACGCCCAGCAAGTTTTGATAAAGAGCGCTTAGTAGCTTTTCTCGAACAGAACAATAAATGGATAACACAAGAACTATTCTAGTGGTTCGGCTTTAATACATAGACAGTATGTGCTTCTGAATGTATTGAGAAAAAGAACCTTAACTACGCGAACCTTAGCATGGTCTTTCGTGTCCGATGAATGAGTACTGCAATTTGATTGTGTAAGATCATCCTCTATTTCATCATATTCTGAATTATTCAGCGTTTCGACTCTCCATTCAGCTGCAATATCTTTTTCTAGCGTAACCAAATCATTCTTCACATTTACTCGGCTAACAGACGCGTTCCGATCAGGGGCACGTAGAGTACAAACTGTGTCACAGGATATTTCATGGATTTCTCCACCGCTTTGGGGAAAATTCCGTTGAACTTTTGGATTTGAATTTGTTGACAATTTTCTGCCACTCGTTGATCTTCTGATCCTCTTTCGATCATTTATTCCTTCATGCCTATAATTCTTAAATCTTCCTACAACATGTCCATAATTGTTGTCTCTTCTGTGTCCTTCGAACATGACACGTTGATCTTCGTTAGACGTACCAATACCTTTATTAACCTGCGCGTTTTCCATGTCCCGTCTTCTCTTATTTAAGTATCCTATCGACCCCCATTCTGGGCTTAAAAACCTTCGCTTTGACCGAACCCTTCTTGCTGCTCCTTGGACTTCGTTTTGTACTCTATGAGCTTCCAAGTGTCCGAAGGTTTGTCTACGTAGATTCTCATTACTCCTGGACGGTCTATTATTATTCCGCCCAATACTCTTTTTATTACAATCCGTCTTTCGCTTCAGTGGTGTGCACACAAATTTTGAAACATTGGTTGCTCGTTTTCTACGTGTGTCTACACGGTCTCGTCCAATTCTTGTTCGATTTGGTGAATAATCCCTTGAACTATAATGTCGGTCTAGTGTTGTTGGAGCATGCCACGAGTTTCCCTCAATAACGATTTTGCCCTACAATAAAAAAGTATTGAGCTCAATAAAATTTAACTGTTTTCTGGGGGAAAAGCTGTAAAATCAAAACCTCATACTACTGAACACATTCTAAAGGGAAGATATTCACTACATGAAATCGATTACCTGCAGACCTAACATGTACTTTAGATCTGATTCTGCGAGGAAACTACAATTCCTACTTTGCTTGGTTAGTTTGAGGAGAGAGAATAAAAACATTAGCGAGTATATCAGAAACGAATGGAGAAAGCGGTGAAAACTGACTGTGCTTTTATTAGAATCCCTCTTATGCTTCAGTGGTGTATATACAAATTTTGCAACATCAGCTGTCCGTTTCCGTCGTGTATGTCCACGTTGGCATTCAGTTCTTGCTCGCTTTGGTGAATAATTCTTCGAACTATGGCGTCGGTTTGGTGTTGTTGGAGTATCCTGCGAGTTTTCATCACTAACGATTTCGCCCTAAAATAAAAAACAGCATATCCACCTCTATCAAAAAGAGAAAATAATAAGATAATCAGTGTACGAAATCGACGGTTTATGGACTTAATCTGCATTTGTGAATCTGGTTATATGGGGAAACCATATTTCCTACTTGCTATGCACGGAAAACAGTAATAACACCGAATAAACCGGAATACGGACTGAGTGAGGGGTGAAGATTGATTGTGATACTACTCGTTCCATGAACTATATCATGAACCATACATAAACAAGCAGCATATTATGGGACAAGACAACGATTAGAACCAAATACGTTTAGACGATTTTATGTACAGCGCAAGCAGACACTTCCCCCAAAAATCTCCTTTCAAATCTTACAAAAATTAGATTGTAAAGGCACAAACCTCTTCTAATTCTGTTTCAAGAGAAAACTCTGACTTCGGCAAATGTAGCTCCTCATACTTCACCGTAGGCTGGATACTGAACTCTTTGCCCGGCTCAAAAATGCTAAACTGCGGTTCCGCTAAATTGGATGATGTAGAATGAAGTTGGACGTCCAATGATGATGCGGATGCATCAGGTTCAGAACCATTGACTACTACGGTAGGGTTCTTCAAATCAATAAAGGAGAAATTTAGCGATTTTTGATGTGGTTCGCCTAATCTAGACTGCTGTGATAACATTGTGGGTTGCTGATGGACATCTGAGTCGTCCTTTGCACTTGCTCTTTCAGATGCAGGAGCATTCGGGAAACAGATAATGATCAAATGTGAAGTATTCTGCTGGTGTTGGGTTGCCCTTATGGCACAGCTTGACGGAAAGCTGCCAGTAACAGACTCATAACATAAGGAAACCGGTCGCACATCAACACCAGTCTTCAAGTGAACACCGTTACGATGAAAATGGACATCAACCTAAAAGCACTAGCTTAACAATGGCGTAGACCTTATCACATAAGCACGAGACGCTAACATTTAACTACACGCTAGCTAAGGCAGAAATGCTCTATTCCGCATGAAAGTAAATGAATTAGAACGAAACTTCGCAGAGGAAACAACGATTTGCTTATTGTTTAGTCTTCTATGTCATTGTAAAGATCAATTATTAATTGTCTCCAAGAAGTAGAAAAGAAGGATGCAAATGTGGTGATGGAATAAACAAAATTAATAAACAGATATCAAAATAGTTCATCCAGATTGATCATTGACCGCTCTGTACCGCCTGTAAGACCGTCTATGTTTAACGCAAAATTACATAATTTGTCATAATTCACAAAATTCATAAATCACGCTTGATATTGGGCAGTATTTAAGACTGTTGTTTTGATGTGAGATTGGCATTATTGGATTGATAACGGAAAAGTTCTATGCCAACGTTTTCCGTTCCACAATCGCTGTCTCGTAACCTGAAATCCTCACTGGATAGAAACCACGTGAAGTTTCCCCTTATGGGATTAGAGTGGTAACATAGAGTATGAAAAAAAGGAAATTCCAGGACCGACCCGGTAGCATCACCACTAAATTTCTTAGAGCTAGAAGCTACAATCTACGTTTACTTTCCACAGCCCACGTAACATTTCACCTTCAAAAGGAATAAAGAAATCGCAGAACAGCGGAAGACACTGCGCAAGATCACCTTGCTCAAGAAGGGTGGTAGAAGGGATCAGCGTAACTATAGACCAATTTGCTCGGTGAGTGTACTGTGTGCTTCATAAACTGTTAAAGAAGAATTGTCTGCAGCGCATATCACGGACTTTGGACGAGGCACAAGTAGTTCAGTAAGCAGGATTCCGACAGGATTCTGATGTAGGGACCATGTCCATCCCGGCGACGGGTGTCACAGAAGTCTGACAAGCACCACCAACCCATTGAAATAATCTTTACCGACTACAAAAACGTATTATACCGTTGAAAAGAATGCAAGCCTACTAGCGATTGTCGACCAGGAGGTGGACTCATCCCATATAAGAACTGACCGTTATCGGAACTGCACCATCAAAATACAGCTTTTTTCATCGACCGCTTACCATACCCATAGAAGGAGGGGTTCCACAATGCGACAAAATATGGCCAAAGCAGTTTACTGCCGCATTGCAGTTGCTAACTGGATACCTCGATTGGCACAAGAAAACCTAGGTATTTGTAGAAAATTACCTTTACCACCTTTCCTATGCAAAAGTCCTCCCAGTGTTCTTTTTTGCAGCACAGACATGGGGGGATGATACTTCAACCACGTTATGAAATAACCACACCGTTCACATAGTACTTGAACGATGTCTTCTGAAATACAATCGACACACACACAATGACTAGCAGGAACGCGAAGCTCTGATCTTAGAAATCCCTCCCATTTTCGGGATCCATGAGAGTGTACGCCGATTGCGAAACACAGAGGAAGGTCATGTAATAGGAAGAAAAGAAGACATATGGACGAAAACAACTGCACGATGGACTCCACGTGAACGCAAACGTCCCCTAGGACGACCACTACACGACAGAAGAACGTGTCTGCAATCAAAATTAATCAGCTGTCTTGGAAGCCAAAAGATGTTTTAAAGATCGCGGTGTGAGTCTCAAAGACGTCACCATGCTCGCGTCAAACCAACGCCCACGGACGACGATCATGAGGCAAAGAAACGAATCGAAAATGAGAAGTTCTCCGCGCTACTTGTGAAAATGGCAGTTCGAGTATACAATATATATATATATATATATATATATATATATATATACACCCAAATATAGATATGTATAAATGTATGTACGGATACATATTTATATACTACATATACATATACACATATATATATATATATATATATATGCATATGTATATAGACAATGTATGCTGCTATTTCAAACTTGTCGGGCAATTCTCCTCACATTTTCTTAGTGTTTGTTAGAAGATTTGCGCGACAAACAGTAACTATACATGAATCAATCTGTGAAAAAAAAATTACCTTATAAGATATAGTAGAACTTGCAACTGCGGTATATGACTCGTTTGGAAAAGCTGTAGGACGGGCGACTTTTGTAATAATGTCCACAGGCGCATCAGATGCAGTTATCCTGGGAGAAGTGCGATTGCTATCATCCACAACTCGAACGATCACAGTAGGGCCATTCGTAGTGAAATTTTTCACAAATTTCTAAATAATACATGAAGATTAAGAAGATTTTGACCAAACTAAAAAGTTATTAATATCAACATAAATTTGTCAACACGATGTTCGTTTACGGACTCAATTTTCTTGAAACCCACCAGTGTTCTAGAATTTATAAAATCATTGAAGGCATTTTCGATGAATTGTTGACTCTTCAACGCTTTATATGTAAATTAAAAATTTCAGTGGAGAAAATTGTGAACATGCACACAGTCCACAGTTTAACTCTTCTACATTATTGATAACAATTCTCGAAGTATGAGGCTATACCTCCCTGATTTCTTAATAACCACACACGAAGTTGCCATTTAACTCTTTACCCATAAAGTTACCCACTTGCACCCTTAGTATTCGATAGAAGACTTGATCATTCAAGCAAGAAGAATAAGGTACGACGACATCGGCCTAGCCGAGATGAGACGACGCCACCCATTCAACGCGGTATTTGACACCGGAGAAGAACTGTTCCACGTAACATGCGACAATTGAGGAGTCGGTGGCGTCTCCAATCTCGTCAACACGAGCTTGGCCATGAACATCGATTCATTCGAATAACTAACAACCCAAATAGCACGTTTACCATTAAAAAGATGTGGATCAATACCGGCTTTGACAATCTTCGTCGTTTATGCGCCGACATCAAACTATAACGAAGAAGAAGTCGAAGCATTTTATATGGACTTGGAGAAGTTCTACAGAGAAGGCCGTACCTTCTTCAAGGTCATCATTGGAGAGTTTAACGCTAAGACTGAACCAATAACAACGTCTGCAGAACGTCACATTGGGAACCACGGATTAGAATGGAACGAACAGGATGAGCGGCTCTCTGAGTTTATCATGACGACGAGGACCATCCATGGTAACTCGCAATTCCAGAAGCCCCACCCGGTAACGCTGGACGTGGAATTCCCCAGTGGAGAGTACCACAACGAAATAGACCACATCATAGTAAACCGAAGGTTTTGCCTAACCGACATCGCTGTTGTCCCAAATTCTACAAGAGATCAGACCATCGCCTCCTGCACGATTTCATCGTGGAAACAAGAAAATGCCGCTAAATTCAGAAAACGACGGACCAGAACTACCATAAACTGCTATTTATTCAATTCCTTAGTTGGCTATTGGGAATATACCGTTCTCGATAATATCAACGAGGAATATGAGCGGCTCATTCAATATCTCCACGTCGGCGCTATTAAAGCTGAGAGTTCGACAGTGACCAAGAAACGTTTCTCTCTAGAGACATTCGAGCTGACACGCCAGCCAGGAATCAGGAGCAGCGAGCAACCGCCAGCTCACGCCCGTACTTGCAAAACAGTGCAGACAAGCGATGGAAGAAGATATTAAAGAGAAAAGAACGGCAGTTATGGTGGAAGGTGCAGAGGCTAGAAAACCATTTGCAAAGCTCTCCGAAGCTTCTTCAATTACAAAACCAAGATGATTGCACTCCGACGCCCAGACGGAATAGTTACAGCGTCAAAAAGGCAGTGGACAAAATCATTCACGATTGCTACTCAGATCACTTCAACAGTCACGTCCTACATCATATGAAATAATGGAGGAAGAATACGTCGTATCAGCGGTTCTCCCTTCTGAAATCCGACTTGAAGTAACGCGAAAGTATGAAAGACCGCTCTGTCTCACTTTTCATCGATTTACAGAAGGCCTTCAACTCAATTGAGATAGAAGCAGTCATGGAAGCCCTTGATAGCCAAGGAGTCCCTGCTCAGTACATAAAGATTCTTCGTGAGCTGTACAATAATTTCACAACGAAGATATCACCATTCTACAAGGTTATTAACACCGACGTCAAAGGAGGGGTTAGGCAAGGCGACACCACCTCGCCAAAATTATTTACCGCCACCTTCCAGAACGTCATGCGAACACTGGCGTGGGATAATATGCGAGTGAAAATCGATGGTCGGCAATTACACCGTCTTCGTTTTACTGATGAGATCGTTCTTATAACACCAAACATTAGCCAAGCGGAACGAATGCTTGCCGATTTTGATAAAGCTTATGGAAAAACTGGTCTTCGACTAAATACAGCAAAACAATGTTTTTGGGGGAAAGGAGTGGTTACGTTCCCACCATTCACGCTCAACTTAACGAATACCTCCTAATGCTCCAGTTACGTCTATCTATGTCTGGAAATCAACATGATGAACGACTGAGCTCCAGAGTAGGAGGAAGCCAGCGGCCTTGGGAGTTTTCAAGAGCATCGAAGACGTAATGAAGAGAACAATCCGGACTCCTTTCCACCTCCTCGACTACACCATTCTTCCTGCCTTTACGTATGCGTCAGAAACCTGCTCGCTAAGTATGCAGGATGAAGGATTACTCAGCGTTATTGAACGCGCACTGGAAAAAGACGATGTATGGAATATATCGTGTCACACAAGGGAAGCGATGCGAAGCAACGAGCTCCGTTGACGATCAAAGATCAAAGACGTCGTTTTATACGCCAAACTGTCGAAGATAAGGTGCTCCGGACGAGCAATGAGTATGAACAACAGCAGATTTACACGAGCCGTTAGCGACTGGATTCCTAGGGATGTCAAACATTGTGCAGGAAGACCACCGACCCGATGGTCAGAGTTCTTCACGAAAAGCCTAGAAGAAAAAATATGATGCTCAACGAGTCCCCTAAAGCGAGCAGAACGCACTGGGCCACTCTTGTACGCGACAGGGAAAAATGGAAGATTTACTGGCGCCCGCTGGTCACTCGACGATCGACGAGACAACAGGTGATACAGGTGATACCCACAAAAAGCTGACGTTTCGGCGGATTTCGCATATTTCAAAGCCTGGAGAGATCAGGGTTGATTGCAATCCAATATTTCGATCAAACTGGAAACAATATAGCTCCCTGGCGGGCTATGAGGCTAGACTGTTGCTAGAACAATTTGCCTGTTTTGGATAAATTTCCAACAACTGGTCACCAGTCGATTCTTTTGTAGTGATATAATCAAATTGGACGTAACAAAAATTCCTCAGTCTCAGTGTTGACCAGAAAGTTTTCCACTGCGTTTTGATCACAGGACAGTTTCTAGGAGACTTGTCAGTCCACAGCCACTGACCGAACAGTTTCCTATTTTCTTTTTTTTATTTTATACGACCCGTCTTTACATTTACTGTGCGGATCACGTCACTTCTCACATTCACTCATTTGCTCGCATCCATCATTTACTAGGGTCTGCCAATTTCTACTTGTGGCTTCGCCCGCTGCTTGAGGATTTTCATTTCATCTTGAATGTCGTAGAATGCTGGTCGAGTCGATTGTCCCTGATGTAATGAGGCAGCTGGAATAGAATGTTCCCTACCGAATTGCAGAAATTGATTTTTTTTCCCAGACAAGTCCGGTACCAGTGTCCCTACCCCCTGAGAGATAACAGGCTTGGGAAGCCCGAAGCAGGATTGAACCAGCAACGTGCTGGCATAATTACCACTGTGCTATCCGCCCCCTATTCCTTTTCTTTATTTTCTTTCTTACTTTAAAGCTTCAATAATCTATCTTTCCATAAAACCTTACACTTATTTCGATCAAAGAACGTGCTAGTAAAGTTCCACGTAAGAAATGAATTGGTAACGACCAGTCATCGCCACATATTACCAGTTGTTACGTAGCAATGCACAATCGTTTGAGAAACCTTAGCTTTTCCCGGTATCTCAATCAACAAATTCAAAGATTAACCCCTACAACTATTATTTCTAGAGTATTGCGATCCAGAGAACAGGTAGCACAGTGGTAGTTATCCTTATCCTTACGCAGACTCACATCCTGTTACGCACGCGGGAAAGCCGCAGCAGAGCTACTTTACGATTCCAGAGAGAATACACAAAAAATCAAGAAGCCGAAACTAAGTGCAAATAATGTTTGAACTATCTTCCTAGATGGTGCATGTGGGGAACGAATCGAGTAGAGGAAGTGCTGAAATCCGCGCAACGTCATACCGGATCATGTAATAAATTAAAGAAATCGATAAAAAAATAATAAGATCCACTGTGTCGCCCACACGTTCCGCCCTTCAGCGACTCGTTGTCAGCTCAAAAACCACTATTCTATCTCTAGATCAGCTTTTCTGTCATTTCGACAAGTTCTGTTTACGTTTTTCAGTTGTTTCCACCGCCGTCTCGCAGTTTAAACCCGTGAAGCATAATCATTCAAAATCCGAATTTATTAAAAGCTAACAAAAGCGTTTCCTACCAAATTTTCAAAAAATGTGGATCTTACGCAAAAAATTTTTTTAAAACGTTCATAAAACCACTACTAGTTTAACAAATGCTGAAACCAGGTAAGAGTTGCCAAATTTAACAAGTTGTAACTATTGTGCAAAAGTCCACGAAGACATTATTATATTACCACGTTACATTATATTATCTTATACTGTCTCATCCTCCCAACGGTTTATCGCCTCATCGTGGCTGTGAGGTGCTCCTGTGTATCGGGCCGCGGTGTACAGTGGAGGTTCATCCCCTTGGCAGGGTCTCCCATTCTGATGAGTCTGGCGTTTCCATCAAAAAGCCTGGCTAAGAGTAAGCCATTACCAAGATTCATCACCGTCCTCACATCAAACTGGTCGCACGGTGGCAAATCTTGCTCTGATCCACAAGGGCGGCGACCGCCTATGGTGGTGACGATCTGGAGTACTTTGGCCAGACTAACCTCGAGATTCCAGCGAACCACAATGGCTGAACCTGCAAATATCCGAAAAAAATGGAGATTAGGCTGGAGCCTGTACAAGACAGGCCATCCACCTATCCAAGTAAGTACGTACACTGTGTTACATTCACCACAATTATCAAAGATATTATACCACTTTTTGTTAGCTATGGAGCCCCTTTCTTCAAAAAGACATGGGTTGCAAATTGATGAAATGCACGAAGGCATTAGTGAGGCTGTGGCAATGTCATGTTTCTTGGCGAGTAATTCTTCATAATTCAGAGCAGATGATGTTCTGAAGTCGTTGTGTCCAGACTGCACTGTAGGCAAGAAGAGTTGGTGGGTGATATTCTCGCAGCAAGTCCACATGTCACACCTAGTCATGACTCCCCTTTAGTGTACCGCCGGTGGTGAATAAACAGCAAAGATTCACTGACGCCAAAAGACAAGATGAATGTTGTTTGGTTACACTGTCTCAGAGAGTAAGAGGACCCACTTTCATTCATTTAATCGAATTGACGAGCGGGTCGATGGTGATATGCGTAAGGTGGCAAGCCTTTTTTAAAAACGGCCTGCGCTCGAGTTCATGTGTAGCTAGAGTTGACAGTGCATAGTATCATCGTCAAACGGATCGGCTGTCCATATAGAGACAAATTTTACCATCTATTGTAGCACGAACACCACGTTTATATTGCCGTTGTCCTCATCCTTGCTGAAGAGCGATTTCCGTAGAAGATAAACCCTCGAAATTGTTGACCATTCATTTCGACTCAGTGTTGCTTTCTCATGACCTTTCTACTCTAACTACAAAATGTCTCATAGCATAATCCAACACGGTAAAAACCAGTTAAAAATAGAAAAAGAATTTTGAACAAGAATCAACAAGAGCTCATACGTAGTTTGCATATATTTAGATATATATATATATATATATATATATATATATATGTATATAAACACGTATAAGTATACGTACATAAGCATAAATGTGTATAAGTACATGTACAAACATGTTTATGGAAGTATGACCAAAGTGCGTTTTTTGAGCGGCAAACTTACATTGTACCAAACTGGCCTCTCTTCCTCGGGCCACATTTGCAATGTTTCATAACGAACTACTGGTCGTTCAAAGGGAAATCGAAGATGGCATGCACCTCGAAGTGCTTGTATTATTATCTGATACACTGGATTACGTTGATTAACATGACCCTCCGTGTGCTGCCGTGCAACGCGTAGGTGGTTCCGGATTTGTCGTACCGTTTTACAGGGTAAAAGCATTCTTTGCACCCAGTATAGTCTGAAAAATAGTTAAGAATAAGAAACCTACAAAATTTTTGAAAAACAAACACCATTACAATGTCTAAATTTTATTCAACAACCTGCCCAAATGGATCCTGTGAATTAGAATGCGAAATATGTCGAAACTGTATCAGAGCGTGAGCCAAGAGCAGATCCTCTCCAGCAGTGAAAAACTGATGTGGGAACGCAAATAAATCTGGCTGCACACCAGGTAAAAGATCGGGATATATGACAGCACGACTACGACCTAGTACAAGCGCTGCTTCAGGTCGAGGAGACCAACCTAGATATTGAAGAAATCAAGTAAAACTGCATCGTATTCAAATAATGGTTCCTCTCAGTTTTTAACTTACCGAATGGTGTTGGCTCCCACTTTACATGTTCTTGCGCAACAGGAGTGATACCCATAATGTCATGACAAGATTCAATAGCTGCACCAAGATTAGAAATGTTAAAAAAGGATGATTCACCAGAGGCATAATACCAAGAGTCTAGTTCATTCTAAAATAACGAAAAGTGAGGTTATCAATAAATCCTAGCTTCAAACTATAACTTTAAAAGGGAACCTCCCAACGGTTTAGCGTTCCATCGAAGGTGGAACGGGTTCGCGGGTGTCGGGCTGCGATATACAGCAGGGAGCTCATGAGGGTCTCCCAGGCTAAGAAGGAGTTCAACGTTTTCATCAGGAAGCCCAGCTAAGAGTAAGTAATACCAGTAATCACCACCGTCCTGGTATCAAACTAGTCGCGTGGTGGCAAATGTCCATTTGATGCATAAGGGCGGCGACTGCCTGGAGTAGTGACCAGAGGAACACTTCACCTGGGATGAGCTCGGAACACCTGGGAACTATAATGGTTAAACCAGCATCATTCCCGCCTCAGTACCCCACGCAATGGAGGCTCCCGTTTACGACGTCGGCCGGTGAGATAGGTGGTGAGAGGCGATCAAATCTTGGGTTGCAGAGGACATCAGTGGAGACGAAGAAAACGATCACGCTGACGACATGCCATGTAGATTGCTTCTTGCGGTGCACCTATAACGCCAGAACAGTCTCTTTGGACGCCGACCTTTACGCTTTTCTTGAAGCAGCCGATTGCATCAAACTCCACATAGTCGCCCTACAACAGATGAAAAGGAAGAAAATCGAAATACGCCAACTAGATGACAGAACCCTTCTCAATCGTGGAGGGAATTTTCCGTTACGAAATATCGGAGGCGTTGGTTTTGTCGCACACTAAACTAACTCCCATCTAGTCATCTAATACGAAATCCTACCATCCCGCCTGAGCATTCCTCTTCTCAAACTTGCGCGTCAGAAGAAATTCGGTATACTCAACTGTTACTCACCAACTTGTATAGGTGATGAAAGAAAACTGGACGCGTTCAACAGCCAGTTGGAAGAAGTAATCCGCAACAAGAAGTCGTTCGATAAATTCGTTGTTGGAGACTTCAACTCCATATTAGGAATGACCAACGAAAACAACATGGGATATGGAAATTTGGAATAAGATAACAAAACGACAATTGAAACGGTCTTGTACGGCTCCTGTCCGCAGCATGTCTTTTCCATGGAAATTCATTTTCCGAAAAGAGAGACGATCGATCATATTCTCACGAACAGAAAGTGGTGCGCTTTTGACACCTCAGTGACACCTGGATTCTGTGCTGGATCGGATCACCATGTTCTCCGTGCGAACATTCGATTCAGCCATAAGCTGCAGAAGAATCATCGTCCAAGAAGAACGAAATAAGTTGTGTATCATGAGGATATTCTCAATAAAATTCTCTCCTCATACGACTGGCAGATAAAGGGAGATCTGACAGAGGACTACAAACTACTTGTCGAAGGACTTAAAACTTGTGCCGAACTCGCCTCAGTTCCTCATATAAAAAGTTAAAACCGCACCTCTATCACCATTAAGGAGTTGTTCGAAAAGAGAAGGAAAGTTAACAAAACACCTACCACGGCGGATAATAAACGACAGCTGTAAAAGATCATTGCAGGATGATTTACATCGGCACAGGTAAAAAAAAAGATATTGGAAGCAGCTCGAAAACTATTTAAGTCTGAAGAAATGCCGTCGGAATTTCTGTGACTACAATCCTCCGCTATCCGCCCTGTTGAACGAGGACAGGAGTATCAATAAATCCCGTCATGATATGAAATTGACAACGGAAAAGTTTTATACATTTCTTCCTCTTTACATCCCTCATCTCGGACTCTAAAATCTTCTCTAGTGAAAAACTACCCGGGATTCTATCCTCTGAAGTGCGAGTTGCGATATAAACCATGAAGAGAGGAACAGCTCAAGGACCCGATAATATCACCGCAGACTTCCTTAGAGGCGGAAGCCACAATTTATACTTACTTTTTCGCAAACCGTATGGCTCACAGGTCACTGAAGTGTGTCGGGAATACTATCTGCCGTTTGTCCTAGCCTTTATCGAATACAGAAAAAAACGTTTGATAGCGTCAAAAAGAATGCAATCTTATCAGCGCTCATCGAGCAAGTATTGGACCCGTCCTATACATGAACACTAGCTGAATGCTATCAGAACTGCAGAAAAAAGCCTCCACCATCGACCCTTTAGCGTGCGCATGGAAAAAAGAGTTCGACAAACCGAGACAATATCGCCGAAGCTGCTTACTGCAGCACTGCAGTGGATACTGAAGTCACACGAATGGGACGAGGAACGCCACACGTATTGATGGAAAATTCCTTAAAATTTATATCACATTTTCGTTACGCGAATGACGTCGTCATCGTTCTGAAGATAAACATTGAAGTAGGCACGATGTTCAGTGAACTCAATGAAGCGGAAAAAAATTGGATTCGTGAAGAACTCATGGTGCGACGGCGAACAAATAGAACTTGATGGTTCTCCGATTAAAGAAACGACCTCGTACGTGTGCCTTGGATGTTCATTCAGCGAACATGGAGAACAACATGAAAGAGGAATAAGATAGTAAGGCAGAAGAACAGCAGCATGGGGTGCATTCGGGTCTCTCAGAGAAGCCACCGACCAAATAACGTATCCAAGATTCCGCGCTCATCTTTTCGATTCAACCATCCTCTCGGCGCTCTGTTACTTACGCAGCAGGAACGTGGGCTAATACCTCAGCCATGCCATGAAATTTGCGCACCACACATTGCGCACTTGAACGAGGTCTCCTGAAATTTAACCGCCACTCACGTCTAGCCGGAATGCGCAGCTCAGATATTCGGAACCTATCCAATCTTAGAGATCCAGAAGGACATACATCAATAGCGAAACATAGATGAGCCAGTTACATAACAAGAAGAACAGGTGATAGATGGACGCAAAGAATAGTGGCGTTGACTCCAACAGAATGCAAATGTACTCTTGGATAACTACAGATACGGTGGGCGGTCATGTTCGGGGTTAATGTCAACCATTTTCACTCGCTGAAGGAAACGATTTCAGGACTACGGAATGGGCTTCGCGGACGTCAGCAGACCACCACCAAAGACGACGACTATGCGACAGGAAAACGAATGGATATTGTGCTCTGGCGCTCACACCCGATGGAGACGCCATCCAGTTATCCAATTACCCAAGATCTTTTTAATACGAAAACCATTGCTAGGAAAACACGGATTTTTCATCACTATCAGCGACCTATCTTGATGACCTAAAATATAGACAAAAAACATGGGTTTTTCAGAACAATTCTGTAGAAAAACTAGAACTAATGGTAAGAAAAAATTTTTAACGATATAATAAGTATTTAAATAATTAACGTAAGGTTTCAAATCACAAATGGAGCGCTGTAATTGCAAATATACTTCGAGATAAAGTAGACATCACACCATGACAAAAATTGATTCGAAACATTCCCGACATTGCTGGTTTTTCAACTGCATATAATTTTCTGCGATCAGAGTAACTAACAACTTGAGGAATTGATAAAGTTACACAAACGCATTTCAAAAACCGAATTCCCTTTAACCTCGGTATAACAAACAAACAGTATAAAAATTGTATAACGACCCCGTGTAAGCTCAACAATTCAAAAACACGTTGATTTGTCACATCGATGTTAAAAGAAAGCCGGTCTTTGAAATATCATTATGCTATGTGCTAGCTGATAATGAAACCGACTCCTGGAGGATGGATTGTCCGGAAAAACAACTCGTTATTATCAGACAATCACTATTATCAACCGCTAGCCTGTGTAAAAGAGCGTCAGAGAGTATGTCTCACTCCAGAGATGCTCCACTGAGGACGATCCAACTCGATACCAAGACGAAGACGCCACATCGAGAAGACGAGAAATTGTGGACCATTGACTCGGAGATCATTGGCTCTGATTAAAAAGACGGCGAAACGTTAGCCAAATAAAAGTTGTATAACAACCTCGTGTAAGCGCAACAACTTGAAGACATGCTTACAAAGGTGTTTCATCGCCATGTATTTGTGTAATTATATCTGTATATACGTGTATATGTACATATGTCTATGTGTATATGTACGTGTATATGCATATATATATATATATATATATATATACGGATGTGTATACACAAATACATATGTATAAATGTGGCCCATCTTCACATGTTTTGAGCATATATTCGTTATTTACGAAGATGTTCGGATACGCGTATGGGCCCTGCTGCCACACGACAAATTTTCGTGAATATCGCTGAACAGTGGTCGAGTTAATTCCCTCTTATCATGGAATTGCTCTAATAGAGCGATCTCAGGTCTCTATCGCGCATCATCTACCGTCTTTGAGAATAGGAGTAAGCTCCTCTCAGAACGGTTTTGTAACGATGACCAATGAAGGGTCTGATTAGCATGACCAGGGCCACATTTGCGACTCATTCAAGATAACACCGTGTTTTTCTGAAAGAAACAACGCTTGATCTACCATTCTGTGTTCAGTATAATATCCTCGCAGAAAAAATAGATGATTTCAGGAACAAAACGCGGATGACAAGACAGTCGATAAAGAGCAAACTTACGATCATTAGCTGATATTGATTTTTTACATGGGTTAGTCGTTCGTCATGGTAGCACATTACCACAGATTGAGTTAGCAATTGAACGTGCTGCAAATGTATTTACTTAGAGTGGTTAAGGATAAGTTGATAAAGAGTACTTTTGTCAACTGACCAACATTAATTCATACCTGCTCTAATTGAATGCATAACTGCTCTAACTCTTCAACTTTAAACCTGATCGAGTTTCCTAAATTGCAAGCAAGATAAACGTAATTGTCTAAAATCTGTGAAGGCAATGATCTATTAAATGTACAATAAAGCTTACCACTAATTAAACTGCAAGAATACGAACCGTCTGGTGGGGGTTCGTCCACAGGAAGTGACATCTAAAAAGGGAAGAAAATGAGTTTTTGAACGGTAGTGTATGTTCCTCCCAAATGGTGTGCCACCTCATCGTGGTTGAGAGGTGTTCCTGGGTGTCGGACTACGATATACAGCGGAGGATTCGTCCCCCTAGCAGGGGTCTCCCAAGCTGAGAAGGAGTCCTGCTTTTCCATCAGGGGGAGCCTAGCTAAGAGTGAACCAATAAAGGATCCACCATCGTCGGGGTATCAAAGTCGAATGATGGCATATCTTCCTCTGATCCACAAGGACTGCGACTGCCTGTCGTGGTGACGACCTGAGGCAGACTTTGGCCAGGCTGACCTCGGGATTCCAGCGAACAACAATGGCTGAACCAGCAAATCTCCGAAAAATGGTGATTATGCTAGGGGCGGCGCAATTATTGATGACGGGAAGTTCAAGTATCAAGTAAGTATCAAGTATTGTATGCATTCTGAATCAGTTTTGAAGTTCGCGATACTTAGAAAACACGCAAATATGTTTTATTTTGAAAAAATAACTGTATTTCTAGATAATTTTTCAACGTGTCAGTGTTACAAAGCAACGAATTACTAGAATCATGGAGACGACAATTCGGAAATATATAGGCCGAAATCATCTTGGGATACTACGCAAAAAATAAAAAAAAGATGGAAAGAAATCCCTCATACAGCAATACACCAGCCAAACAGAGAAACTTGGTTTCGCACAATTCGTAAGAGTAGGAACCATAAAAGAATCCGTATTCGTCAGTTGTCAACATCTTCCATTCGTTCCCTCTCAACTCGCGATCACAAAGGCAGTAAAGACTAGACCAAATAAACGAGTTCAACTATCAGTGCATGGTCCGATACCGTACCAAGTTGTAAATCCGTTTAGCTGACATGAGCGAAGATGACGTCCGATCCTATCTGTTTTTCTTTTTGTTCAAGTGTTTTCACTTCTCATTACGTGACCAGCCCATTCACCTTCATTTTCGGTGCAAGTTCTTTGGTTCTCAAAAATATTCACTACAGCTCTAGATTTCATAGTTCAACTTGATTTGATATGCACAGGTTATATTCCAGTTGACATCACTTACGTTCTCTGTGGGTGGTGTGTTAAATTCTCGATGTAGGTCGATTTCAACTCATGCGAAAAAGCCATATCTGACAGTACTCCTGAACCAAAACGATAAGCGACGGTTTTCAAACCCCCATGTGATAGGTGATCCCACTCGGAGGCAAGGACGCCCACCATGCGACCACGCCACTCTTCATTTTCGAAACAATTCCACGCTGTTTCTCTTTTCGTGTACGATTTAGATACAAAACATGTGGTTCCCATAATTAAAGTACCAATCACCCTGACTTTTTTCTATCGTACCATAGGCTTTCCATAGACCTTTACTTTTTCTGTACAGTTTCTCTTCCGGTTCATACATCTTTCTGCACTTTCTCGCAGTTAAACTTTCTGAATATTATCCCTTTTCAATGGTGCTTTTCGAACACATTAAGGGTCTTTACTTTTCGAAGAGACAGAACGATTAAGATTTGGAAAACGGGGATTTTAAATAAAAGCGTACGCTTCAATCCTGCCAATCCAGTGACGAACCTGGTGTACGACGGTGATGCGAAGAGACAAGTGTAAAGTCAACAGACTTTTATTACTTCAACTACGGTTCGGCGATGATCCACAAGATGCATCTGTCAAGAACGTGAAGAACGTGCATACTCACGAGCTCGAACATTAGTCATTTCATTGCAGATTCATCATTGCAGGGAAGAAAAAAAGAACACCCTCATTCAAAAAGCACAACGGAGAGACTATTTAAGATTTTTTAGTTCGCAGTCGAATAAAGTCAGAGGCATGAAGCACCTACCTTGCGATCACTATTCGACTGTTTGTACCGTCCTGCCTCTCCCGATCGACGTTTAGAGCGTTTTTTCTTTGGGCTAGGAATTTTTTGAAGAATGAGTTCTGGGCCAATGGTCTCCATATCACTACCGATCAAGTCGAGAAAAAGTCCTTCAACTTCGCGCTCTAGGAAAATAGGCAACATCTATAGCAGAAAAAAAAGGATGAAAAAACTTTGATACAACGGTAGAACGGTATTTCAAAACAATGTTAAAATAACTTGCATGAAAACTTGTGAAAAGTTCAATACAATCGCACTCGGAATTTCTGTGAATCTATCCATTCGCAATTCATCCGCGTCCTTTTCAATGCTCTTCAGACCTTCTAACTCAGTCAACACATTGTATTCCTCATCATCGGGGTCATCATCGTCGACTGCAGTGTTCTCGTTCTCTAAATAGAAATCGTTACTCTCTCAGCACTGGCTTCTAGTCAAGCTCGTTGAGTTTAAAATTCCTTAGACTTAGAGAAAACTACACAAATTTGAAAACTAAGAGGAAACAATAAACATCACTGTGCGATTCCTAGACCAGATCACCAACCGTTCACAGGTGTCGAAGCATGTATACCTTGGAGAAAGTCCAGATAATCCGGATTTTCCACAAAAGTGAGCATCTGAGAAAGAAAAAACTCCATAATTGCTTTACAAAAAACCTATCTAAAAGTCATTAAAAAGGGTAAAATGGTGCAGTGATTTATATGCGTACCTCTTGTCCACGGTAACCTGCAAAAGTTTCAAAGCTCTCTTCTGTAAACGATGTATTTAACGACTCCAATGGACAATTATCATCGATATGAGGAACACGTGATCGTAGTTGATATGGTGATACTTCTGTGCCACCATGTTCCGTTTCCTACGATGGTAGTGTTATACGCAATGTATGGAAATGGGAAAAAAGAAAGAGAGTGCACTGATGTTTCAATTTTCTCACGAAAAACGAAACAAGGGAGTAGCTACAATCAATAACTGTAAATGCCATGGGAGGAAATTCTACAGCTAATGAGCTGATATTAGTAAATGAAACGAAGTAAAAACATCACAGTCGAAAAGTGGAAACAAAGGAAAAACTTCAAAAGAAAAGTGAAAGGCTCAAAAGAATGCAAACGGACGACCTTTCCTAAATGAAGCAAATTCGACAGAAGTTGCTAATAAAACCGCATCAGTCCAAAAGGTTTAAAAATGAGGGAAAACAATAAATGCTACCACGTACATGATCACCTATGGCATCACTTGGATGGTCGGCACTAGAAGCATTCATCCCACCCTTTCGAATTTGACTGGTATCAGCAGCCGTTAAGGTTTCATTTCCTTCCTCTTCATCGCCACCTCCTTCGTTCTAAAGAACCCTTCTTTACTTGAATTGCGACAAACTACCAAAAACATGGCTAGTAGTAAAGTTTGCAATTAAGAAAAAAACAATACAATAATGGATGAAGCGCGTAAAACTCATACATGAACTTCCTCTGGCCTATAATCCTCATCATCATCATCCTCGTCGTCAAACTGCACATCGAGAAATGTCCTTGGAGGACGAATGGGCTTCAACTCAACCTCAAAAGTTGTTTAACAATTTTTAATTGAATTTCTTCTTTAAATTTACCCTCTACCTGCTTTGAACACAAAGAACTTCGTCCCTTCGAGATGGCAAAGATTAAATTAACTTAGGACATAAGCTAAGTAAAGTTGCGGAAATTAACCTTAGCCGCTTCAGCTGCAGAATGCTTCACCTTCGATCGAGTAACTTTAATGCTAGGAATATCGTCCGTGTCACCTTCGATGCCCATTAGAGTTGTTAATACATTTGGATTCTTTATGAGACGCTAGAAACGATGGATAGGAAGTATCACTAAGTCTGGTATCATGGATTAAGTGACATCAACAATGCAGAAATTGAAAGGATACCAATAAAGTACATAGAATTGGTTCTAAGCCATAAGGTTAAACTCACGTTGAGAATCGACTTTACATTTAGCGCGTTCAAGTTATGCATTCTTGCTTTCTCTTCGAGCTTTGTGTCCAGTCTTCGACAAAGGTCGACGATATCCTCTTCACCATCGGCATTTGTATTCTGTGGTTTAGGAGACGTCGATTCCATCGATGGGCCTGCAAACCAGTACCATCATTTGCCAAACAAAACCCTCAAAATACATTGTCACAATCTTACGTCATGGCTAAGATCAAAACCACGAATAAATATGAAAACTGTGTACATATGCATGTACATATACATGTATATATACATATATGTATATGTGGACACGAACGATATGACACACACGAACACGCACACATACACACGTATATATACATGTGTATAAACGCAATAAACGTAAACAACCGTCAAAGTATTACGAACAAGAAAAACAAAACCAAGGAATTTTATCCTAAGACATAACACACAGATGTTACTCGCATTCTAACTTCGTCCTTAATACTTCTTTCGCAGTCTTAAGGCAGAAAATCTTCCTTTCTGCAATAGCCAAGTTAACACTACGCTACGCTGTAGTCCAAGAGCTTTACTCTAAGGAAAGCATAACTGAACCTATGTATCCTTATCATTATCATGCCTTCGTTATCACCACGGATTTCTTGTCATGTCATGGCTTTCTGGAAGACGGCCTATGATGCTAAGAGTGGAAACGGACTTTTTGCAAGCATCGTCGTATCAAAAGGACTAGAACAATCAGAACATCCACTACGAGACTTTGTTTGTATACGCAAAACCATGTAGTATACCAACAGTGAATCCAACACAGTAAGTAAAACTGCGACTACTGGCAGGAGAATCCGGAAATTCTCGTAAGGAAATATTTCGAATGGAAAATGTTTCAGGACAGAAATATAGGTGCGCGTTTTCTCAATGGAGCGTGACGTGCTACATTCGCATACGTGCAGAGCCCATCTTCACTGGTTGTGCGAGCACCAGCATAAGTTCTACTTTTTCGGAGTTTTGCTGGTTTCGCCATTGTGGTTTCCTGGAAGGTCCGCCAGGTCAAAGTCTGTCCCAGGTCGTCACCACCACAGGAAATCGCCGCCCCCTTTGTATGAGGGAGATTTGCTACCATGCGACTAGTTTGATACAAGGACAGTGGTGGATCCTGGTATTGGTGTACTCTTAGCTGGGCTTCCTGATGGAAACGCCAGACCCTTTCTCAGCATGGAAGGCCCTGCTGGGGGATGAATCCCGCATTGTACATCGTAGTCCTACACCTAGGAACACCTTGCAGCCACGATGAGGCAGTAAACCGTTGAAAGGAGACTTGTGTATTATAGTGAATAAGTATCTTGGAATATCACAATGTTAACTTTTTATTTACTGCCTATCATTGTTTTTCATGAAAGGGTATGCTGTGAAATGCAACGACTGTGATGCTGAGATATTTGCGGCACTTGGACCCTAGGTCAGATTAGACCGAGGGTACCCTTTCTTTCCCTTTCCGGGTGCTCACGTATTACTCACTGCACCACTGAGTTCTTTGCTTTTTCCTTTCTTTCAGCTCGTTTGGTCTACCTATATCACATATCTCAGCATCAAAGTGGTTATTGTCTTGGGATACTTCTTATTTGAACGAGGGTGAAGGGATCTCATTGTTTTAGAGAAAATGCTGATCACCTTTCTGATATGAATGCAGCGGTACGTATCTGTATTAACAGCGCAGTACAACAACGTAGTAAGATTGCTTACAACCAAAGTTACATAAAAATATTTAGGGCGGTCACTCTCCATAAACAATGGTATCATCTGTCATCATTTCTCATGAGGATCACCGAGGGATTCTAACACATGTCTGTTGGACCTGCATTCCATGCATCCCAGATTACATTAGGGGCCTGTTGGTTCACTAGTGACAAGAAGATTACTGAAATTTCCGTCTGCAATTACTGGTAAAACACCTGTCCGTTGTGGATAACAACACATCCGCCTGATATCCAGTAAGGAGAAACTGTTAGTGGCGGACTTTCCGCAACAGTTCCCGCTGAAGCACACAACTTGTCCGGCGTATCTATTTGCACATCCGTATATGTGTTAGCACTTTTGTTGTTTGATCGATGACGTGAGAAATCCAGACTATTCCTCTTAAAAAAGGATGAAGGATAAAACTCTCTCGTTGATCAATCTTAAAGGGTGCGCCATGCATTCGCCTTCATTAAGCATCGTTTGGAGGTGACTGAGTGAATATCTGGCCTTCACAACTTGCGGTAGTCAACCGATGTATCGAGTTACTAATTCTATACTTCCAGACAGGTATGGTACTAATTTGGCAATCCCGGAAGGGTGGAAGGCTTGGTGAGCCTGGGGTGCGGGATCCAACCTGTCTATATTACAGAGCACTTCTTACTTCTGCTTCTTTCTTCTAATTGCATGAAACGTTACACTTTTATTTTTTATTATTTTACCTTTTTTTCCATACCATTTTTCTGGTTACATAAATTCTGTTACTAAAACTCTTGTATTCAAGTGATTAGAAACCCTTCATTTGTGAATTTTGTAGCACAATATCAATCCTTAAGAGATTTCGCATGGCAGCTGCCTTTTCCTTCGAAAGAAAACCGCTCGTCGGCTAACGCTAATCCCTCTTCATAAGTATACTAATCGTCAAGAATATTGAAGCTCTAATTAGTGGTGTGATGTCCTCTGTTGAGCATAACTCGGATGAAATGCTAAAGAGTAGTGAAATACTTTAAATAGAGTCTGTGATGGTAGTCGACGTCAGTTGATTATTCCTTTTCTTTTATAACAAGGAGTTCGTGCTAGTTCTTCATGAATGGGGAACCTAGCATTCTGAGTGATAAAATAATACAAGCTCATACAGTGTGTGATGGTTGGCATGCCACTGAGAAACTACAAGATCTTTCATTATGATCTCCATCACATTTAATGCTGTTAAGCATAAAACAACCCGATTTTTACTGCACGAAAATCTCCACTTGCTTCTGTCACCCCTCCAAGACCGACCGCACTTTCGTCTTAGATTGCTATGCTTTTGCCCAGAAGTTACGCTCAGGTTGCTTATCAGATTCTGTTTTGGGAGCTACATAGACAGGTGCTAGGTCATAGGATTTTGGCCGATCTAACGTGATAGATTACAATGTTCGTACTCATAAGCACGCTTAGATATTATGTACAAATGTATTTGCATACGTCAGGGAGATACAACTCAACCTGGGACTTCACAAACAGCGCGTCTTTCTTTTGAATTGACACGGCTCCCAAAAAAAACTACATGAATGTTTTTGGAACATATATTCGTGATTATCAAACTGTATTTGGGCAGAAATGGTTGGCAATTACACAATCTTCGCTTTGCTGATGACATCGTTCTTATAACACCTATCCGTAGCCAAGCGGAGCGAGTGATTTCCGACTTTGACAAGGCCTGTGCAAAAAATTGGTCTTCGACTCTCACAGAAACGATGTTCATGAGGAACGGATTGGTTTCTTATGCCCCATTCACGCTCGCCGGAACAAGTATCTCTGAATGCTCCAGATACGTCTATCTAGGTCGGGATATCAACATGTCCAACGACTTAGCTCCACAGTTGAGCAGAAAGAAACGAGCGACTTTTAGAACATTCAAGGGCATCGAGAATGTAGTAATATGAACAAGGAACACCCACTCTGTACACACCTGTTCGACCCCACGACACTTTCTAGCCTAACGTATGCGTCGCTGGTCGACCTGGTCGCTGCGTAAACACGATGAAAAAATTACTCAGCGTTCTTGAACCCGCAGTCGAAAGGACGATGCTAGGAGTACCGTGTCACACAACTAAGGGAAGAGATCCGAAGCTCCGACCTGCATCAACGCTCAAAAATCAAAGATCCCGTTCCGTACGTCAAACAGTTGAAGATGAGATGAACCAGATACGGAATGAGTATGAAGGACAACCGATGGGCAAGAGCCGTTAGTGAATGGATTCCTCGAGATATTAAACGCACTGCAGGAAGACCATCGACCCGATCGTCATAGTGCTTCACGAAAAGCCTAGAAGAAAGATATGATGCTCATCGGGTCTCGTGGGCAGAACCCACTACTAGGCTACTCTTGCACTCTAAACATTGTATAAACTCCCACAACCGACTCTCTGTTAACCTCGGCATTGATCGAACAATTCTTTACATTCTTGTTTAGCAAACATGAGGTGTTATTTCATTCTTTTATTTACGTACAAGCTGACGTTTCGGCGGATTTCGCCTTCCACAGAGCCTGGAAAGGTCAAGTTGACAGCAATCTACTCAGCCAAACAGCTCCGTAACCAAACAGAGAAGATGCTAACCAAAATTCCAATCACACTGAACACAGAGTAGCTTCTTTGCACACTCACCGCTTTCTAGTATTAATTTAGTGTAATTGTAATCTTATTTATCTCTTTTTATTTCATTGGCATGATTTATATTATAATTACATAGTGTATTAATTTTGAAAACGGACTTTCATTTGTCTTCGGTATGGATATCCAACGCATTTTCTTTCACTGGTAAGCTAACATGAGGCTGTTACAAATGGCTTTTCCGAGTAACTTTTTCCGCACCTTCGCCTTCTTCAGAGCCGTAATGTTCACTTAACTGCTATCGATAATCGACTCGGATCAAACCAGCTTTTAAGAAGGCGACAACATCGAAACCTTGACCGAATAAAACTGTAATAACCTTATGCTAACTTATCAATGGAAGGAAATAATGTGTTGGTTTCGAGGAGAATAATTTCGATGTTTGTCTTTTTATGAGGAAAACCCGGCAATAAGGTTTGCGTACCTAAGAGAACTTTACCAAATGCCGTTCGAATTGCTATTCGATGGTTATCGAGTTTTTTTACCACTACAACAGCTGTATATTTTCTAATGGAAAGGGAGGTTAAGGAAACAAAGAAAACAAAAATGACCGAAATGAGTGGAAAAGTGGATGGAAAACAAAAGATGTCAGATATAACTCAGACCACAGCGTCATTCCACACATCGTCCACCCAAAACTTCATGGAGGTGGCAGTTTTAATTGGGATAGTCATGGTCCATTATCATCGGTGTATCACTCATTTTCATTTACCTTGTCTTTTTCGCTTGTCTAAGCCAGGGATGTTGTTGTCTTCATTTCTTAGAAAATGGGGCGGTGGTCCAGAACCATTGTCAGTAAATCGACGAAATGCACCAGGACTTAAGCTGGAAGGCTTCTGTTCCTATTTATCTTCACTGGTAAAGGTATTTTTTCTGCAGCAGTCGATTCAAGGTGAAAATAATTATTTTTTACTTAGCGAATCAATCGTAGCTGTTGTAACATGCTTATGAATGCTAAGACAAAACGCATAGATCGAAGGTGGTTATCGCTCACAAGCTTGCATTTTCAACATAAAAACCAACTGATAAAGCTTTAAGCGCTGAACAATCCCTGAAGGATGCATTCAGGTCCACTAAATTAGAGGTGATTGATTAGCGCATCTGGCCTATACCAAGACTTGCGGTAGAGGTGCTCATATTCTTTGCTCAAGATATGCCAAATAAATGATAATATGCTAAAAGTATGACGTCGCGCGAAGAGTAAACATTAGATGTACCTTGTGAAACACACATAGTCATTGGTTCGACACCGCGTCTCAGGCGCACCAACACTTCCAACCCCGAGGGCGGCAACTTGGTACCACGTTTGTCTGGCAGGACAGCAGCGCTCACTTGATCCGGTGACATTCATTTGTATATTGAGAACATTATAAGAAAAAACGTTGGTACGGGCTTCTTTGTGGGACGCTTCATTCAAGTGAGAAGTCGTTTATACAACGCAAATCGACCGTTCTATTTTGTTCATCTGGGATCTCAACAACTGCCTTTGTCACTAGTCTATTTGCTCAAAAAAAGTGAGAAATGTCAACGTATAGATTATTGAGTCATTTGAACAAACTACGCTATCTTATCACATATCTATTCAGAGTATTGTTCATTCTCTCGTAGATTGTTGCTTGTGTACGTTGAATAGGCAATGCCAAGTTCCTTTCTCATTTCTATTTGTAATAAAGCTAACGGCAATTACTTTTCATCTAGACCATCAAAGTGACTTTTTAGCACAATTTTTATAGAAACATGTAAAGCGAATTTCTGATGTCACATCTAAACTAATAGTACAATAGCGCGTTCGTTCCCCCACCGCAGACACGTGGGGTCCGGAGTTTTGCAAATATCTCAGCATTACAGGAGTTATATTTCACATGATAGCCTGCCGTTAAAAATTAAAAGTAGGCAGCAAATAAAAAGGTCAAGATTGTGATTTCGACTTCAGCTTCAGCTTAACTAGGTTCGTTGCCGATTTGGGCTCCCTAGATCAATGCCGTTGACGAGTGATTGCTGATGGCGCGGATCAATAGAACTAGTTGAGAGACAGGGGAAACGAAGGACTCGCATGGTGTGGTGGTGAACGCGTTACTCCCCGGAAAAGACAATAACGCGTTCGTTCCCCACCGCAAACACCTGCGGTTCGGAGTTTTGCAAATATCTCAGTATCATCTTAGTTGGATTTCACATGATACCCTGCCGTTAAAAATTAAAAGTAGGCAGCAAATAAAAAGGTTAAGATTTAAACTAATAGTTCCTGGACTATTGAACCGACACGAGGTTGATGTAGGAATATGTTTCGTCTGACATTTCGACGTCTTCATCTTCTTCAGTGCAGGATTGATGCGAGTCGATGATCAACAGGTGGTCGTCCTCACGATGTCGGTGTTCGTGTCTCTCTGAGTCGAATCGCCTAGGCTGGAACACTGATCGAATGAAGAATCTTACTCGGCGGTGCTGTTTTGTTCGAGACAGATATTCATGCGTCGTTTTCTTGTTCAGCAATCGCGAGGTTGTTGAACAGCATACGTTTACTTCCATAGAAAAACACAATACAATACAACAGTAGCTGAAGTTTCGGCAGTATCGCCTTCTTCAGAGCCACTTTTTTACGTGCCTTCCAATGACGAAGATGACTTCCACGATGACTAGTCATCAGAGTCATCAACCTTATGCGACTATAATCAGCTGTTCCAATCTTCTTCATTGGAAGGCGCGTAAAAAAGTGGCTTTGAAGATGGCGATACTGCCGAAACTTCAGCTACTGTTGTATTGTATTGTGTTTCTCTATGGAAGTAAATGTATGCTGTTTAACAACCCTGCAATTGCTGAACAAGAAAACGACGCATTCATATTCCAATGCCAAGGTTAATAGAAAGTCGATCCTGGTAACAGATATTAATCTCCCGCTCCCGTCCAATGTGATCTACTTTCTTGACGGACAGTGCGTCCTGCAGCTGTCGCTAGTGTAATAGCTACCACAAAGCGTACTAATATATCTCTACATCGGAGGGAATCGAAACATAGACGAATAACTATTTTTGTACTAGCCTCGTGTCCTCATTGTATTGTCGCTATCCTGTCACGCACATTAAGGACATTGAATGAGACGCAACCAATCCAGCAAGCAGCTTCGACAGGGGTTTCGCAGCATGGACCACATTCAGACTGTGTCCAAGGTCAGATTTAGTGCCGCACTGCAGTGGATAATGAAGTCAGTAGATCGGCATGGGAAGGATATACGTATTCGTGGGTAATACCTATGAAATCTTCGTTTCGTCGATATTCTCATCTACTCATGAAGTATCAAGGAAGCAGAGACTATGACGAATGAGCTCAACGAAACAGGAAAGACGATCGCACAATGCCTAGACCGGAAAAGAACGCAGTTCATAAAAAACCCATGGCGCGAAATAAAACGGGTCAAACTTGATGGTTCTATGATTACATAGACCACCTCGTATGTGTACCTTGCGCACTCAATGATCATGTAGAACAGCATGAAGGAGGAATTAGATAGAAGGAGCTTGAGACGCATTAGGACTGCTCAAAGAGGCCATCGACCAATTAAAGACCCGAAAGTGCTCGCTCATCTTTTCGATTCGACAGTCTTCCCAGTGCTGTATTATGCAGCAGCGAAGTGGCCTGATACTTCAACCACATCTAGGTTACTGCGTATCCCCACAGAGCGCTTGAACGATGTTTTCTGAAATATAAAGGGGCAAACACAACATCTAGTTGGAATGCGAGTATCTGATCTCCGAAATCGATCTCACCTTCGAAACCCAGAAGAACACACAGACCGATAGAGAAGTTTAGATGGACCGATTACATAATGTGAAGAACAGACGACAAGTGGACGAAAAGGACGTGTTGGCAGTAGTTATTCAAGCTGTGCCCGTTTACCAGTTTTCACTCATCCTGGATACCATCTGCGAATGTTTTGAACAACTTAACCACCCATTACTGAGATCACGAAAAAAGTGATTCTTGTACTTCAGAGGACTAGAATTCTACTCCGATGGAATTAGTGAACTTGCCTGCTACTGGGAAAGATGTGTTACTTTGTGCAATTATTATTTAGACCAGGAATGTTCACTATAAGCTGAGATATATGCAGTTAATTTATAAGTTTCAAAGCTTCTTATACTGTTGTGCGATACGTCTGCCATATTACCAGCAGTGTCTGATTGTTGTAAACAAGGTTGAGAAGTAACTTTGCACAAAAATCTCACGACATTAAATTTCTTCAGTTTTACAAATTCCTTGCATTCTAAGGCTTCAATTCTGTAATGTGATTTGCTGTAGTAAAGGATAGGTGTAGAGGAATCCCTAGGTTTTCAAACGATAAGCTAGCGATGATGAGGTCATCTTTATCTTGCCCTTTACGTCCAATGAAATAATAGTAACGCGGATTGCTTTGGGTGTTACCAAGTCTGCTAAGCTGAAATATATGCTAAGGTATCACGGTATTATCAAAAGTGGGAACAAATCCCTTCCTTGAAAAAATTCGGTTGAATAAACTTAAGCATTGCTCATAAGTAGTGACATCAAGGGGCTTGGTTTGATCGGAATTATACTAGGATTATGCTTAGCCTAGGGATAAAAAGTGGGAATTCCTATGTCAGCACGACTTGATCACAAATCTTTTCATTATCATTGGTTAACTCACAGTCGTGCATTACGCTTTCTTTATCAGACAGCTAGTGTCTGTGTACTTTGCAGCGGATGTCATTGCAAAAAATAGTCACTGTATAATTCTTTCTACTTCTGTTTAGCAAACACGAGGTGTTATTTTATTTCTTTATTTACGTACAAGCTGACGTTTCGGCGGATTTCGCCTTCCTCAGAGCCTGGAAAGGTCAAGTTGACTGCAATCTACACGGTCAAACGCCTCCATAACCAAAAAAGAAAAAATGTTGAACCAAAATTTCAATCACATTGAACACAGAGTCTTTGCACACTCACCGCTTTCTATGAGTCTTCCACTAAATATTCCACGTGGAGACCAAGGGCACAGAGTTCACATGCAGTCGTAATGTGCCCATCTCATCAGAATAACAGGCTTATATACTGCCCAATATCACGCGTGTTAATGAGGCATTCCTCCCTGCGGTTCATTTTCGGATTCTTGGAACTGATCCGGAACCCCTCGAGAATTTTGCGCGCTTGTGATCTCGATTCCTGCGTATATAAGCCTGTTATTCTGATGAGATGGGTACATTACGATTCCATGGGAGCTTTATACGGTTGGTCTCCACGTGAAGTATTTAGTGGAAGACTCCTAGAAAGCGGTGAGTGTGCAAAGACTCTGTGTTCAATGTGATTGAAATCTTTGGTTCAACATTTTTCTCTGTTTGGTTATGGAGGCGTTTGACCGTGTAGATTGCAGTCAACTTGACCTTTGCATGCTCTGAGGAAGGCGAAATCCGCCGAAACGTCAGCTTGTACGTAAATAAAGAAATAAAATAACACCTCGTGTTTGCTAAACAGAAGTAGAAAGAATTATCCAATCAATGCCGAGGTTAATAGAAAGTCGGACGTGGTAGTCACTGTATTTTTGAAATGGTATGATCTGTTACACACATACATCGACGCCTATAATATTATAATGCATCATCTAAAATATTAAGTGCTGATTCGTTTGCGATTATCCGATATGGTCGTTCTTAGATGCCTTTAGGATTCAACAACTTTTATTTCAGGCAGTAAATGTGCTGCACCATTCTACTTTGCATTTTGGCCATTTTCTGTCCTGTAAGCTAATATTTCGCTTCGCATTTTTTTCTTACTCACTTGGATTCTTGGACGGCCCGTCCTCACTGGGTGTGTGGGGTCCACCATAATCTTCATCTTTCGGAGTTTTGCTGATTTAGCCATGATGTTTCCGTGGAGTCCCCAGATGAGTTTGGCCAAAGTCTGCCCCAGGTCGCCGCCACGACAGGCAGTCGGCGCCCTGTGGACCAGAGGGAGAATTGCCACCATGCGACTATTTTGATACCATGGCGGTAGTGGATCGTGGTATTGGTTCACTCTTAGTTGGGCTTTCTGATGGTTATGCTGGACTCCTTCTCAGCTTGGGAGATCCTGCCAGGTGATGAATACCTCACAGTACATCGCAAGCCGACGACCAGAAACATCTGCCAGCGACTATGAGGTGGTAAACCGTTGGAAGGAATTTACTGGCAATTTTTACTCAGTAAGCAAAAGCTGGGAATTCTTTCCTCTTTAGACATGGTCGACCACGTCGCATTTTAATCACAGTACACTAAAATAGGTTCGTTTGGAAAGTTTCGTCATCGCGACCAGGGTGAGAAAGAGTTCGACATTGCTGTCCAGATCTTCTGCTCCTAGTGAACCTGCAACCTTACCTAGGAGAACTGCCCGTGGATGGGCAATTCCCTGTTTGTCGCTAAAAAAAGGGTGAAGAAAGAGCATCATGCCAGAAGTGTGAGCTGTTCGTTTCTCATGACCAAGCGTAACTCCAATCACATTTAAGAATTTACCAACCAACTTGGCAAGCGAATAGTTGAATAGTTTGAAAAGATTAGTAGCATAACTGTGTTTAAGCAAAATAAATCGATCATGTCATTTTAGAGGTTGCCGTGGTAAGTCTTTTTTAAAATACTTATTTCTGGCTAATGTCATAATCGCTATTATTCACCAAATCGATGGTATTGCAGCCTCTTGCTGTGCTCGTAGACCGAGGTTGCAGTGATCAGTTCTGGATCAATCTTCTTCTGACATTCATCTTCTATATCCCTGGTCTCATCCATGCTTTCTGGCTTATTATTTGCCATCCTGATGGCTATCACCATCGTCATCATCATGATCATCACCATCATGAGTGCTATTAGAATTTCTCCATGTGCTACTGTCTGATAGTGATTTCTAAGCGTTAGCATGATTCTGTGTTAAACGAGTTTTGGCAAACTGAACATCTTAAATTGCAGCAAGAATTAATGTTCGAACTGTAACAAAATTTGTACCTTTAAATCTTCCCATATTGGAAATGACCGTTCGAATGTACTGATTTTAATAACTATTCGCCTTCGCGATTAATCAACATAAATCGAGCTTCGGCTCACTGCCAATCCCTTTTTCGTTCCAGTCCACTGATGTATGTTTGTGGTTTCCATAGAAATAAAAGTCTGAGTTCTCATATGTTGCATTCCGGAGTTAACACTGAGAAATTATGTTGTTTCATAAAAAGCATTTACTCACAAGTTGTTCTGGTCACCTGTAACTTGTAGTGTTGTGTAACGCTTGTAACCGCACAAAAGATAGAGGGCCATCGGTCGCCGTGCACCATACCTATTTTCTCGAGCTGCACAAGAAGCTCCGTTCAGTCACGAGACGTGGACCGTTACATACATTCATACGAAGCCGTTTTAGTGCTTGCTTCATCAAGAGAGTAAAGAAGATACTAATAATATTTACTTCATTGAATTCTATGCTTAGACACCTCGAGTTGTACTACACGTACTTCCAAGTCGCAGGTTTGTAGACGAATCGAGATGTACGATACAATTTTTAATGCATACAAACGCACCCACTTATATACGAATGAATATGATTGCACGTTTACGCATGGTACAGTTCAATCCAGCACGGCAGAGTGAGCGAGTCTGTATCTGTATCAAGCCTTTCTTCTCGGAGTACGCACATATTCGGTAAAATACGGTTGAGCCTCTAAGATGAGATAGACTCGGGTAACTAGAGTTTAGCATTCCGGCTAAATAATATGTGTTCTGGCTATATTTGAGAAGACACCGTTGAAGGGCTGTTTGCGTACTGCGTGACTGAACTGGGGATGTCGTTTGTATCTGCGGAATCGCGTTGCGTTCTTGAGACCTAACATGCATGCTGATGTTGGTTACACGAATTCAACTCTGTTCCACTCTTATTTCCATAAAGCAAACTGGATATGAGTTGGTTAAATTCGACATAAGACTAGAAAACATTCCAAAACATGCTGTCAACGAGATCAGCTGAATTTCACAGCACCGCATGCGGATTGGAATTTATGAGCAGAAGGGTGGCTGTCCGAATTCCTCATGATGACTAGGACCATCCATTGTAACGAACAATGTTAGATGCTTTCCTCCTAACAATGATTCCTTATTATGTAAGTAAGAGCAACGATTCGGTTGCATTCGATAACATATCGATGATCAGTTTAGCCAGTTACCATAACACCAAGAGGTAGACAGGAACTATCAGATAGTGGGTCTCACGGGCTGTCAGACATACGGCACGAGGACCACCGACCTTAAGGTCTGAATTCCTCACGATGAGTTTGGGAAAAGATGCTCAGCGAGTCCCAATCGTGAACGGAACTTTGTTGCCTATTCATGCTCGCAACAGGGACAAATGGAAAGTTTACAGGCTATCGTAACTTCTATATCTTGCGTTTCTTCCTGGATTTCTTCGTATTTTTATAGCACGACGATGCCATAAACCTGGATATAACAAAGCGAGTCCCGATGATATATGATCACTATTTCAACACTTGTTTTAAGCATCTGTGCTTCTCCCATTCTTCACTTGAAATCCAACTGAAGGCAGAAGTCGGGTGAAGTCAAATCCAGATGCAGTTACGAACTCCACTGAGGTCTCCGCACCATAGTTAAATTTTTGTGTGTTTGTGTGTCTTGAGGGATATGAAATAACGTAGATAGCTCGCCCGCGCCGACTGCCATTAATTTTGGAACAGAACTTCTACTGAATTGGTGATTTTCTGATTCCTCAATATACTCTTTCCCTGGAAAGCCTCGCAGGAGCGTTCGCAGGCTAGCCAGTAACTATTTCGTTGCCAGAATTGCAGTGATTCCTTGTGTTGGTTTGCTTCTAGCTGGCATCAGGAATGAAACGCTGGACTCCTAATGAGCTGGTTACCTTGCTAGTGGGATAACCATAGGCTGTAAACCACAGGCCTACTCCCACAAACATCCATTGGTTACGACGAGGTAGAGCCCTGGTGTGAAAAAAAATAAAGCGTAAAATATGAGGTATTGCCATGAGCTACATCCAACACGTAGTAAATGACGACGAATGTAATATCATCAACTTCCGACTTACTTCGATCATCAGATTTCTGCCGTTATAAGCACATTATTCGTTCTATTCCGTACTTTTTAGTCTGTACATGCGTTCTCTCTCGACTAACGGCTACTGTTATGTTTGGCTTTTGACATCTGTCTTTGCATCTCCAGCGAATTTGCCATTGTTGGCTGTACGAAAGTGTACTTGTTTAGATATGCAGTTTATTATAAATAACTGGAAGTCTCGTGTCGGCGGACCTGTGGATGCCAGTGAGTTGTTGGCGTTCTTTCTTATTTCTGTCGCTTAACTTGTTTCTTTCACATTTAATGTAGAAAAAAGCTTTTTTCCTAAGTAATGGCTGGGAAAAAAAATTGACTCCCGGAGCAAATCTTGGGATCTTCCACATAAAGTCCACACTCACGTGATTCAAATATTTTTAGGTGCTTTTTTGAAATCATTGCGTTCCTCCCGGTCACCTGCGAAGGAGAAGGAAATGCTAATCGACGTATTCGACGACTGGGATGTTTTAACCAACACTTGGTTTGAAGTAACTTTTTATAATAGCTGTCTAGGGTTCCAGAGTCATAAAATGATTGAACATGAGGCTTTAGGTTGCGGACTGTGCAAGCTTTATTGAGGAACTTTCGGAAGACAAGACGTTCCCAGCACGACAGAAAGCTGCGCTTTTGGCGTCAAAAGTATGTTTCTTCGATAAGGGTTTTTCTTTCAGTTCTAATTAGGAACTAAAGTTGCGGGTTTCAAAGCCATTAGCAACTTGTTTAGGTTGCTTTTTGTCTAGAGGATTATGAAAATGCATTGAACTTCGCTCTGGCTGCAGAAACTCATTTCAAGCTCACTCCTAGACCAAAGTCAAAAACAGTGGGAGAGAAAGATGATGAGGTATGCTTATGAAGTCATCTTTTCTATATTTCTTATTCGAATTTCTTTTTGCTTCTCTATCAGCTCGTTGTAGTCTTATCGTTTTCTTTCAGTATGTAAATAAGATTATCGAGGTCGCAATTGATTCTTACAAAAAAATTAAAGCCAGTGGGGAGAAGACAGATGCTCGCTTGGAAGGTCTAATTAATAGAATATTCCAGCGCAATTTGGAAAAGGTACCGTTGTTCGATTTTCTTATGATTTAGACTAGGTTTATCTGTGCTAGTTCAAGCTGTGTCTCGGTGGTAAAAGCGTTTTGCAGTCTTTTTTTCCTATCAATGCTTGGTTTTGCTGAAAAAAAATTGAAGAAACTACATTTCTATAAAAATCAATGTTTCAGTAGAAAGTAGAATGGGCTGGGTGGCTAATTCATTGCGTAGGCCATGCACTACGTCTGCCTAGGGTGTTAAGGAACATAGGAAACGATGTGAAGTTAAGAAAGTAACCAGCTGACCAAGACAGGACTCAGCGCATATGTTTTCATTCAGCTGTCCTCATAACGCTTTATTATTGCAACAAAGGCTTAGGCTGTTTCAACCACGCCGAAAACTCCGTGCATCATTCAGTGATCTGTTGAACGATTGTGAAACAACTGAGGCACGGAGTATGAAGCTCAGGTGCACAGTGCACACTTGGAACATCATTTCATCTTCGAATTCTAGGAGAATATGCTTCGAAAGCGAAGCGTAAATGTGTCTGTTGTACAATGTAAAGAGCTAGCGACATTGATGGCAGCGTGAGTAGCGAACATCACAGGAGGAAGCTGAGATCCCTGTATATACGATAACGTTAAGGATGTTTAGATGTGTTTTTGATTCATGGCGACAGGCTATTTTCGAAATTGGAAGCATTGAGCATAGATTGAGCTGTGGTACTCGCCGAACTCATCAAGCACAAAAGAGGCCAGTGACAATTGCGAGAGAACAGGCGTATTGGAAATGTCTCGGGACTCAGGAATGAAAGGGTAAAGGATAAAGCTCTCGGCGTTGATCAATCAATCCCTGACGGATGCGCCATGCATTCGATTTCATTAAGCATCGGTGGAGGTGATTAAATGCATATCTGGTCCATACAATGATTCGTGGTAAGTACCGATGTATCGAGTCAGTGTTCCTATCCTCCAAGACGGGTCTGTTACCAATTTGCCGACGCCGGAGGGATGGAGGGGTTGGTGGGGCTTGGGCGCGGTGATCGATCCTACGTGTGTTGCAAGGCGCCTCGACCACTGCGCTACATGCGCCCTTACTCATTAATACGCATTCAAACTATTCTTTTATAAAGCAAAATGAATTTCGGAATTAGTAGAGTGATCTGCTAGTGTTTGCTTTAATCTACTCAGTTTAGTTGAAACGAAGCCCAATCAAACTTTTTTTTTTGACAGCCGTGTAAAATTCTTCGACATAGTGCACTTCTGTGAGAAGAAAATGACCATAAGATACGAAATATTTTTAAGCACTACATGGAAAGATTTGAGACACCTATTGTTCTGGTTCTTAGATTTTCTTGTGTGATTTCAGAACGAGCTCCTTTATGTAATAGGTCTTGCACTGGATACTCGTCGTATCGATATGGTTGAGAAGGCAATTATGAAAAGCACTGAATCACACGGTACGGTGTTGTTTTCCCTTATTATTGGTTTCTATGTGGTTCTTAATGCTGACACTGATGGTAAGCTAAGTTTCAGTTTTACTTCTTGAGACGATTCAAAAAGTTACTTCGGCTAAGATGGATGTACAACTGCGTACACAACTTCTCGATGTACTCGTAAGACTTTTCACCAGCAACAAACATGCAGATTTTGTGGCTATTTGTCAGGTAATCAATCTATCGCTCAGAAGTCATCCTTCTGTTTTGTCAGTCGAACAGTTATCTACTTCTTCAGTGTCTCATAAAGCTGAATCGCCCGGAGGAAATTGGTAGACTTCTTGATCGACTTATGTCTCATGGGGGTGAAATTCCATGTTTTCTTTTCTTTCCTTTTTTTTAATTTTTTGCTTTTGTTTTTTCTTATATATGTGTCTTTTCTTATATGTGTTAGAATGGGTCGTTTACCGAGCGTTACTTGTATACTTACTCGGGTGACCCGTCTTCACTGGTTGTGCGGGCCCCAGCATAATTTTCACTTTCTCGGAATTTTGCTGGCTTAGGCATTGTGGTTCCCTGGTGTCCCGAAGTCAGCACAGCCAAAGTCTGCCCCAGGTCGTCACCACCACAGGTAGTTGCCTTTGCGGATCAGAGGGAGATTTGCCACCATGCAACAAGTCTGATACCAGGACAGTGCTTAGGTAAGCTTCCGGATGGAAACGCCGGACTCCTTCTCAGCTTGCGACACCCTGCCGAGAAGATGAACTGCTTTGCTGTATATCGCAGCCTAAAACCCCACGAACACCCAGCCACGATGAGACGGGTAGAACGATGAGAGTACCGCCGAGCACTCACACTCAAGAATTACGGTAAGAGTTACTACAGCATCTATTAATCCAAGGTAGTATTTTTCAAAATGCTTAACTACGCGTGTGTAAATCTCATTGGCATTTGTCATTTCTAGAACGGTGATCTTATTGCCTATCAAATTGCTTTCGACCTTTATGAGAACGCCTCGCAGCAGTTTAACACTCAAGTTTTGGAGACTTATGCTAATCTTCATCAGCCATCGCCAAGGTTTGGAACACTTCACTTCAGTGATGTTATCTCTTGGTTGGGTGGCGTTTAGTCGATAATTGTAGAAGAAACTTGTTCACATTCAAATTGTTGGTCCAAAATACGTTTTTATGGTATAGAAATGTGTTTGAACTAGGTGAAAGGTGGTTTGTTTCACTTAGGGCGACTGTGAGTTATTAAGGTCTGCGGTATATCGTCTCTTCTGTTGCATAGTGTGTAATAATTTGGGGTAATGTGGATTTCCCTAGTGTTTTATTCTTACTCGTGTTCTCTCCTCTCTCTCTCTCTCTCTCTCTCTCTCTTTCTGTTCCGCTCTCGCTCATTTACACTTTCTATCTTCAAATCATTATTTATTGTGTGTAAATCCATATGTGTGAATGAACAAGATCGTTTTTATGGTGTTTATAACGGTGGTATTTTAAGCACTCCAACATCCAAACACAAAGGGTCCAGTATAAATGAGGGTAGTTCTGAACAAAGAGAAGCATCACCGAAACCGGAAGAGGTTTATTGCACATTCTCCTTTTTCTTAATAGTTTTCGTTTGTTAGGGTGAGATACAATGGTGTTCCTAATTTTTGCTAAACATTAACCAGTTTAAGTCGGCTCCGATGTCTCGGCTTAAAGCTATTCTGCGCGGTGAAGAGACGGTGAAGCACCATATGCAGTTCCTAATTAAAAACAATCATACGGATATGTTAATTTTGAAGGTTGGTCGGTAGTGTTTAGAGATGCTAGACAATGTTTTTTTTTCTTTTTGTTGTTTATTATATGTCCTTATCTAGCTGAAATTTAGGAGATGAAAGACTGTGTTAGGACAGCTACTGCCCACAATGCCACGTTAATGGCAAACGGGCTCATGCATTTAGGAACCACTTGTGATGATTTTTTGAGGTCATAATTGGTTTCATCGGTTCGCACTAAACCTATCGATTAGCTGAATTTCCACTATAAATGTTTAGAGACAATCTTGATTGGATCAGTAAAGCCACTAACTGGAACAAGTTTAATGCCGTAGCTACCTTAGGTCTCATACACAAGGTAAGATAGATTGAAGCAATATATTATTTCGTTTTAATGGCGACTTCATGTTTTTTAATCTGCTGAGGTTCATTACACGTTTAGGGTCACGAGTCCGCGGCAATGAAGCTACTTGATCCATATCTTCCTAAGAGCGAGCCTGACCAGTATGGCTTCAAAGAAGGCGGTTCATTGTTTGCTCTAGGTTCGAATTCAGTTGCTACTTCATTTTCAGTCGTGAAACCATCGGCATTCTCTTCAAATGCTCCGCTATCGATTCCTTCAATTTCTTAGTTTGATTTCATAATGTCCTCTATTTCTAGGGCTAATTCATGCCAACCACGGAACTGCAGACTGTATCAAGTACTTGCGTGAACAGCTTGCAGCCGCTCAGACCTCAGCAGTTCGTCATGGTGCATGCCTTGGACTTGGACTTGCTGCAATGGGTACACAGAACCAGGATGTGTATTTACAACTTCGTGACGCGCTTTATCTGGATGACGCTGTAACGGGGGAAGCGGCAGGGCTGGCTATGGGCCTTGTGATGGTTGGCAGTCTTAATTCTGCTGCATTTCAAGACATGGTGCAATACACATGTGACACCCAGCATGATAAAATCCAGCGTGGACTTCGTACTGGTATTTCGTTATTGGGTTACGGTTAGTCTCTGCAATTTTCACGAGATAATCATTTTGTTGGTTGAAAAATACTGCGGGTAGTTCTACTCAGTGTAGTTTTCAAGTGTGGAATTTCTAAGGAAATCTTGCCTTCAGGACGTCAAGATGAATCCGAGTCTTATATATCTCAGCTGATCGATGTTAAAAGCAATGCTATGCTTCGTTCAACAGGGATCGCATTAATGTCCATGGCATATGTTGGTAGCGGACGTGCCAATGTTGTTTCAAGACTTCTTGAGAAGGTACTGTGTCGAATACATTTCTTAATTAATTGTTTAATTATTAGTCCATCACTTCATTAAAGAAGTATAAGTATGCAAGATTAAGATATAAGATGAGATTAATAGTTTTGGTTTTAGCTAAAGCTAATTTTCTACAGCTGCTATCAATTCTTCTACAAGTAGAGTACTTGAAGAGTTGAGAACTTGCCACACTTCTTGAACGGAGTTTTTTGCCGTTCTGAACGTCAAAATGGTTTCTGAAAAGTGTTATTCTAGAAGCTGTTTGACCTTAAATTTTCAGAAAAACAAAGAGATGAGATTAAGGTAAAAGAAGCCATTTTTTGTGCACGGGAATGGGAATCTCCATAGATCGGAATCTAAGTGTTAACGAATAACTTAAACTGGTTTTTTAAGAAACATAGAATACCTCTATGTCTCTCGTGTTTCAGGTAGCTACCGATCCAAATAACGATGTCAAGAGGTTTGCCGTCATGGGTATTGGTTTCTTACTCAGCAAGTATGTGTTTTTTATTATTACTTGCATAGTCTACGGCTGATAAGTTTAACAAGCAAATGATTGCAACGATTTTAGTAGCCCTTCAATCTGCAAAGACTACGTTGGAATGCTTGTAGAGCACTTTAATAGTCACGTACGGTACGGAGCAGCTATGGCACTCGGTATCGCATGTGCAGGAACTGGCTATAAGGTTCGCATAGCTACGTAGCATTATTTGACGTTCAGTGTTCGCCTGTTTACTTCGAGAACTTTATGTGATATATTATCAATATCTAGTTGTATTATTGTGCACAGGAAGCGATTTCGCTGCTTGAACCACTACTCTCAGCAAAGGAAAACTACGTACGACAAGGAGCGGTTATAGCACTGTCATTTATCTACGTACAACAAACTGATGTCGGTTGTCTAAAGGTTGGAGAGTTTCGCAAGCAACTCACGAAGATGACTACAGAGAAAGGTGAAGATTCCATGGCGAAATTCGGAGCTATTATTGCACAGGTACGTGTCATAATTTGGTTGGAAGCACCTTTTTCACATCTAAGAGATACTTTCAAGAATCTGTTTTGTGTAAGACATCCCTATTTAAATTTCATGGGCTTTTTCTGACCCTCCTAACGGTTTGCCGCCTCATCGTTGCTTGGAGGTGTTCCTGGGTGTTGAGCTGCGTACAGCGGGGGAGATTTATCCTCTCGGCAAGGTCTCCCAAGCTGAGGAGGAGTCCGGCGTTTCCGTCAGAAAACCAAGCTAAGACTAAAACCATTGCCAGGATCCAGCACCGTCATGGTATCAAACTAGCAAATCTCCCTCTGATCCACAAGGGCGACGACTGCCTGTGGTGGTGACGACCTGGGGCAGACTTTGGCTAGGCTGATCTCTGGTTTACAGGAACCACAGTGGCTAGACGATTAAAATTCCGAAAAAAATGGAAATTATGCTGGGGGCCCTTGCAACCAGTGAAGATGGCCGTCCAAGTTCCCAGTCTTTTCTAACTAGATTTGAGCCGCAAGGTTAATTTTGTAAAATCGTAGGAAAACCCTGACGGATACTTGATCAGACTGGTTCTTATCTTCGATTTATTCGTCTCCCACTTTTCTTTAAGAATTTCAACGGTGTTTCATTCACAGAAAGTGCTTCGAACATTTACCTTCATATCTGTGTAACTTTTTATAGGGAATTCTTGATGTCGGCGGACGTAATATGACCATCTCACTTCATAATCGTTCTGGTACAATAGACATGGGCGGTGTTGTTGGCATGATGACATTTCTGCAGTTTTGGTATTGGCATTCCATGGTACCACTTATTTCACTGGCATGTAAACCGACATGTTTGATCGCTCTCACAAAGGATCTTCAGGTATTTTCTGAAGTTGGGGTAATTGTTGATGTCGAACTGTTTAACAGGTTTCTTACACTGCTGTTATACTCTTCTATTCTAAGTTAACAACTATCAGATGCCGAAGGTCGAGTTCAAATGTAACGCTAGGGCCTCATTATTTGCCTATCCTCCTCCTTTGGAGTCGAAGAAGAAGGAGGAACACGAGAAGGTATGTGGCGATGTCGCTTCATATTTTTGGTCTGTAAACGAACCTTCTCGTATGACTTTCTGTTCGCACATATGTGGTGATAATAATTAAATTTTCTTTGAAGAGAGGTGCCTTATAAGTTTCCATCGAACTTATGTCTGTTCCACCGACGAAACCCGTTTTCTCAGGTTGAGACCGCTGTTCTTTCCATTACGCATAAGAAGAAAATGGCCAAAAAAGGTGAGGAGAGGATGGAAGTGGATGAGGAACCGAAGCCAGCAAAAGAGGACGAGAAGTTGGTTTTCCATAGCTAATAGGTATACTGCCTTTTGCTTTAACTACATAAGTCAGGTGGGTAAAGCAAATGAGTTTCCTGAAATGGTCCCTCATTTGGATAATACTGGTGATATCTCCACATTTTATAAGGTTGCAGAGGCGTTTTAATGCTTATAGAATTCCATTTGTGATTGTGAATAAAGTTACCACGCAAATAATACATTAGTTAAGTACTACGTTCTAACGGATCTTACATTCTAACCGCTACGAGTGATTATTGTTCGCGTCAGACTTAGCAATTATTCCTTGGGACGTGATGAGCAGTAGGAAAGGAATGTGGTATTTTTGCGGACCAGGAGATGGGCTCATTATTTCACAAGATAAACTGTGGACGCAGTATATTGTTTTTGTTGAACAGTTCCGCTTTATCGCAGTTTTTATCTGCCTGGTTGCCTTCTTTTCGAATTGCAATCCAACGTTGCACATTTCTGGATATGTGTTACCTGTAGTCTATGTTTTATGTTTGTTATGTTTTTGTGAACATCTCGTCATATCTCTTTTTAATAACTCGGTCCACGTGATGTGGTACCTGTAATTGTTTCAGAATGTATTCCAGAAAGCCGATACCTGATAACGAAGCTGCTACTCATATGATTGAGAATCCAGCGAGAGTAGTCCGCCTTCAGCTGAGGACGCTTTCTGAAGTGGAGAACTCAAGGTGACAAAGATTTTCATCAACTATTCAAGTGTTATGGGCGTTAAAGTATCTCATGTGTTCTGTTGGTTCCCTACTTATATTTCAAAATTGTTTTTTAGGTCGTAGTTTTTCAGGTATAAACCAGTGAAACCGATCACCTACGGTGGCATTATAATGTTACTAGATAGGACTCCAGACGAGAAAGCAGAATTGGTTGTCCAGGTCTGTTATTACGAATCAGTAAATGATTATGCGATAATGACTGTAATGTTTAGGCAAGTATGAAGACTTTGCAGAATTTCTGTACTAATGAGAAGAATTGAAATCGGTGTTTAGGCCGTTGCTGGAGGAACAACGTTAGATCCTGCTGCACCGGAGAAAGAGCCGCACTCAACCTTCGAAATAGATCTCAAAGACTATTAATGCGGACACATAAAGGACTGATTTAAATTTTAGAGTGTTCTTCATGCTTTCGTTTTAAGAGGACATTTTGTATACTCTTTCCTATAAGATTTGACTTGTATTTAATAATTTCTTGTTAAAGTGTGCATGACAAGTGCGGGAGATAAATAGACTATTTCCAAACTTACAGCGGTTATGTCACTTGGCGATTTAAGGCGCATTACTGTTAGAAATAGCATAAGTTCCGGATCGCGGATGTTGTGAATTCGTCATTCATTTCATACAGCGTAAGGTGAGTGCTTGCTCTCCTAGTGGCAATTCTCCAAATCGCTTAGATGAGTCAACACGGTGGTACTCCTGTTATGTAGTTCTGCTACAAATTGCAAAGCAAAAAAGACAGGCTTGATTGCTATTGCAATAAGGCGAATTTGAAAACGTGACTCCATAAAAGACAGAGAAATACGGAAGAAAAGTAGAAAAAAAGGGTACCAGTGATGACGTGTGTCACCGTTCATCGTTGATCATCCAATATTCTATCCTCCGCTGTTCCTGTTCTGTTGATATTTCGATCTCCCATCCTTCTTCCAGGAGAGTCTCCATTTGTTCCCGTCAATTCCACTAGTAGTACAGTAGTTATGCTTTCTCATGAATGCGATAAACGTCATATTTCTCTTCCATGGTCGTAAAAGTTTGGCTATGGAACTACCGAGTCGGTGGTCTTCTAAGTGCTTACCATTAAACCTGGTCCCGGACACATTAGGTTGTACGGCACAGTGTCTATTGGGTTACTGTCGACGCATGTTGGAGCGACTTCACTCATTTGCGTAACATGGAGTACTTGTTGGCAAGGGAGCTTCTAGTACTACGAGTGACAATGGAGGATACTAGTCATCATAAGGAACCAGGACAGCCACCCATTCTCTTCGCTGAATTCCAATCAGTATACTCTGATGTGAAATTCATTGAATGTTCTGCAGGTGTCAATATTGACGTTGGAAATACCATTCTCGACCTTGTAGAGGGTATGATTTTCTCCATAAGATATTAAATGACCTCGTCGTTGTCACAACCTAAAGTTGAAGTATAGGCGACGAGCACTGCTGTATTCGGTGTTACTCCACATCGTTTCTAAAGTAAACCCCTGGTTCGATTCGCTAATTTTCAGAAGATTCGATGTTTACGGCTCTTATTGAAGAAGATGGGAATCATAAACGATGTCAAGTGGAACGTGCTTTCCTGTCTTGGTGAATTCGATAACGTCATAGTCAATGTCCTTATCTTGCATCGTCAACTCTTCAATAAAGGATTCGGATACGTTAGTGCAGGCGCTTGGTAAACAAAGATCAACTTCACAATCATTCGTAAGCAAGGATCAACGGCGAAGTCATTCCAGCTTTAGGCAGTCTAGGGTCGCCCTGACACTTTATCTGCTTCCATACCTGGATTTACCTTCCATTCTTTTTTTCGGTGCTCTTTTTGAGATTTAAGGAATGGGGCCCATTATTTTCATTGTTTTTGGACGTGAACATCCATAGAAAGCCTACCTCGTTTTGGAGTTCAGTGGAGTGCACTCATGGTCAACATGCCTAGGCATGTCAGAGTACACAAAGAGATTATTTGTTGGAGACGATTCCTAGCCACCGTCCTACATGTTTCCCACTAGTTTGATCGCAGGATACAATGTCCCTATACGTGAGAACAGTCATTTACCTATGAATGACTATGTAGGCGTACATTCATCATTTACCTATGAATGACTATGTGGGCGTACATTCAGGAGTACATGTCAACTTGGGACACAGGAACAGAACTCCATCTCGAGAACCTACATGGATCTCAGAGCAACCAAGTACATGACCGCTTTTGTCTCACATTTAACCTCTTGTTCACCAAATGAGGACCGTGTATCCTTCAGTAAGGGAGGTTTGTGAAAAAAAAGAAAAGGGTAGGTCATTTAACATGGATAGGTTAAAAAGAACCAGTTATGCCAAAGAACTGTCAAATGGAAAAACAGACGAACTAGCACCGGACAAGATGTAATGGGACTAGAACGGAATAATTTATGAGGATCAGAGTCTTTGTAAAAAAAAAAAAACTCGTAAAGTAGTAACGCAGATCTCTTTCTGTCTTTATTTTGACTCATTTCTTTTAATAATTACTTGCAGAATTCCAGTAGATACGTAGAAAATTGTTGTTTAACGCGACAATGTTAGATCGAATGCGGATCAACCAAGTTACCGCAGCAAAATTGAGCAAGTATTTACTACAGTATGACATCTAGGTTTTTTTGAGTATTCGAATGAGATATAAACACGAGAACATAACGCGGAGCGAATAAATGATCACGAAAAGGGATACGGTAATACGTAAGGAGCTACAGTAAGTCTTTCACAGAAATTTGGAACGATCTAGTCATTTGTCTGAACGGATGGCATTTGCTTATTCACTTTCGATTGCCATGCCCAATTAAGTGAACTGAAGTAAGCATCACCAATTTCGTTACTCTTTGATGCGACGATGTGATGTTGGAAGACGTCGTTGCTCTGGAAATAGGACACATAAGAAAATACTGATCCGATATGACAATAGGTCAATAAAAAATGCTTAATTTCTGTAACAGTTACTTTTCAGAAGTTGTCTTTTAGAGAAGTTACTGTTCAGTTCTAAATGATTTTTGTTGACGTCCATCACTGTTATTATTCAGATGTGGTGATTCGTGAAGCCGACTGCGTATAATCCGTCTATCCAAACGAATAGCTTGCAAATGGGCTGTCTACTACTCGTTAATCTTAATTTTGCTTGTGAAACAATGTATGTAATTCATTGAAAGCATGGAACTGAGCTCAATAATCTAACAGATTTCCAATCATTTTTGTTCCATCTGTAGAAGTCAAAACCTTCAGCGAATGGTTCACTTTCTCATTTCTCTAAGACTAGGACAACATCGGGGAGAGACACCGCAGTGGTTTGTGATGTCGTCGATCAGGAAGTAAAGGCGCTAGCTAGTACGATCCTCGACCCAACGCTCTCCTCCAAATCACGTGGGAACGCCTTAGCACGGCTATCTCCAAGAGAATCAAAGAGAATTGACGCGACATTCATAAGATCTTTTACGACATTAATAAAGAAGATGAAATCCTCAAGCAGCTGCTGAAACAATAGGCGAAGTATAACTTCAACGAAGCTGAGATATTTGCAAAGACTCTGGACCGCAGGTGCCTATGGTGGGGAACGAACGCGCTATTGTCCTTTCCGGGGAGTAATGCGTTCACCACCACACCATGTGGGTCCTTCATTTCGCCTGTCGCTCAGCTAGTTCTATCGATCTTTTGCCGTCAGCAATCACCCGTCAACATGGTGTGGTGGTGAACCGTTACTCCCCGGAAAGGACAATAGCGCGTTCGTTCCCCACCATAAGCACCTGCGGTCCAGAGTTTTGCAAATATCTCAGCTTCATTGAAGTTACATTTCGCAATATACCCTGCCATTAAAAAGAGTAGGCAGTAAAATAAAAAAGGTTAAAATAGGCGAAGTGTTCGAAAACCATTTTGGACGACGAATGCGAGAAAAACGAATCGAATTCGAGAAGTGCTGGGATTCGTGCAGTAGGTGTGATGACGGGTCATGTAAAATCTGAAAAAAAGAATAGGGCAACATTGCCGTCTACATTATGTTAGACGTGCAGAATCACCAATCAGTTTAAAGGTGGTTGCGAAATTTTCACACTTAGCCTCCTGTGTAAGCTGGATAGTTGTTATATTCATTCCTACGGAGATCTTTACAGGACTCCCACCAGTTGTAATAGAAAGTACGCATGACAAGTGAACCAGGACAAAACGCCTTACAGAAAGACAGAGAAGCCAGTGAGTTAGTGCAGTTCGTGCTACCAGCACAAGTCAAACAGTACTTCTCAGCTTGGAAGATCAATTACTGTAAAGTTCGAGGGAGATTGAATTCGGCAGTAATCATTCCTTGGAAGATATATTATGCTTTCAATTTCATTAAGCTTCGTTTAAATGACTAAATGCATATTTGGCCTACGAATTGACTTCTGGTGTATCAAAGTAGTGTTTTTAACCTTCTAGATGAGCCTCAGTACTCCTATCCCAAAGGAATGAAGGAAGCTGCTTGATTTATTTGCAGCACGGCATTAAACCAATGACCACTTTCTATTACTGGCCACTTTGGCCACTGAACTGTAACCCTCAAATGCCCGGTAAGCTTATTTAAATTCTCACTTTCTGATTGAATCGGTCGTTCATTCGTTTAATGGTCACTGGTAGCAACAACGAGAATGTCGGCAACAACATACTACCTGCAAAACAGAGATTTTCGCTATGAAGAACGCAACAGAAATCCGAAATTTTTTGGAACACTCACCATCAACTAGCGCAAAATATACAGGTTTGGAGAAAATGTAGTTCAAATATAGTATAGTGCACAGAATTATGAGGAAAACAGATGTGAATACGCAACTTACATAGCAAAACGGTGTCACGATAGTGATTGTTCTGAAATGGCGAATATGTAGTTCTTCAAATAACTTCGGTTTGTACAATTATACAAGATGTTTATAGATACGTAATAGTTTCGAAAGATAATAGATCGAGAATTAATGCCAAAGATGAGTATGTATGCTTGGATACTTGGACCGCCGGTCTTCACCGGTTGTGCGCTCCCCAGCACATCCTCCATTTTTCGCAGTTTGCTGGTTTAGCCACCGTGGTTCCCTGGAATCTTGAGAACAGCTTGGCCAAAAGTTTTCCCCAGGTCATCACCACCACAAGCAGTTGCCGCTCTTTTGCGTATCAGAGGATGATTTGCCACCGTGCCACTAGTTTGGTACCAGGACGGTGGTGGATCTTCGTATTGGTTTACTCTTAGCTGGGCTTCCTGATGGAAACGTCAGACTACTCAACTTGGGAGAGCTTGCTGGTAAGATGAATCCTCCCTACTGTACAGCGCAGCCCGACACCCAGGAATACCTCCTACTTACGATGAGGCGGTAAACCGTTTGGATGGATGAGTACGTATGTTTCTGAAAGCAAAGCATACGGTGTCTACATTGAATGCTATTTGATTTTAATCCATACCTTCGCAAAAGTGCAACAGTCTTCTTTTTTTCTTTGCAATTTTTCTGTTGTTAACATCTACGGACATTCTAGCATTCGTCTTTGGAGATATTAACGCCGTACCCTACTTTAAAGGGGGATAAGAAAACTCAGTTAGCACTCAGTATCTAAATGTGATGAAACAAAAAGCTCCCCTACTTGCACAAAGATCCCTACTTGATCGCTGCTTTATGTTTACAGGAAAGAAAATCCTATCAGTGATCGATGTGTGATCTCATTATGGGACGGTTTGCTGGGCTGACTAATTTCGAAAGGGTCGTGTGTCTTTACGAATGTTATTTTTCGGCTTAACAAAACACTAAGTAGGAGTGTATCTGTGGTTGAATATGAAAGATGTCATTTACCACAAAAGCACTAAACTCATTGCCGTCTTAAAGTTTTCGACAGTACGTCAATTAGTTCTACCGATTTCTCTAAACCTGTCTTTGCAAGCAATGTTTTACAGTTGTGCTTATTTCGTTAGAAATGAGATAAGGATAAGTGGGACCTTATTCTTCTCGCTGGAGCAATCGTTTATGGACACAGTTTTTTTCTCCACACCTCTCCCAAAGAGCTACTGTTTCGTAGCCATTGGAAATGGCCATTTTCCATGCCAATTTCACGGATTCTTCCTTCTGTGCTCTTTCTGTGAACATTGGTGGCTTTTCGAAGCATATTTCTCACAAGCGCCCTTTTTTGTCTGTGAGGGATGAGAGGAGAAGCAATGAACCAGTGTGTGTGTTTTTAGTACTTTGCTTTCGGTACCATTTTGTGATGCACCCATTTTGGGATAGGTTAATTTGAATGCTCAGGAATGGAAGCGAGTTCTCCTTCGGCTTTTCTTGAGTGTGTACTCTGACTGTTCATTCAATAACTCAAAGCATTTGTCCATCTCCTCTTGTGTGAAGCAGATTATAAAAACTCGAGCGTCTCCCTAATCAGTGAGCTTGAACTTAAACGAAATATTCCGCCAGACGCATAAAGGAAACAGAGACATTAACGGAAAGATTTTGAAGCAGAAGCCATCTTCCTCGCATAGGAAGATGATATCTACTTAAACCCTAAAAAAGAAAAAGAGGTAAAGAAAACTGAAACTGTAGTATAAATTAGCTCCAATATAGTATTACCTCAAGTTTTCCTCGATGTTGTAACGTTCTCGGAGATTTGGATTGAGTTTTTGTTGGGTTAACTTCATCTGAAACTTGCATTAGTAAAATCGGAAAGTATAAACTGCGGACTATCGGATACTTTTCATTCGTTTTCGGTTTTACGTCACCACTTATATTAACTGATAAAGAAGATTTCTTTCGCGTAGGCTACGTTAGGTGGACTTAGCGCGTTGCACATAATATATTTCCTTTTCAACGATTCATTGCCAAAAAGCACTTTTTTGGCACGATCGTTGTATCGAGGTGATAAATTCTTCCAGTATAGATAGCTGAGTTTGCTCTGCTCGTTGCGAGATCGAACCAGGAAGGTCAGGGGGAATACTGAACTCCAACGCTACCACCGCGTCATTCACGTCACTATCGCATAATATGTTGTATTCTGATCAATGGTTTTTTGAATAACAGAAAATATTCTTAACGCATTCCCATCAACAATGTAATTCTTTGATGAAACAAGTACGTTCCGATGGGTTTGATCTTATTCCATCATTTTGGTACTACGTATTTACCGATATTAGTTTAATCGTTATATTTTGTGGAATACTTACCTCATTGACATAGCGCAATATTTTTAGGATAATAACGGCTGAAATTTGTAGCGTAATCAGCACAATAATAGGCACTACTGTTACCAATGGTTCATCAGGTGATGTAGTAATACAGTAGTAGATGGGAAGTTTTGGATTCCTCGTCACTTTTCTGTACATCATCGCAAAGAGGGAGACAGCGAGAAAAGACTAAATAAATGCCGTTTATTTTCGTTTTCAAAATATGCCATCCATATCTCAATCACTTATGATCTTGTTAATCATTCAGTAACTCAAATAATTAACGGTAAAGACCGTTTCAGCTTCTGTCACACAACATTACTGCTCAGTGGGCTTCGCTCGCTTGAGAGCGACGATCCCAATTTTGGTGGAAACCCTTTAATTTCTACTCTTTTGGGCAAGACAGTTAGTGATGGAATTCGCGAACAAATTCTCGTCCAGTTCATTGAATTGCATCTATCATCCATGAAGGTCATTAGATTTGCATGTGGATTTGGCTGCTACTTTAGGTTTTTTTTCTTCATATTTATAGTTAAATGTTAACTGAGTTGATTCTCCCTAGAATACTGGGGTAGCTGTGCGAAAATGTTACCAGGTGTTCGCCCCAGGCAACTGTTGCAGTTTTAGGATGGGAGCTTTTCTAGACAGATTTGGTGCCGACTACTGTGCCATCAGATGGGTTCCCTATATAAATACGTATACATATATACAAAAGGATAAATAAGGCATAAAGCTGGAGTTAGAATATTATGTCTCAACTTGCGGATGTAGAAAAAATGAGTTCATTTGTAACTCAATAAATGAAACATACTTGCATAATTATTAAGAAGTAGCCGATCGTTCTGTTAGATTCATAGATTGTTGCCTTATAAGTAGAAATAAGCCTCTCAAAGGCGATCGTAAATGTGGCCCTAAAAATCCCAAATGAAGACGCCGTAATGTTTTCCTGTTAAACACAGTCAACTATTAGCCATCAAGCCTATTTATTCCACTGATTAGAATATTTCTTAGACGTGCCTGTTAAATATTATGGACACTTCATACAGTACTACTGTCACTTACAGTCTCATCAGCAAGTACGTAAGTAATGCTTCCACTCGTACTTTACGAGCGCTATAGCTCAGTGGTTGTGGGATTTATTCGCTTGAAGTCCTTAACATGACGGTCTTTGATTTAACCACTTAGGTTGAAAGGTTGTTCACGGGTAACTTATTTGCACTGCTGGAGGAGATGCTGAAGATGGCTCTAGTTATTTCCGTACATTTGCTATTTATTTGATCATAAATTTAAATTTAAACTGATTATAGGCTTTTGCTCGAATCGATTTGCAGATACTCTCCGCGTGAAAATAAGCACACCTCCATGCACATGTGAATGAGAACGATATTAACTGTCGGTCGTATTTATCACTATGACAAAGTACAGAGAAGGTTTGAAAGATCTAGGCAGGCTCATTGAGCACTCATAGGCTTGCTCAACCAAGTTTCACACTGATCTCCATCCAACTTAGATTGGAGCGCTAGCTTGGTGAATTCTAGAGTCCACCAATGAGTGCCAGTCGCAACGATATGCACGTGGTAAGTGGGTTGCCATAAGCAACTGTCTATAACACCTCGCATACTGTAAAGAATACAAGACATAAATTCAATAAGTTTTAAACTGACGTGCATGCGAAAAATATTGAAAAAGTTGACTGGTCCACGCATTAGGGAGACAACGTGTCTCCGAAGGACGAGTTGTACTACAGTTGTTTGAATATGGTAGATGAAAATTTATTAGGTCGATACCATGAAGAGCTACTCTGAAAAAAGGAAACAGCAATGTCTTCAAAAGTAAGCAATTCAGTGTCCTTTTTATTTATCTTTTCGCCCTTTTCCCTATTGGCCTGCAGTGCTCCTATGAACACGAACAAAGAAAGTGCTTAAAAAACCGATGGAATGTCTCAGTTAAAAGATGGGAAAAATTCTTAAGGGTAAACCGAATGCACATTTTGCCTATACTTGTGGTGATCTGCCCATGTATAAGTCTTGTGCTTTTATCTCTCAAGGCAATATGATAATAAATTATCGAATCCAGAAGAATGAAGGATTCGTGTGACCAGGAAGTGGGATCCGACGAAGGGACTACGTGTGCACGTCAAGACACCATTAAGAACCGCACTATACGTCTCGCGATAGTGTAGTCGAAAAAATTGGCGGTCTCGGAGGATGAAAACACTGACTAGGTAGATCGGTAGGCTTCCACAAGTCAGTTAGACAAAATATGCACTCAGCCACCTCCACCTCCTAACAAAACAAGTAAAAGTTGGAAAGTAGTGACTGAGAGGAAATCAGGCGATGAGAAGCTAAACAAACCGTGTCATGGAGTGTAATATTAGCGCAAGCAGGAATACGAGTAGAACAGCTTTTGTATTGTGATGAATAAGATTCATTCCGAAGACGCTTCGAACTGTTATCAACAATAACGGCAATGATACTAAAGAAATCGTTGTCTGAATGAAGAGCACAGACAAAAGCACAGGAGACGTGGAAACTGTGTGCATCAAATCACAGTTGAATGATTGCTCCATCAGAACCACAGCAAGAAATTCCGGGTTCTGAAACTAAAAAAAGTCTCACTCGCAACATCACGGCTCTGAGGAAGGCGAAATCGCCGAAACGTCAGCCAATAACCAACAACAACAGAAGCAACAACGACAACAACAACAACGACAATTTACACCAACCTCGCATAAGTTCAACAAGATCAGTCATGGAAACACATGGATAAATATATCGATTACTTATGCTGAGGTTTATAGAAGGTTGGTCTTCTGAGCTAAAAAATTCATAGGATTGAAGTGTAATAACCAGTTATAAACACTATATCTATAACCTCTACAATGCTGAGATATTTGCAAAACTCCGGACCGCAGGTGTCTGCGGTGGGGAACGAACGCGCTATTGTCCTTTCCGGGGCCTAACGCGTTCACCACCACACCAAGCGGGTCTCTCGTTTCGCCTGTCTCTCAGCTAGTCCTATCGATCTTTTGCCATCAGCAATCACTCGTCAATGGGATTGATCTGGGGAGCCCAAATCGGCATTGAACTTGAAGTTAAGCTCTGGCTATAGTTATAATCACAATCTTAACCTTTTTTATTTACTGCCTATTCTTTTTAACGGCAGGGTATGTTGCGAAATATGACTACTACAATGGTGAGATATTTGTAAAACTCCGGACTATATCTATAAATGGAGACCAGGTCTACACCTCGTTGAGAATGCGATGAATGTGAGAATACTAAATCGAATGCAAGCTAGGGATTACGTGATATAAAAAGTAGTAACTTTCCCACCCACAACACTTCACTTCCTTGTCGTGATGACGAAAGTATTACTGGATTGGAAAACAACAAAGTACGAGCAGGTATCTTAGCCGACGAGAGTGTCACGCAGCATCGGAACACCTGGACAGTTTCATTTTAGCTAGAGGTGAACTTATGCCAGGTGTTACCGTTTCCATCAAAAAAGTAAAAAGACAATAAATCCTCTCCAACCTAGCAGGACAGATGAGCTAACATGATTCGTGAAGGCAGAGCGTTGAGTCGAATTCTAGAATCTTGAGAAAAAAAAACAAAAAAAAACTTCACATTATTATTTTTTCTCTAGCTTTTAGTATTTCACTATATCTTCTTGTGATAACTTTAAGATTGATAAAGTTTTGCAAATACCTCAGGACCATAGTGGTTGTGTTCCACATTACACTCTGCGGTGAGAAATAATAATAGGCAGTAAATAAAAGTTAACATTGTGATTTCGACTACATCCTCAGCTTAACGGGGTTCAATGCCAATATATGCTCCTCCAGACCGTTCCCGTTGACGGGTGATTGACTGTTGATGACACAATTAGGTAGAAAAACTAGCTGAAAGAAAGGCAAAGCAAGAAGCTCAGTGGTGCAGTAGGCAAAGCCCCAAAAAAGCGTAGTCGAGGGTTCCATCTGGGCTAAGGTCGATGCGTTGAAAATATTTCAGCATCAAAGTGGTTGTATTCCTCATCATACTTACTTAATACTTAACAGTTAATAATGTTCTATCGATCACTGCCATCAGCAATCACCCGTCAACGGGATTGATCTGGGAAGCCCAAATCGGCATTGAACCCAGTTAAGCTGAGGCTATAGTTATAATCGCATTCTTAACCTTTTTTATTTACTGCGTATTCTTTTTTAATGGCAGTGATCGACTGAACTAGCTGAGAGACAGGCGAAACGAAGGACCCGCATGGTGTGGTGGTGAACGCGTTCGTCCCCGGAAAGGATAATAGCGCGTTCGTTCGCCACCGTAGACACTTGCGGTCCGGAGTTTTGCAAATATCTCAGCATTATAGAAGTTATATTTCGCAACATACCCCTGCCATTAAAAAGAATAGGCAATAAATCAAAAAAAAGGTTAGGACTGGAAGATATTTTCGCACACTGCAAACTATTATTGTGATGTGTTGTTGTATAATAGTAGTTCAGATATAAATACAACTGATCAATTCATGGTCTCAAATAGGTTCAGTGAGAAGGGGCATGAAACAATGTCGCGCCGGTAAAAAGATCACTCTATCACTCTACAAATTAAGATTTTTTTCCGGGATAAAGTTGATTGCTGGCACAGAGTTCCCCCTCAGTTGGATTCTCCGGATAGTAACTGTCGACCTCCTTTTGCGTCAACTTCAACCGAGATGAGATCAGTACATTGTTGCTTGTTAGAGAAGAATTGCCGTTTAATACAATGTGGAGTTGAAGCATTATTAAGCGCCGTTCCAAATGCAAAACTTTAGGGATGGCATAAGTAACTTCTAAAGGAAAACAAATATGTATATCGGCTTCAAATCGAAGTACTGTAATTTGCGACGAAATTAGCTTGCCACTCAAATCATTCAGCTAAGGATATTTTACGTAGTAACTACTGCAACGAAGAAAAGTAGAAGTATTTGTAAAATTTGCTTCAACTATTAAGTGAGGCGGAGCAGTCTTAGTTGCTATAATACTATTTCCTTCGCTGAGTCATTACTTTAATGACATCCAGTGTACTAAACCAGCAGGGCTCCATATGGCTGTTAAGCTCACATCTACAGAATATCAATCGATGCTCATACTTCTTCATGGAGATCCTTAAAGTAAAATATGACATTCGGCTAGTCCCTAACGCCAGGAAAACCAACTGGGCTACTAGTGGGCTTCATTGAGGAAAAAACACAGGGTTTGATGTTAGCGCCAGAATTTCATAAAGAGAATGTCTTGTGAGGCAACTTGTTGGATGACAGGACGTTGTGTTAACTTTTTAAAAGAGTTAAAATATAAATAAACTAGAAAGTAAATAAACAAAAATAAATAGACGCTAAAGCATTTTGATTTCGACTATGGCTTCAAATTAAGTGGGTTCACTGCCGATTTGTGCAACCCAGATAACTCCCGTTAACAGATACTGGTGGTACCGTTAGAATAAAGGTCTGAACGAGAAAAAAGGAGAACCAAGGGTCTTGGTTAGTGCGGAGAATAGTACGTGACACTCTGGTAAGGCTAACGACGAATGCGAAGCTCAACAGAGAAGAGATCCGTAGTTTTGATTATATTTCAGCATCCTTACATTGTTTTTATTCTTTCTTTTTACCTCTTCTGTATTCAAATTCTTCAGGAAACATGCCGTGAGTTTTCTCTTTCCATAATGATCAAAATGAAGTGCAAATATATGCAAACAGATGCTAGGAGATCAATGCTGTCAAACTATATATGAGTATTACAGTCACAAAATCTCGGCTTACATATTCGCTACGTGATTGAGACTTCTATGACTCATTTATAACCACGCCGTTCATTAGGAGCAGGATTAGAGCAGTTTTTATACTATATACTATACTACTGTACTTTACACACTTTATACTGTTTTGATGTTAAATGGCAACTTGTACTGAACAATGATTTTTGAATTGAAGGTGCTAATAAGGTTTATAGGATAATCTAAGTGATTGTTTATTGCTAAAGAAGGCGACACTGTTTACCATGGCATTGTAGTTAACAATAAAGTCTTTCGTTCGGAGGGAATGCGCGTACGAATTGATGTGAAGTTGTTGTCAAATCTTTGCCTTACTGATGCTATCGTCATCTTTTTGAAGAGTATCGGTATTAAAGAGATGGTCTTCTGAAGTACAAAAGAGAGGGATGAGGAGAACAGGACTGTACGATAACCGGGAAGAAATCCGTTTCGTGAAAAAAATTGCTGTTTGGATGTGAGGAAAAGTACAGTAACTGTTCCTTAAATAGCTTCTTTTTCTATATTACCTTATGTCTTCCACAATAACTGTTCTATGCGTAATCGTTAAACATCTATTCTCTATTCGCTATGTGCTTGCTGACATAACACCGATTGTTGCATTGTGGATTATCCGTTGAAAAACAAACTGTTATCAACTGATAATCATATCAACAACAACCGCCCTGTATAAAAGAGCGTCGCCGGGTGTGTTATGCTCATTCGGGATGCTCACGCCACATCGAGCAGAGGAACAGCGGTGGAGCATCAGCATGGATCGTCGACTCTGATGAAGATGAAGACATCGAAACGCTAGCCGAATAAACATCTCTATCAAACTCGTGTAAGTATAAGAACTATTCATCAAATAGTTCCTATTTTCTATATTAGTGTATTTTTTTTTCACCTGTAACTATCTTAAATCTGTCTTCGCATCTTCTCTAAATTGCCTCTTAGCCACTATCTCATGCAGTTGCCTCGCAGGTGGCTGGAAAAGGATTCTATAACTTCCTTTAATAAACTGCTCTTCTTTGCCCGACAGTTAGGGCACTGAATCAGCAGCAGTCAGCTGAATGTACTTTCCAGCATCTGCCGTCCCAAAGAAGTTTCCAAACGAGGAGCTGCGCCCTTTCACGTGTAGCATTATCAGATTTTCCTAGTAGAAAAACCCTTGAGAACCTCTTTCCAGCCACTGTCTTTAGTTCCCTCTGGCAAAGCTCCACATACATGCAGCCCATCGGCATTCGTCTTCGAGTGTTCGTAGCGTTCGTCCAGTGTTCATCCAATCCCTCAGGTCTTCAGTGCTCCAAGTCCGGTGTCCCCCTAGGCCTAGCTTCCTTCAATTGTACCACTTGTTCTCATTTCAATCTCGCTCGTATATACCCACCTAACCACATATCGTGACATTTCACATATTATTATTGTACAGTTGTTATTGCTATAAACTGTTATAACCCAAACTCGAGGTTGTTCAAGACAGTTACGGAAAAAGTCCCGCGTGGCAGCTACAAGGACTAATATTCACGACTTCGTATTCATATAAAGGTGGGAGCTCAAAGCCACAACAGTAAGCTCAACAATATAGACACATTTTGATTATTATAGCACCGAGGTTAGAAGACGGTCGGTTTCAAAATTATAGTCGTTTTAGTTTCCCTCTTCTCAGCGAGAAGTTGGGAGTAAGTAGCTACCCAGGGTTCTGTGTTGATATGCTTTTATTGCATTTCTGGATTTAATTCCCAGATTTCTACTCAGATTCGGGAGTGATCGTACTAGTGAAAAGGATGCTCGCTGAACGTCACAGAAACATTACCGCACACTATGAAGTAGCAAACGTTGAGAACAGGTGACGATTAGCAAGAAAAAAAAGGCGAAAGAGGAACACAACATACATGACGAACATGTTTTGCGTCTGGAGGTTCGACAAAGGGCTAATGGAGGTTATACGCAGAAAAATGGACTTGAAAATGAAAAAAATGGAAGATGAAAATGGAAAAATGAAAAAAAAATGAAAAAAAATGGACTATATTTATGTGATGGGACGGTGCCTCAGTGATGTATTACATTCGACGTTGTCCATCTTGCATTGAAAACTTGTTTAAAAAAGTTTAGACTTCGCTTGCAATCTTCTAATGTTTTATTTCTAAATATTTCTGGAAATGAAATATGACCAGAGGCCATGTAACTGCACTACAGCCGTGGTCGTTGATTCGATCACGCGCCCAGGGCTCACCAACCCTTCTACCTCTCCGTGGTCGGTGAATTGGTACCAGACTAGTCTGGAAAGATAGTATCACAAATGTAATACATCTCATCACAAGTACGTGTAAGCCAGACATTGGTTCAGTCACCTCTAACTATGCTGAGCGAAATCCAGTGTGTGGTTCCATTCCTAAAGGATTGATCAACACCGAACGCTTTGCACTTTTTACCGTAGACTACGACAAACAATTACGTTTTAAACCATTACGAAAATAGTTCATGGATCGCAGATCGACAGATGTAGAGGTCACAAGTCGATGCAGATCACCTAAATAATGGACGATTAGAAGCGAGGGAAAGCAGTGGAAATTAGGCCATATCACATAAACCATGGATTTCACTCATATGAGGGATCTCGAGCCGGCTACTCGCCAGGCTACGTGGCGCGTCCCCCAGGTGGCGGATAGGGAGCTAATCGCGGACCAAAAGCGACCGTATGTTTCCCTGAGACGCAGGTGGATCCAGGGGTTGGACTTCCGGTTTCTGCTTCGCCGATTTGGCACATACTTTCTGCATTTACGGAGCGTATTCATGCACGCGTGTGTGGGTGCGTTCTGGTTTGTGCAGATTGTGTTCTACGAGTCAATTCGGCCAAAAGCCTGCAATCAAGTGACAGGAAAGTATATGGGAGGAGGTTAGGATTCGCCTCCAACAAATAAGCTCCATATCCACCCTGGGAGAGCCTGGCAAGCTACCCGTGAGTATACCCAGCCCCCCACGTTCAGAGCCCAGCAAGCTATACGTGGATATCAAATTGTTTAACACATGTAAGAAACGGGGCTCATTCGCTTGAGCCCAAAAGAGCTTCGGATTCGGCAGCGTTGGGAAGGACTAGTACAGAGAGGCTGCTAAAACCTCAGGGCCATTCTAAGCTGCCTAAATCGCAAAGAACTAAGGTGAAGATCTAAACCTACAATACACGCACACTCGCATCTGATTCTTCGATACAAGATTGATCACGAAAGCAAGAGGGATAAGGCACGACGTGGTCGGCCTGGCCGAGACGAGACGACGCCACCCATTCAACGTCGTCTATGACACCGGAGAAGAACTGTTCCCCGGAACGTGCGACAGTAGTGGAGTTGGCGGCGTCGGCGTTCTAGTCAACACGAGTTTGTCCATTGGATCAATTCCAACTTTGACATTCCTCGTCGTTTCGCGCCGACATCAAACTATGACGAAGAAGAAGTCGAAGCGTTCTATATGGACTTGGAGAAGTTCTACAGAGAAGACCACACATTCTTCAAGGTCATCACTGGAGATTTCAACGCCAAGACTGGATCAAAGAGAACGCCTGAAAAACGTAACTTCGGGACCCATGGATCAGAATGGAACGAACAGGGTGAACGGCTATATGAGTTTATCATGGCGAACAAGACAATCCATGGTAATTCGCAATTCCAGAAGCCCCACCCTCAACGCTGGTCGTGGGAGTCTCCCAATGGAGAGTATCATAACGAAATAGACCATATCATAGTACATACAAGGTTGTGCCTAACCGAAGTCGCTGTTGTCCCAAAATTCTACACGGGATCCGTCCATTGCGTCCTTCGTGTAAGATTCTATTTCTCGCGGAGAGAAGAAAAAGCAGCCAAATTCAAAAACCGAAGTCTTAGAACCACCACGAGCTAAGACTTATTCAATGCATTAGTCGGCTGTTGGGAAGACGCCGTTGTAGATAACATCGACGAAAAATACGATCGCCTCGTTCCACATCTTCACGTTAGCGCTCTGAAAGCTGGGAGTTCGAAAGTCACCAAGAGAAGTCTGTCTGCAGTAACACTCGAGCTGATACGCCAGCGTGGAATCGCACGAGCTGCAGGAAACCGCGAACTACCGTCCAAACTTGCAAAACAATGCAAACAGTCGATAAATGAAGATCTTAAAGAGAGAAGAGCAGCAGTAATGGTCGAAACTGCAGAGGATGGGAAAAGCATTTGCAAAGCCCACTGAAGCTTCGCCAGTTACAAGACCAAGATGGTTGCACTCCGACGCCCAGACGGAACAGTTACAGCGTCCAGAAAGGCAATGGAGAAAATCATTCACGAAAACTGCTCAGATCTCTTCGATAGCCACATCCAGCTCTCGTCATATGAAATCAAGAAGGATGGATATGTTGTGTCACCAGTTCTCCTTTCCGAAATGCGACATGCCATTTCGTTGGTGAAAAAATCGAACAGCACCAGGTCCGGACAGGATAGTATCAGAACACCTCAGGAACCTCCATCCAGTTCTCGTGAACACACTGGCTCGACTCTTCACACGTTGCCTGTCTGAATGCGAAGTCCCTACCCACTGGAAGACCAGCAGGACCGTTTTATTGTTCAAGAAGGGTGACCTACACAATATCGGCAACTAACCCAACCCCCCACCCCCTACAAACTTTTCACTCGAGTCATCCTAAACAGAACTGACTGAACAATGGACGAAGGACAGCCATGTGAACAAGCAGGGTTTCCAAAAGGATTTAGTACGATGGACCACATCCACACGGTAACAAGGCTCATTGAACTGTCGCGAGTGTACAAAAGACCGCTCTGTCTCACCTTCATCGATTTAAAAAAGGCGTTTGACTCAACTAAGATAGGAGCAGTCGTGGAAGCCCTTGACAGTCAAAAGCTAGGACCTTTGCTTTAACGAAGTTTGAACTCTAAGGAAAGGAACATTGCTTATTTGTTGATAAACAGCACTTCAGAACTTTTTTAAGAGGGTAAGAAATTGTGACAGCTGAATGAATATGAGGACAATGCCTCGTCCGTTTCACTGAAAGTAAGGTTAATAACGAGGTGTTAGCATTAATAGAATCACTTAGATGACTTCTTTTGCAAAAACCAATTCATTAGTTAAGAGCTAGTTTAAAAGCACCTTTAGCCACTCTTGGATCCAGAGTGCAAAATTTTGTAGAAGTAGAGTTGCTGAGTGTGAACAACATTGGCAAAATTGTATCTTCTGTGAAGGATAAAACCATTTAGCATTTACCATCTCGGAATGCGCCATACATTCGATTTCGTCAAGAGGTCCATATCTAGCCTTATACAGTGACCATCGGTAGTTTTCCGATGTACCAATTCAGTGCTTCTATACTCTAAGCAAAGGCCACCACTAATTCGTCGTCGCAGGATACATGACAGACTAGGATAAATCGAGACGTGGAGTGAGACAAATGACCATATGAATAACAGGGAATCTTTAACAACTGTGCGAATCATTTTATTTCCTCCTATAGCTGAACCGAGGCTTCTAGTTCAAGCAACACGAAGAGCGCCGCACATTTAGTATGATTCCTTTTATCCGCATAATTTTTTTCGTGAGAAGGTAGCTACAGGTTCTGCTGCTGCGAAAATTTACTCTTTGCTCGGTTTCCTGCTGAAAATGAACTCGTTCGATGGCGTGAAGATGGTGCTGGCAAGAGATGTCCGGATATTAAGACCTATTCTAGATCGTTGTCCAACGACCAGAACATCCCAGAAGAACAATGATGTGATAAAGAATTGGCAAAAATTATTAGTTTTAAACTATCACAGCACCTAATATTTTCTTTCACTACGGACATTTCATATCGAAAACCTAAGATATTGGTTCCAAGTTTTCAAATACACGGTTGATATGATAGTAGCTGATAACGTAACAAAGATTAACATAAAATCCCAACAGCTATACTTTATTAAATCATGATAGAAACCGTCGTCCAGTGTGTTCTTGTTATTGTAACAATGACCGAGTGTTCGAGAGTAAGCGAATGTGTCGGTCGTACTGAATCAAAAGTGAGTTTCTTTAACTATTAGAATATTCGTTTGTCATTAACTTGTATAGTATGGTGGTGAACGCGTTACTACGGGAACGGTAATGACATGTTCAGTCCTCACCGCAAACCCCCAGCGGACCGGAGTTTTGCAAATATCTCAGAATCATTATGGTTACATTCATTTGCTTTCGTTTTGATAGTTTTGTTATAAAGAGAAAAGGCATGCCTTCTAAAACAACCTTGATGAAACTATTGTAAAGTGCTTACGTTGAAAAGCATTCGTCATAAAAGATGTCGTTCAGAGATAAGATGTCTCTAAAAACAATCGAGAACAGAGGAAATCTGAATGAGAGTTTTCGTGGTACGGAATCCAGCATAGAGTGAAAATTGATAATATAACACAATTAAAACAAAACCTCTCCGTTTTTTATTAATGAAAAATGAGGACAAAAAGAAGAAGCAACAATAGAACAGCACCTCCGACAAATTCTCAACAGATGTGCAGTTTTCTCCCTAAAATCAAGAGGGAACCACGCATCGAAAACTTCGAAGTTACCATTTAGTCCGATCTAATGCTGATTTAGAGGCATTGATCAAAATACTCCTCTTTAATTGTCCATTAATACTAAGGACACAATATGCATTGAATGCAATGCATCCAATGCGAAGAAAAGACCGCTTCCAACATTTAACCAACACATCAAAGCTTATGTTGAACTCTATTAATTCAGATAAAAAATACTGGGTCAATGTTGTTTTATCAAATATCGATGAATTAAGAGCAGAGTTCACGATAAGCATCTTAGTGAATTGTTTTAGTATAGAAAAGAGCTGGGAATGAAGTATTATCGATACTGTGGAGACAAACCACTGAAGGAAAAGAACCCATGTTGGGAACCAATAAACCAATATTAGGGAGCAGAGTAAAGAAATGAGTTGAGATTCGGAAAATCTGTTGGAGTTTAAAGTGTGTCACTTAAACAGTAACAGTGAATGGACTGCATAGATAAATAAAACGAAGACATTGATTGGAAAGCCATATGTAACGAGAGACTTCTTAGTATAGTGTAGTGACAAGACTTTAGTTCATCACCCGCTCAGTTGAAAGGAGTGGTTCTTGTTGAAACGTAAAGGTCATGGCTCTCGTTGCTATAGCAAAATATGTTAGTACTAGTAAACTTGAAAAAAGGTATGTCGATAAGAGTGGTGCACTCAGCTTAAATTACACAGCAATTCACAATGTCTTAATTTTTTATTAACTGCCTATTCTTCTTTCATGGAAGGGTATAATTTGAACTACAACCACAAGGGTGCTGAGAGATAAGCAACACTCGGAACCTAAACTGTGCTGCGAACCCGAGACTACCGATAAAAAACTTGCTGAGTGGAAGGCAAAGCAAAGGCCTTGGTTGGTGTGGTGAAGGGCACGTGAGCTCCCGGCAGAGGTAATCGCGTGAATTGGGGGTGAGCGATGTGGAAAATGTCTTAGCTCGGTTATTTCCCAAATTTCAAGGAGAACCACTCGACCATCTTTCTACGACATTCGTAAAGAAGCCAAAATCCAGCAGTAGTAGAAACAACAAACGAAATGCCATAAGACCTCTGCGGACGATGCATGCGGGGAAAAACGAGTCGAAAGAGAGAACTGCTGGGATCCGCGTAGTAACTGTGATGACGAGTCGTGCAAACGAAGAAAAAGTTTTCGGCACTTTCTAATCATTTCTATCATTTGATTAGCTCAGAAGGGTTTCTCTATTAAATGCAAACTTATTAACTAAAGAAAGCCTCAAAAGAATCTACGGAGATTTCTTCAGAAAGCCTTCCGTGTTCAAACAACAAGCACTTGTTTTTGTGATTGATAATGAACGATGTGAATATGATTTTATTGATCGAAGAGAACTTAATTATCTTTGAGGTTAGCCATCTACATGACCGACGGACGTACTCCTCCTCATACATACGTCCCTCTGGTTTTATTTTTTTGCACCTGAGTACCTTCAAGAATAGAAAACGATTGCCGATCTACGAAAGTATCCACAAAGAATAGACATTTGACCTTATCTGAAAACATGTCAGTTTAAATATCTAAGCATTCAAAAACTGCATTCAAGCGAAATAAAAGGATTAAGCTCATGTTGCTAACATACTTCTCGGAGATGTACAATCAAATCCATTTTCCACTGTAAAGAAGCAGTTAGTACGAACATTGAACATGTTATGAAGTGTTTAAAAAGTCAACGGCATTCTTCGTTTTTGATAAAAATAGTTATACCACTTTACCACAACCGTGATGAGGTATTTGCAAGACTTGAACGCTAAGCCAGATCGAAGGCTCACGTGTTACGCCCGGCGCCACTGACGCCCCTCGTTCTGCCTTTCTGTCAGCCATTCTTTTTATCCCTAACAGTGAAATAATACCCTGCCGCGAAAAAAGTATTGGGCAGTGGATAAAAAAGTCATAGCAGTTTAGTTCATATAGAAAGGGTTATCATTCGTTGCTTAGTTACAGAGAAGATTAAACATAGTAAGAAGACAAAAAGAATACTGATGAACTATTGAAATGTACCCTAAGTCACTTAAACTGAGATTGTTATTCCTTTTTTTTTCTAAAATACCAACGATGTTACACAAGAGATTTTCTTTCTGGCAGAATAGAAATCATGGTTACGCTTGTGTCGAGTTTGCTTGGGTAGCTTCAAGTGGACCACTTGAGTTCTGCCGTACAGTAAATGAAGCCCGTTTCGGTTATCTCGCAACAACAGCCACAGTCACTGCTTTAAAAACTCAGGTACAACTCAGTTAATCCTTAGTTTACTTAGTTACTTACAGTAATAAAACAAAAAGCGGGTTATCTGTACATTCTATTTCGTTAGTGAACTACAATAAAAAGAACGTACAATTTCGTGGAAATCAATCCACGATATTTCTTATAAAAAAGGAAGAAGAGTAGTCGCGTAACTTTTTCTATATAAATGGATTGAGGCGCTGTTGCGCTGGTTAGAGATGTTGTGTACTATACATGGGATCGATCCCTCCACCCCAGGCTCACCAAGCCCACCGTACCTCCGAGGTCGACAAATTGGCACCAGACTTGTTGGGAGGACAGCAGCACTGGTTCAACATATCGGAAGGCCACCGAGAGTCATTGTAAAGTCAGATGTGCATTCAGTTACCTCCAAACGATGCTTAATGAAGTCGAATGCATGACGTATCCCTTACGTATTGATCAACGCCGAGAGTTTTGTCCTTTACTTTTACCCTTTAATAATATTTAATCACCAGCTTGGCGCTTAATAGACACTTAATAATGGAAATGAAAACGTCTGTGAAGATCAAGTCTTCCGAAGTCTACAATTTTTCTGAAGGCCTGAAGGGATTCCTTAACTACTAGCTATCTTAGCAGCTAGTAGACTATCAAGTAATTGTCTGAGGTGCATAAAATGATGCTTGTAGACGAACAGTGAGATGCGTAAGGTTGACGCCGGCCGGATTAGTGCCCCAGTTACTTTCCTTATTATATTTACTTACTTGGATACTTGGACTACCCGTTTTCACTGGCTGTGCGGACCCCAGCACAACTCTTTTTTTTCGAAGTTTTGCTGATTTAGTCATTGTGATTTCCTGGAGACCCGAGGTCAGCCTAGCCAATGTATGTTATGGTTCGTCATCCCCACAGGCAGTCCCCGCTTTTTGCGGATGAAAGGGAGATTTGCCGCCATGCGACTAGTTTAATGCGAAGACGGTGGTAGGTCGTGGTATTGCTTTACTTTTTATCTAGGATTCCTGATGGAAACGCCGGACTCCTTCTCAGCTTAAGAGACCCCATAGTGGGGAAATGAATCCTTCGGCTGTATATCGCAGTCCGAGACTCAGGAGCACCTCCATGCCACGATGAGACGGTAAACCGTTGTGAGGATTTTCACTATTATAGTGTTGATTTTTATTAATCGGACACGTTTTCCCGACGGATGGGAAATCCCTAAAAATCCGGATAAAAAATAGCATTTTTTCGCACGCAATCTTTAGAGGCAGAAGTATATTCACGTTCTCAGTTATAGATTTCCACGTTTTCGGCCAAATATACGTCCACTATACAACTGTTTGCATGCACAAGAATATCCACTTACGTATGCAGTAATATGCATGTGTGGACAAGGTGTATTTTGGTAGCCGAGTTGAAGCAGAGAAAGGAGAGTCGAGCGCCCGCCAGAATCCTTCTGCGTTGCAAGCTATGCACATTTTCTTCCCTATTCGCCCATTCAAGGCAGCATGACTAACCAAATCGATGTTCAGTATCCAGAAATTTGAAACAAGCATTTCAGTGATGCTATTGCAGAAAAACTTTTAATTCGACTCTAATTTTTTCCTGCGGAAAAATTTAATTGAATTTTGAAATGTCCGGACACATACTTGTAATGGTTTATAAAGTTTCGTCCATTCTATTGCTTCTTACACAGTGTTAGGAGTACGGTACAACAAAAGACTGCGCTCCTTTTTCAGTCTCTAAAATTCATTGCAGGGAAAAAGGTTGCACGAGCACTGACAGTAAGACGTTGTGTTTTTTGTAACATAAGGGACAACAATTGCACAGGTCCTGAATGGATAGAGGTTATTATTTGATTACATTAATTTTTCAGATTTAAAGTGTCCTAGTAATACTAAAAATTAGACATTTTGCTGGCTTATATACTTCATAAATCCTTATTAGTACTAATTAAAGAGTTACGAACGTCTTATTACCCACTCGACCTTTAGTGTTTCATTTCTGTGCTTTAGATGTTATTGGAGGAGACAAAGAAATGTCCAGGTTGGACTCCATCATACCACTCTCACAACAGTGGAAGCGATTACTGGATAAAATTCATGGTAAACTTAACAGCAATGGAATAAGAAACATTAAATGACGTAGAAGATCCTTCAACGTCCTTCATTACATATCCTATTTTTACTCTTAGACATCCATTATATTTATGGTGATCATCACCACACACATGTTGCAGATTCCATAATTGGTTACAACAGCTGAAATCTTTAAGTAGTAAATAACCGTAGATTGATAATGGCGCGTTTGAATCTGGGCTGGGGTGCAAGTTTTGCAAATATCTCAGTATCATTGCAAATTTAGATAATTAATTAACTGTAAGTGCCAGTGGTTCACTTTGCTAGCAACGGATAAGTAAGTTGATGATATTTTCTGAGGCCACTTTTTCACCTAAGGAAAGAACTCCTTGGTCTGTAGCTTTCCGCTCTCAGAATTTCACTGATTGATTGGTGTTAGCTTTATGGTTGTCGTCTACTGAGATGTGACATCTTCTCGGTTTGGACATGGTCTTCCAGAATGTGAGGACAAGTAGATGGAAGAATTCTGTTGTGCCCTCATAACAATGTTTTGGGTTTTTTATACATGAGCTACCTACTGATATTTCGACAACGTAACATGGCCTGAAGAACCTCAGGGTGAACGAGGCAGATCCACAAGCCTAGGTCCACCATCTCGACACTCGCTTTCCGTAGAGACCCTGAAATGTTGCATGTTGCTCTCTGTCTTGTATTCATTTTATTTTCTCACTTACTAGTCTTCCCAGTTACATATTTGAATCTGATAATCTATCAAATGTATATTCTGTCTCAGTTGACTAAACTAAGAGTTAGCTGATCCCTTGGCCTTATAGCGGAATATGGACTTTTGCGAGAGCATTTATTAAGGTAGAGGTTGAAGAAGAACTGCTGATATACACTAATACTCTATTATGATTTCGTTGTTGTTGTTGTTGTTGTTGGTCGATGGCTGACGTCTCGGCGATTTCGCCTTCCTCAAAGCCTCTACGTATTTCATACAAGAACATCTTAATAATTCGGTGAAATATCTATAGTCTTAATGGATATAGAACATATGAATAAACGTCATATTGATAAAAAAGACGATCGCCGAAATGTAAGCGATCGACCAACAACACTGAGAATAACGACAACGGAAACCTATCTTAACTTCGCGTCATCTCAACAAGATCAGTTCCTAAGAACATATAAATAAATATATCAGCTATTCATTCCGAGGTTTATAGAAAGTCACTCTCTTGAATTAGGAATGCTTTCGTTGTTCCGGCTCTTTCAGGATGGTGCGAACAAACTTTTTAGCATGAAATTTTGAAAACTTATTTAAGAACCATATAATCGGCTTATAGTTCCACTGATCATTGTTGGCCACATGATGTGAGTCAAAGCGCTGTTAAGAGTCTTGGTAGTTTTGAGCTGAACACGTTTGCACTAGTCAAGCTCAAGAGAAACGGTAGGCAGAAATAGCATTTCCTGTTAAACGACGTCGGGAAGGGCTTCACCTTTAACAGTTCAATTGTTACTGCAGAATTTTATTAGTCATTTACTAAGAGGATTTCGAGATTTTGTTAGTGTGTTTCTGTGTGACAAACATTCATATCTCGCTTATACTATGACTTTTCGTGGCCTACCTATTTATGAAGTTTGTGCTGCTATCCTCCCAGACAGGTCCGGTATTAATTTATCGACTCCGGAAGACTTAGTGAGCCTGAGCCACGAGAGTGATCCAGTGACCGCATTTGTGTTGCAGGACACCTCTAATCCTTGAGCTAAACGTACCGATACTATACGATATATCTCTACCTTCATATAGTTGGCTTTCGAAAGCTAGCTTAACATGTAGTCGTCTTTGTCATCAAAACCCGAATGTTTAGAGATTCCTAATATTGTGTATGACCTAATAATTTATTGACAACGTGGAATCAGAATTCAGTCTATTTCTTTTCGAAAAATCTTTGAATGAGTTATTTAGAACGCCGATCCGACGACATCTTTAGACGTTGCGGCAGGAGTTTCTGGTGTGTTGGAAATCTTCTGCACGATTCACAGTGTCTCTTAACTACACCCATAGTCTCCATATTTCATATTTTATTACCTTTAGCTCTCTCAATTACAGAACATGACGCCTTTACGAAAATCCTTCATTCTTCCTTTCACGTACATACTGCACCTGCTACTGAATTATATAATTCACGGCGACAAGAAATTATTTATGGTATCCCTCCTGATCTTTCTAACTCATATTCACCATTTGTAGTCTTTTTTTTTGCTCAACTGAAATGAAATTGGTAAGCACAGCATCGTAGCAGATTATTATGGCCATTAAGCCCTGTTTAATCAAGTCGCTGATTTGAATAAGATGCTAACAATTAGAAAAGTACTTCCGAGCTGAAAAAGTGGCCGACTATGTCCAAAATGTTAAAGTTCTAGACAAAACGCCTCACCTTGTATAATATGGCTGGTGGAATTTTTTTCGTCTTATTATGTCAATGCTTTTATACTCTCAGACAAACCTGGTGCGTCGGGGACATCGAACCAGAAATATATCCACTACATATCCTAGAACACCTCCAACCACTGCTATACGCGGCTTCTTTTCTGTGATAAAATGGACCTAAAAAGAAAATTCGAACGGACGTTGTATGTATGTCTAATAGGCAAGAACGTGAAATTTTACACGTTCATTAATTTATTTAAACCTGGAGTCGTCCTCTTACGTCGCTCTCTACTGGCTGTTGAGCAATTGCAGAAATTGCCTCTATTCCGGAAGAATTTTTTAGAGCAACTTTGCTTCTACACATCCATACAGGATGTCGACAGGCATTGGTGAAGGAATGAAAATGTTCTAGGACGATCATTTCGGTATCCTAAAAGAAGGTCTAAGAAAGGCCAAAGAAAGCTCGCAAGCACAATTTAAAAATGACGTCGACGAGATCGACGAACAGGATGGTCTAGAGAGGTCAGCGGGATGAGTAGAAGAACAGCTGGGAGCATATGTCAATAAAGGTTCCGAAACAACACTAAGACAATGTAGCACGAAGATGCTTTTGAAAGTCATATTGCAATCCATGATTTAACTTAGAGTCAAAAATATGATGCGAGAGAGAGACAGAGATGAAAGGAGAGGGAACGACTTTATTTCTTCTGGACCCCGTTTCCTGTCTACTTGAAAAGAAATTTCTGTTCGGAGGTAAAAACTGCAAAAAATAACTCGTAACAGAGCACTCCTCCAACAGTTTATCGTCTAGTCGCATGAAGGAAGGTGTTCCAATGCGTAGCTCTGAGATATGCAGTAAGCGTTCATTACCCAGTGAAAGAATTGGCTGCAATCATCCTAACTAAATGTGAACCTTTGACGAAAATCACCATCGTTCTGGTACGAACCTGTGCAAGAGGTGATTCTCCATTCGTTTCTTTAAAGCTGGCGACTATCTGTGGTGACTGCTTTGAGAAACTCTAGTAGAATAACTCACAAGAATGCAAAAGAAGAAAAATCTTGACCACTTAGTAAATTTCCAGTAAAATAGAAATTATGCTGAAGCCATACGATTTTCCGTGACGCCGAGCTATTTATATTTGATTGTTTAAGTATCACCAACCTTGCTAATAATTTGTTTCAGGGTCCTCCACAGACATTCTCCTGATGATTTGGATCTTCAACTTCATTTTCCTCTCCATCATTGTGATACTGTGCTTTTTGGCAACAAATACTGTGTTGTACGAAAAAAAAGCTGCGTAGTGGCACCGTATTACTTGGTTATTACAGTAAGCATTGTTATAACATATAGTTGCACCTGAATAAAAATATCATTTATGTTTTGGTCTGCAAAATAGTGTTGGCATGTTTTTAAAACGTACATTAACCTCCCTCCCAACGGTTTACCGCCTCATTGTGGCTGGGAGGTGTTCCTGAGTGTCGAGCTGCCATGGGCAGCTGGGGATTTATAACCCTGGCAGGATCTCCCAAGCTAAGAAGGAGTCCGGCATTTCCATCGGGAATCCTAGCTAAGAGTAAACCAATACTAGGATCCACCACCGTCCTGGTATAAAACTAGTCGCTTTGTGGAAAATCTCCTTCTGGTCCACAAAGGCGGCGACTTCCCTGTAGAGGCCATGACCTAGGGCAGGCTCTGGCCAGGCTGATCTCGGAGCTCCAGGGAAACATTATGGCTATATGTGCAAAACTCTGAAAAGTTGGGATTATGCTGCGGCCCGCAACCAGTGATTACGGGCCGTCCAAGTATTTAAGTATGTTCCAGCTTCATAATTTCACGCTCTTGCATGGTTACCATGATTAATATTAAGAAGTGAGTCTAATCATATCTCTACAACTGTTATATGACAGTATGAGTAAGTAAGGCGCATGTGGCGCAGTGGTTGGAGGCGCCACTGCGACACACACCTGGAATCGATCCCCCGCGCCCACGGCCCACCAAGTCTTCCATCCCTCTGGGGTCGGCAAATTGGTACTAGATTTGTCTGGGAGGTTAGGAGCACTGACTCGATGCTTCGATAGGCCACCTCGAGTCATTGTAAAGCCAGATATGCAATCATTCACCTCCAAACGACGCTTAGTGAAGTCGAATGCATGGCGCATCCCCTCAGGAATTGATCAACGCCTAGAGCTTTATCCTTTTTTATGAGTAAGTATTGCTGTAACTAGAATGGCAGTATATTGCAGTTTATCTTCTTGGTCAGCAACTACACTGCCTTAGTGGTGGAGTCGTTCTTCTAACATCAAATAGTAGCCGGGCTTAGCTGATGCAAGCCAATTTCGACACTGTATGTGAAAAGTGTCTTCGGCTGCACCTTAATAGAACAATGAACGATGTTTTCGAGAAATGGTGCTGGCGACTCCCTCTTCAAACTTAATAGCACGATTATGTTCCATATTGACTGCGTAGCTAAACCATAGACGTATTTCCAGAAGTGACCAGTAAGAAACGAAATGCCTGGAAAGCTCACAACAACCGTAGAGGATGCAGCGAAAAAACAAAAAGCATGCGATATCGCTCTCTTCTTCTCGATTTCATAATATTTCCACACTATTGATACCCGATCCTATGGTTAGCATTTTTTTAATGAGGAACTATTTTTCCCTACACAACCCTCTACTGCACAGATCCCAGCACTTCTCATATTCGATTCGTTTTCTGGCAACCATCATCCACGAAGGCGTTTCAACTTTTGCGTGTGGCTTCGGCTGCTGCTTGAGGATTTTCCTTTCATGTTGAATGTCGTGGAATATTGGTCGAGTCGATTCTCCACAGAGTATTGAGATAACTGGGCTAGAGCTTCCCACTTGTGTTGCAGAAAGCAAATTTTTTCCCAGACAAGTCCGCTGCCAATTTCTTGACTCCGAAGGAATGAGAGGCTTGGTGAGCTCAGAGCGGAATCGAACCACCACCGTGCTCGTGGCGATCGACATCACTACCTCTGTGATATCCGCCTCCATGAAGGGCCATTATGAGAAAGAATATGCTGCTCTTCGTCCTTTTTAGAAAAAAAAGATCAGCTTAAGCAACCTAGAGCGACGAATGAAAAGTTTTTCAGTAACTGGTCGAGTGACTAAGCAGTCGTTGAGAAAACAATGGTAGGTACGGATCGCTTTTGTGACTACGCATTGTTTCTTAATATTAATCAGTACCGGTGTATAAATGGATTTAATATATCGGATCTTGCAGCAAATGTACTGTTAATTTTGTTAAGCTTTTATTTGTTGTCTACTATAATTTTCACGGCACGGTATGATGTGAGATACAATCACAATGATGCTGAGATACTCGCAAAACTCTGGACTCCGGGCCAGATCGAACCACAATTACTCTATCCAGATTCTCGCGCGTTACACACTGCACCACTTTGACCATTGCTTTGTCTTTCCTCAGCTAGTTTTCCAGCTCACTTTGCCATAAGCAATCACCCGCCAACAGAATTGATCTGGGGCCACAAATCGGCATTGAACCCAGTTAAGCTGAGACTGCAGTCGAAATCACTATGTTAACCTTTTTGCGGCCTGCTATAATTTTTTTTGCGAATATCTCAGCACCGTTATTATTAATTTTTTTAAATCAAAATATTACTGTGTTTTCTGCAAATTCTAGAAAGGATCCCTAGGATCGACTTTCTATTAACCTCGGCATTGGAATATGAATGCGTCGTTTTCTTGTTCAGCAATCGCGAGGTTGTTAAACAGCATACATTTACTTCCATAGAAAAACACAATACAATACAACAGTAGCTGACGTTTCGGCAGTATCGCCTTCTTCAGAGCCTGGAAGGGTATACTGACATACAATTTACTAGGCCAAACGCTTCACTAACACTTACAAAAAGACGAAAAACTTTACGGTAATCACATGGTCAACAGCTTCTCGAAAAAACTCACCGCTTTTTTACGTGCCTTCCCAATAAGGAAGATTAGAACAGCTGATTATGGTCGCATAAGGTTGATGACTGCACCATCCCACATCAGAAATTGATGCGAACATATGGGGGTCAGGTCGCGTATGACCTCTGGGCATTCATCCCTGCTATTCATTGTAGGGTTTTTGGCATTTATCCAAAAAGCCTCAAGAAGTTTTCGCGCTGGTGTTCTAGTCTCCTGCGCAAGGATATTGACTTTTACTTCAAAATCGTCCCCGCTGTGCTTTTGTATTCTGTGCGTGCCTAGTGGGGTACTTTGTCTTAGTTTTCGTTTGCCATCTAGGTGTTCTTTTTATACGGATACACAAAGGCCTGCCCGTTTCGCCAATATATTCATCTCCGCAATTATTAAAAGAGATCAGGTATATCGTACCTGAACTCATGCAATCACCGTCCCTGCCGTAAGGGCAGATTACGCAGTTTGTTGTTTCGCATAGACGGTCATACAGGCGGTTACGAACTAACTGACGACGTAGAGTAGCCGGTGGTATTTCAACTATCGCTACCGATTCCTCTAGACCTGCCCTTCTTAAGCATCGTTTAATCGCTACGCTTACTTCATCGCTAATAAAGGGCAGCATAAACGGGACTTTCTTTTGGCCAAATGTTTCGCTTGGGCGTGTCACTCTCATTCTAAACTTATCTCGTGGGGTTACTATTTCGTAGCCATTGGAGATGGCTATTTGCCGAGCCAAGTCGCGCGATTCTTCCTTTAGTTCCCTGGTTGTGCACAGAGAGGTGGCTGTTCGGAACATGTTTCTCGCAAGCACCCTCTTTGTGTGTGAAGGGTGGGAAGAAAGGAAATGAACGAGGATGTTCTTGTTACTTGGCTTTCGGTACCACTTTGTCAGGTAACCGCTAGTTGATAGGTTTATTTGGACGTTTAAAAACGGAAGCCAGTCTTTTCTCGGTTTCTCCCGGGTGAACTTAATGTACTCAGACTGCTCGTTCAATAATTCAAAGCATTTGTCCATCTCCTCCTGCGTAGAGAAGATGACAAAACAATCATCTACATATCTGCAGTAGAGTAGTGGCCGGAGATCGAGAGCAGGGGCTTCTATCTTAGACATAATCACAATGGCAAGGCTTGGTGCCAGTCGCTGTCCCATAGCCAACCCCCTTATTTGCGCGAAATATTTCCCAGACCATCTGAAAATCGAGCAGTTTAGGCACTCCTTTAGGAGAGCCATTAGCTGCTGGGTGGACAAGCCATGCATATTTATTCTCCCTTCATGTTTAACAAGAAGTTCGTAGATGGCTTGCATTGTGGAGTCATTCGATAAGTTGGTGTAAAGCGCGGTAACGTCGAAGGACTCCATCACGTACGCGTTTTAGGAGACGCGTTGTGTAGACGTTCTAGGAACATTTGGGTGTTTGTGAGGTGAGCTGGAATGTGGTTAAGCAACTGGGAAACTATTAGGCTTAAAAACCAGGTTATTCTATCCGTTGGCCCGTCTACACAGCTCATGATAGGTTTAACTTTAAATGATGACGGATTGGTTGACGCAAGATCATCAGGTGATACCAACTTATGTGTTTTAATAAGTAGGTATAGGGCGGGACATGTTGGTGTATCGATTTTAAAGTGCGAAATAACCGATGGTTTTAAACCTGCAGCCTTTGCCACACTGACCCATTGATTGTTTCGCTTTCGGTATTGACTTTTATATTCCTTTTCAGAGGATGGGCGATAGAGGGTAGCATCACTAAGATGTTCCTCTGTTATCTCAACATCCAGCTGGCGAGGAATAACTACGAACTCTCCCCCCTTATCACTAACAGGCAATCTTATTGTTTTTGAGTTTATTAATCCTCTAATTTCTCGCATGCCACATTTTTTGTGCGGCTGTAAGGTTAGAGATAAACTTTCCATCGCGGTAGTGATTAAGGGTCTTGAGAACGCCGTCCGAAAACATGCGGAATTTTATGTCAACTCCATCGTTAGGGTCCTGCTGTCAAAGCTAAACAATCAATGGGTCAGTGTGGCAAAGGTTGCAGGTTTAAAACCATCGGTTATTTCGCACTTTAAAATCGATACACCAACATGTCCCGTCCTATACCTACTTATTAAAACACATAAGTTGGTATCACCTGATGATCTTGCGTCAACCAATCCGTCATCATTTAAGGTTAGACCCATCATCAGCTGTGTAGACGGGCCAACGGATAGAATAACCTGGTTTTTAAGCCTAATAGTTTCCCAGTTGCTTAACCACATTCCAGCTCACCTCATAAACACCCAAATGTTCCTAGAACGTCTACGCAACGCGTCTCCTAATAACGCGTACGTGATGGAGTCCTTCGACGTTACCGCGCTGTACACCAACGTATCGAATGACTCCACAATGCAAGCCATCTTCGAACTTCTTGTTAAACATGAAGGGAGAATAAATATGCATGGCTTGTCCACCCAGCAGCTAATGGCTCTCCTAAAGGAGTGCCTAAACTGCTCGATTTTCAGATGGTCTGGGAAATATTTCGCGCAAATAAGGGGGTTGGCTATGGGACAGCGACTGGCACCAAGCCTTGCCATTGTGATTATGTCTAAGATAGAAGCCCCTGCTCTCGATCTCCGGCCACTACTCTACTGCAGATATGTAGATGATTGTTTTGTCATCTTCTCTACGCAGGAGGAGATGGACAAATGCTTTGAATTATTGAACGAGCAGTCTGAGTACATTAAGTTCACCCGGGAGAAACCGAGAAAAGACTGGCTTCCGTTTTTAAACGTCCAAATAAACCTATCAACTAGCGGTTACCTGACAAAGTGGTACCGAAAGCCAAGTAACAAGAACATCCTCGTTCATTTCCTTTCTTCCCACCCTTCACACACAAAGAGGGTGCTTGCGAGAAACATGTTCCGAACAGCCACCTCTCTGTGCACAACCAGGGAACTAAAGGAAGAATCGCGCGACTTGGCTCGGCAAATAGCCATCTCCAATGGCTACGAAATAGTAACCCCACGAGATAAGTTTAGAATGAGAGTGACACGCCCAAGCGAAACATTTGGCCAAAAGAAAGTCCCGTTTATGCTGCCCTTTATTAGCGATGAAGTAAGCGTAGCGATTAAACGATGCTTAAGAAGGGCAGGTCTAGAGGAATCGGTAGCGATAGTTGAAATACCACCGGCTACTCTACGTCGTCAGTTAGTTCGTAACCGCCTGTATGACCGTCTATGCGAAACAACAAACTGCGTAATCTGCCCTTACGGCAGGGACGGTGATTGCATGAGTTCAGGTACGATATACCTGATCTCTTTTAATAATTGCGGAGATGAATATATTGGCGAAACGGGCAGGCCTTTGTGTATCCGTATAAAAGAACACCTAGATGGCAAACGAAAACTAAGACAAAGTACCCCACTAGGCACGCACAGAATACAAAAGCACAGCGGGGACGATTTTGAAGTAAAAGTCAATATCCTTGCGCAGGAGACTAGAACACCAGCGCGAAAAACTTCTTGAGGCTTTTTGGATAAATGCCAAAAACCCCTACAATGAATAGCAGGGGATGAATGCCCAGAGGTCATACGCGACCTGACCCCATATGTTCGCATCAATTTCTGATGTGGGATGGTGCAGTCATCAACCTTATGCGACCATAATCAGCTGTTCTAATCTTCCCTTATTGGGAAGGCACGTAAAAAAAGCGGTGAGTTTTTTCGAGAAGCTGTTGACCATGTGATTACCGTAAAGTTTTTCGTCTTTTTGTAAGTGTCATTGAAGCGTTTGGCCTAGTAAAGCGTATGTCAGTATACCCTTCCAGGCTCTGAAGAAGGCGATACTGCCGAAACGTCAGCTACTGTTGTATTGTATTGTGTTTTTCTATGGAAGTAAATGTATGCTGTTTAACAACCTCGCGATTGCTGAACAAGAAAAGCGACGCATTCATATTCTAGAAAGGATATTTTCGCATTTAAAGCCTTTAATCATCGAAAAAATGCTTCGTGTATTTGATACGACAAAAATTATTCCATTAAGTTCTTCTCTTGGTCCTTGTCTTCATCTTGCGGATTTGTTAACAACACTGTGCCTGAGAAGTGGAGCGATTGGATGAGTATTACGCCACAAATAAAATAGAAGAACAGTTGGATAGCAGCAAGCGTATATGGCGATACACCTGAAAAATACAACAGTTCTTAAGCTTTACTTTCGTGATATGGGTGGATGTAAATATAAGGCAATGGCTTAACGATATTGAGGACATTTTCATTAACCTTTCATGACCGCAAATCATTGGTGCGTGCCGGGCTTATCACAACGCGTTTTATTGGAGCGCAATTGAGATGCGCGTTGAAATGAAGATGTAAGCTCAGCATGTTCTCGTCAGTGGTACAACGCACTAGTTTCTAGAGATTATCGTTCTGTTTTGCAGTTCCCTCACGTTTTTTCTGTGTTTCTCTTCCCCATATGATCCTGTGTTCTTAGCCACTTCTTGCATATTATCTAACTCTTGTGTAAGGCGCAAAGAAAGCTCGTCCCTTATCTAATCACGATATTACAAGCTTTCCGAATGGTTTTGTGGGACAGTTGAAATGTCTTTTCTTTTCATTTTTTTATTCTTTTATCATCTCCATTTTCATCATTTTTTTTTGTATTTAGCGACTCCACCCCATCGCACGAAACGGCTTTTAGCAAGTATAAATGAAAATACTTCTTCATGGAGCCAGTACAAAATCTGTGTTCGAAAAGCCATCGATTGGCTACAAGGGGTTGTGAAGGCGTTATGTGAACCAGAAGTAATGTTCCTACGTGGAAATATTAAAACAGAAGCAGAAGTTTTGGCTAGCCCTGTTCACTAAATAGTTGCTGCAATACAAAAGGTTCAACTTTTTCACGACAGCAGCCATTTCGGCGTGGCTGGCCCATCGGACGGCGTGTTATTGGAGCGCGTGGGCATCAAAATCAAAATCTACGGTGCAAAGACTACAGCCGCGTACACATTGGAATCAATGCGCATGACCGCCAATAGGTTAACATAAGAGATGAGTGGAATCTACAGAAAAATAAGCTCCCTCTCTACACACGCTCTCTCTTTCTTTCCTTTTTCTATTGGTGTTGAACGGAATGCTCAGTGACGAACAACATTGGAAACTTCAGTTGATATTTGCCTTAACCATAGCGGAAAATGATACATCTAATGCGATTGAAAATTGGTATCTTGATTTTTTTAGGTGTTTGGTCTTACTAGATAGGAGACAACTTGACTTTCTAGGCTCTGAAGAAGGCTGAATCCGGTGAAACGTCAGCTGTTGTAAATACATAGCATGTGAGAACAAATTTTGTGTTTGTGTGCTAATCAAGAAAATGGCGGCTCATCGCAAAAAAAAGTGATTAGAAATTTGCTTTGTTTCTATTAGTTTACACAACCAAACTTTAAATGCACCAGTATTTCTTGCAATTCATTTTCTCGCATTCGTCGTACACGAAACTCGTTTAGATCTTTACGTTTTCGCTCAATGCAGAAGGATTTTTTGTGTTCTTTACGAATTTCGTCAAGTGACGGCTTATCGACCTTATTTGGAATTCTGGGATAAGCGAGATAGGGTCAGGTCTCATCAATGCCATACGTAATGTTTTCTGGACTGGGACGGGCCGAGCTGATCCTGGACGAGTCTGCTAGGGACTTTGCCTACCCCGGAAAGGTGGCAGGATTGTATCAGCTCGGGTGGGGTCAAACTAGGGCCTTTCGTGTGCTGAAAGCAATCACTACTGCAACAGCAACCGCGTCAAACTGCAGAATTACCAAAGCTAATTCCTTTCGCGGCCTGATATCCTTCCTCATAAAACATCACCTGTATCACCTGTAGTCCCGTTGGTTGTGGAGAGACTCGAGCGGACGCCAGCAAATTTTCCATTTTTTCCCTTGTCACGTGCACGAGTAGTCCAGTGGGTTCTGCTCGCTCTAGGTACTCGCTGAGTATCATGTCTTTCTTCTAGGCTCTTCGCAAAGAACTCTGACCATCGAGTCGGTGCTCTTCCAGCAGTGCGTTTGACATGCCGAGGAATCCAGTCAGCAACGGCTCTTGTCTATCGGTTGTCATTCATATGCATTACGTGTCTGGCCCACCTTATCTTCGACTGTTTGGCGTACAGAACGGCACCTCGATTTTTCATTGTTGACGCAGGTTGGAGCTTCGGATTCCTTCCCTTACTTGCGTGACACAGGATACTCCTAGCATTCGTCCTTTCGACTGTACGTTCAATAACGCTGAGTGATTTTTTATCCTGTTTACGCAGCGACCAGGTTTCTGACGCATACGTTAACGCAGAAAGTATCGTTGAGTCGAAAAGACGAGCACGGAGTCGTGTGTTCTTTGTTTTCCCTAAATACTCGACGCTCTTGAAAGCTTCCCAATCCGCTCGTTTCCTTCTGCCCAGTTCTGGAGTCATCATACATGATCTCCCCCACCTAGATAGATATAAATGGAGCATTCGGCAATATTTGTTCCGTTGAGCATGAATGGGGCATGCGAAACCAATCCGTTCTTCATGAACATCGTTTTTGTGAGGTTTAGTCGAAGACCAATCTTTCCACAGGTTCTGTCAAAGTCGGCAAGCATACGTTCCGCTTGGCTAATGTTTGGTGTTATAAGAACGATGTCATCAGCAAAGCGAAGATGGTGTAATTGCCGACCATCGATTTTCACTCCCATATTTTCCCATTCCAATGTTCGCATGACGTTCTGGAGGGTGGCGGTAAATAATTTTGGCGAGATGGTATCGCCTTGCCTAACCCCATCTTTTTGACGTCAATGATAATATCGTTGTAGAATGGTGATATCTTGGTTGTGAAATTTCTGTGTAAAGCTCACGAAAGAATCTTTATGTACTGAGTAGGGACTCCCATGACTATCAAGGGCTTTCCATGACTGCTTCCATCTCAGTTGAATCAGAAGCCTTCTGTAAATCGATGAAAATGAGACAGAGCGGTCTTTTGTACTCTGGCGATACTTCAATGAGCCTTGTTACCATGTGGATGTGGTCCATCGTACCAAATCCTTTTCGAAACCCTGCTTGCTTGCCTAGCTGCCCTCGTCCAGTGTTCTGTCAATCCTAATTAGGGATGACTCGAGTGAAAAGTTCGTAGACGATAGACAGCAGGCAGATTGGGCGATAGTTGCTGATATCGTGTCTGTCACTGTTCTTTAACATGAGCACGGTTTTGTTGGTATTCCACTGAGTAGGGACCTTGCATTCAGGCAGGTAACTTCGGTGGGCTTTACGAATGCTTTCCTTAGCCTCTGCAGCCTCAACCATTACTGGTGCTCGTCTCTCTATAAGATCTTCTTTTATAGCCTGTCTGCATTGTTTTCTGAGTTCAGACGTTAGAACGCAGTTGCCCTGCAGCTCGTCCGATTCCACGCTGTCGTATCAGCTCGAGTGTTACTGGAGACAGACGTCTTTTGGTGATCTTCGAACCCTCAGCTTTCATTGCGCTAACGTGAAGATGTTGAATTAGCCGATCGTATTCCTCGTCGATGTTATCGACAACGGCATCTTCCCAACAGCCGACTAATGAATTGAATAAGCCCCAGTTTACGTTGGTTCTGGGACTTGGTTTTTTGAATTTAGCGGCTTTTTCTTGTTTCCGCGAGAAATAGAATCTTGCACGAAGGAGACGGTGGTCCGATCCCGTGTAGAATTTTTGGGTCAACAGCGACTTCGGTTAGGCAAAACTTCCGGTTTACTGTGATGTGGTCTATTTCGATATGGCACTCTCCATTGGGAGACTCCCACGTCCAGCGTTGAGGGTGGGGCTTCTGGAATTGCGAGTTACCGCGGAATTACCGAAGCTAATTTCTTTCGCGGCGTGATATGCTTCCTCATAAAACATATTAGGCAAAAAGTAATGAATTTTTTATCAAAATTGCCTACAACATTGTGTAGTGGGGTGGCTTAGCCAATATTAGAAAGAAAAAATCAGCTTTACATCGTACTTCAATACAACTGACCAAAAATTTTAAGTTGCCTCCTTGAGCTGAAAATAGAGTGGACGGATTCTTTTCTCCTAAACACCTTAAATACATCTTCATCTGAAAAAACGGACACTTGAGGTATGAATACTATATCAGGCGAGGTCGGTTTTAGTTAAAGCAGTCTACACAAAATACAACAATTGTTTTCTCTTCAAAAACAGGAACAAAACCACATGTTTCATTCTCAATCACTTAAAATTCTATTTGTCATACCGTTGGTAAGAATGGCTTGATTTGCCCTTGTCATGTAAACGTATTTGCGAGTGGGATATGTCCATTCAAATGGCGCAAAACAACGTTTCAATATTATTATGAAACATCTCATCACTGACTGCAGTTGACGAGATCCACATGTAGCAAAGCGGATGCTGTCGTTTACAGTTAGATATACTCGTAGATGACTTGTCATCCTACCCTTAGTGAATGGTATGGGGACTGAGTTCCATGAAGCCACAGCCTTGAAACACTTCCTAGTCAGTTGTAGAGTTCTAGCGGCATGAATGCATGGAGTACTATCCGCATACATTTAAGCAGATTAAGGCAAAAATTCATCTGTACAAGCGAAATGCACAAATCAGTTAGGATCAGTAGATATGGGGGACCATCTGATAACTTTGCGTTTCAGCAAATAAATATGCAGTGGCATTCTTTTCTGGAAACAACGTAAGCAGCCTCGAGGCTAACCAGTGCGGAGCACCTCAAATGAGTAGAATCAGTGGAATAATAAAATGCACAGTGCAGAATACAAAGCGGATTACCTTTATCGATCTTTACCCCAGCGAATTCTTTCCATTCCATTTCTGAAAGTCAACCGTGTGTTAACTTTTTTCGGGAATTAATGTCGGATTTGTGATTTCATTTTGTTTTGTTCGAATTCTGTAGTATTACACATCGTTGCAAAGCTCACCACGTACATCTTCGCTGGATATAATTTAAATGTATAATAAATTGAATTTTTTGATATGTCCCAAGGCTTAGAATTTCGGGATGTCAAAAACAGCAGTTCCGTCAAATCTACTTCTGTGACATTAGACTGGGACGTACATAGCACAAATGCCTCGAAACACTAATGAAGTATATAGCCGAGGAAGTTCTAACGAACGCCGAGTGCAATGTTAGTTTTAAACATTTCATGGTGACGAATTCGATCTTGAAGATGAGGAAGGTCGCGGCTGTTTAATTTTTCCTATTGACTATAACGAATCGAAGGTTTTGGTGGAAGCAAATATATATACAACTTCAATAATGCTGAGATATTTGCAAAACTCCGGAATGCAGGGGGCATATGTTGGGGAACGAACGCGCTATTGCCCTTTCCGGGGAGTAACGCGTTCACCACCACACCATGCGGGTCCTTCGTTTCGCCTGTCTCTCAGCTAGTTCTATCGATCTTTTTGCCATCAGCAATCACCCGTCAACGGGATTGATCTGGGAAGCCCAAGTCGGCAGTGAACCCAGTTAAGCTGAGGCTATAGTTATAATCACAGTCTTAACCTTTTTTACTTACTGCGTATTCTTTTCAATGGCAGTGATCGATTGAACTAGCTGAGAGACAGGCGAAACGAAGGACCCGCATGGTGTGGTGGTGAACGCGTTACTCCCCGGAAAGGATAATAGCGCGTTCGCTCCCCCACCGCAGGCACCTGCATTCCGGAGTTTTGCAATTATCTCAGCATCATTGAAGTTATATTTCACAGTATACCCTGCCATTAAAAAGAGTAGGCATTGAAATAATAAGTTGAAACCATACACAACTGTTCGAGAACCAGTAGAGGAACTCAGAGTGAATATTTCAACTACTTCAAAGAATCTAAGACAACAGAATGTCAAAGAAGCTTTACAAACGGATGACATACGAATCGAACTAAAGTCGAAGAAATCATTGTTTTGGAGTACTTTCGGCATTTCTTCTAAGCAAATGGAACGGCCCGTTTTCGAGACGTGACACAAGAAGTGGATTTTCTGCGACAATCAGCGACGGTCGGCTCAGTGGTTGACGCCCATGAAGCTCAGCAGCACTCCCCCGAGAAGAAATTGCACCACTGAAGGTCATACTGAGCTCTCGATAGGGTGCTGCGGGTTTAAATTATCACAGCTATCTGAGTCTGTGCGAAACGACTATGTCGGAGAAGCTCCACGAGCAAATTGACGAAATGCACAAGAAACCAACGGAAGCGATCCACAATGTTCAACAGAAAGGCATGGATTCTTCTCCACAATGATGCTGCCCCATATGCCACAGTACCATCATTACAAGGTCTAAACGAGCTACTCGTCATACACGATACTCATTGGAGCACTCGCCTAGCAACTACCACTTTTCCAAGCACCTAGATAAATTACTGTACCAAAAGTACTCCGCAAGCCAAAGCGACTCCTGTACTACCTTTACGACTTCATCTCCTCAAGAAGTTCAGAATCTCAATAGATTGCAAGGACTTTTTTCTATAAAAAAAAGCCCATCGTGAGATGAGATGGTGAGGTGAGGTAATTGAAAAAGAAACACTGAAATCGGCCATTTATGTCCAAACAACATAATACATTGATCGAAAACAGCTAAGGTAGGAGACCAACAAAATGAACACACTTAGCTGATGCACACTGGATGAGGAGTCTGTTTTGATGTCCTAAAAAGTACAGGTATTATAATGTATTATAATATGTATTATGTAAGTGTAGCATATAGCGATTTATGCAGATAAGTAACATGATATAGTAGTACGGTGCTGCTTCGATCTCGCTCCGGGCTGACCAAGCCTCTCATCACCCCTTCGGGGGTCGGGAAATTAGTATCGGACAGTCTGTGAGAAAACCTCTCTCCGCAATCCAACTGGAAACGCTTCAGCCCGGCAATCTCCCGATTCCAGGAAGAATCGACTCGACCAGCATTCTACAGCATAATAGATGAAATGAAAATTGTCAAGCAGAAGCACATGCTACACGTCAAAAGCTGGAAGATCTTCGTGGATAATGGAGGGGAGGAAAAAAAATCGGATGTGAAAATTGCTAGGATCAGCACAGTAGACGTCAAAAAGGGTCGTATAAAATAAAATACAAGAGTGTAGTGTACGTAGTGTAGCGCAGATTATTTTTTTTTGTTATTTTATATAACCCGTCTTCACGTCTAGTACGCCGAACACAGCTTTCCTCACATTCGATTCGTTTCCCTCGTATTCATCATCCACTAAGGTCTTGCAAGTTTTTAAGTGTGACTTCGGCTGCTGCTTGAGGACTTCATTTCATCTTGAATGTTGTAGAATGCTGATCGAGTTGATTCTCCATGGAGCCGTGAGATAGCTGGGCAGGAGCGTTCCCAATTAGATTGCAGAGAATGATTTTTTTCGGACAATTCCGGTACCAGTTACCCGACCTCGGAGATATGAGAGGGTTGAATGGTCCGCTTCAGAATCGAAGTAGCACCTTGCTCGTGATGACCGACATCACTACCACTGTGCTATTCGCTCTCCGTAGCGTATATGCATTGCTTTAAGCAAAGAATTAAACATGAAGATAAATTTAGGTAGTAGCAATAGCGGTGGTGATTAGAAAGGCATATATAACCACTCCACGGATCTCCCTCATACGAGAGATCTCGACCCGGTCGTCGCGACGCTACGTAGCGCGTCCCCAGGTGGCGGATAGGGGGTTAATCGCGGACCAAAAGCTACCTTTGCTTCCCTGAGACGCAGGTGGATCCAGGGGACGGACTCCCTGTTTCTGCTGTGCCAATTTCGCACATACTTTCTGCATTTACGGAGCGTATTCATGCATGCGTGTGTGGGTGCGTTCTGGCTTATGCCGATTGTATTCTACGAGTCAATTCGACCAAAAGCTTGCAATCAAGTGACACAGAAGTATATGGGAGGCGGTTAGGAGTCGCCTCCAACAAATAAGCTCCATGTCCACTCTGGGAGAGACTGGAAACCTATCCATGAGTATACCAAGCCCCACGATCAGAGTCCAGCAAGCTATACGTGGGTATCAAATTGTTTAACACATGTAAGAAACGGGGCTCATTCGCTTGACCCTCAAAAGAGCTTCGGATTCGGCAGCGTTGGGAAGGACTAGCACAGAGAGGCTGCTAAAACCTCAGGGCCATTCTAAGCTGCCTAAATCGCAAAGAACTAGGGGTGAAGATCTAAACCTACAATACACGCACACTCGCATCTGATTCTTCGATACAAGATTGATCACGCAAGCAAGAAGGATAAGGCACGACGTGGTCGGCCTGGCCGAGACGAGACGACGCCACCCATTCAACGCCGTCTATGACACTGGAGAAGAACTGTTCCTCGGAACGTGCGACAGTAGTGGAGTTGGCGGCGTCGGCGTTCTCGTCAACACGAGTTTGTCCACTGGATCAATTCTAGCTTTGACATTCCTCGTCGTTTACGCGCCGACATCAAACTATGACGAAGAAGAAGTCGAAGCGTTCTATATGGACTTGGAGAAGTTCTACAGAGAAGACCACACATTCTTCAAGGTCATCACTGGAGATTTCAACACCAAGACTGGATCAAAGAGAACGTCTGAAAAACGTCACTTCGGGACCCATGGATCAGAATGGAACGAACAGGGTGAACGGCTACATGAGTTTATCATGGCGAACAAGACAATCCATGGTAATTCGCAATTCCAGAAGCCCCACCCTCAACGCTGGTCGTGGAAGTCTCCCAATGGAGAGTACCGTAACGAAATAGACCACATCATAATACATACAAGGTTGTGCCTAACCGATGTCGCTGTTGTCCCAAAATTCTACACCGGATCAGACCACCGTCTCCTTTGTGCAAGATTCTATTTCACGCGGAAACAAGAAAAAGCCGCCAAACTCAAAAGCCGAAGTCCTAGAACCACCACGAGCTAAGACTTATTCAATGCATTAGCCGGCTATTCGAAAGATGTCGTTGTCGATAACATCGACGAAAAATACGATCGGCTCGTTCCACATCTTCACGTTGGCGCTATGAAAGCTGAGAATTCGAAAGTCACCAAGAGACGTCTGTCTCCAGAAACACTCGAGCTGATGCGCTAGCGTGGAATAGCACGAGTTGCAGGCAACCGCGAACTAACGTCCGCACTTGCAAAACAATGGAGACAGGCGATAAAAGAACATAAAGAGAGAAGAGTAGCAGTAATGGCCGAAGCTGCTGCAGGCTGGGAAAAGCATTCGCAAAGCTCATCGAAGCTTCGCCAATCACAAGACCAAGATGATTGCACTCCGACGCCCAGACGGAACAGTAACAGCGTCCAGAAAGGCAATGGAGAAAGTCATTCACGAATACCACTCAGATCTCTTCGATAGCCACGTCCACCTTTCGTCACATGAAATAAAGGAGGATGGATATGTTGCGCCACCGGTTCTCCCTTCCGAAATCCGAAATGCCATTTCGTCGGAGAAAAACCGAACAGCACTGGGTCTGGACAGGATAAGATCAAAACACCTGAAGAACCTTCCGCCAGTCTTCGTAAACCCACTGGCTCGGCTGTTCACATGCTACTTGTCTGAATGCAAATTCCCTACTCAGTGGAAGACCAGCATGACCGTGTTATTGTTCAGGAAGGGTGACCTACACGATATAGGCAAGTATCGCTCAATCTTTAATGATGCTGAGATAATTGCAGAACTCCGGACAGCGGGTGTCTACGGTGGGGAACGAACGCGCTATTGTCCTTTCCGGGGAGTAGCGCGCTCACCATCACACCATGCGGGTCCTTCGTTTCGCCTCTCTCAGCTAGTTCTATTGATCTTTTGCCATCAGCAATCACCCGTTAGCGGGATTGTATATGTAATATATACCCTGCCGTTAAAAAGAGTAGGCAGTAAAATAACAATTTAAAATTATGATTATAACTGCAGCCTCAGCTTAACTGGGTTCGTTTCCCCATTTTGGCTCCCCAGATCAATCCCGCTGACGGGTGATTGCTGGTGGCAAAAGATCGATAGAACTATCTGAGAGACAGGCGAAACGAAGAACCCACATGGTGTGGTGGTGAGCGCGCTACTCCCCGGAAAGGACAATAATGCGTTCATTCCCCACCGTAGACACCTGCGGTCCGGAGTTTTTCAAATATCTCAGCATCATTAAAGTTATATTTCGCAATATATACCCTGCCGTTAAAAAAGAGTAGACAGTAAAATAATGAGTTAAAATTATCGCTCAATCTGCATGCTGTCTGTCGCCTACAAACTTTTCACTGCAGTCATCCTAAACAGGATTGACAGAACACTGGACGAAGGAGAGCCATGTGAGCAAGCATGGTTTCGAAAACGATTTAGTACGATGGACCACATCCATACGGTAACAAGGCTCATTAAAAGTATCGCGAGAGCACAAAAGACCGCTCTGTATTATTTTCATCGGTTTACAGAAGGCTTTTTGATTCAACTGAGATGGAAGCAATCATGGAAGCCCTTGATAGTCAAGGAGTCCCTACTCAGTACGTAAAGATTCTTCGTGAGCTGTACAAAATTTTCACAACCAAGATTTCACCATTCTACAACGATATTAACATCGACGTCAAAAGAGGAGTTAGGCAAGGCGATACCATCTCGCCAAAATTATTCACCGCCACCTCCGAAAGCGTCATGCAGATATTGAAATGGGACAACATGGGAGCGAAAATCGATGGTCGGCAATCACACCATCTTAGCTTTGCTGGTGACATCGTTCTTATAATACCAAACATTAGCCATGCGGAACGTATGCTTGCCGACTTTGACAGAACCTGTGGAAAGATTGGTCTTCGACTAAACCTCACAAAAAACGATGTTCATGAAGAACGGATTGGTTTCATATGCCCCGTTCCCGCTCAACGAACGAATATCTCCGAATGCTCCAGTTATGTCTATCTAGGTCGGGAAATCAATATGATGAACGACTTAGCTCCAGAGCTAAGCAGAGGGAAACGAGCGGCTTTGGGAGCTTTCAAGAGCATCGAGGATGTAGTGAAGAGAGCAAAGAATACCCAATTCCGTACCCACCTTTTTCGACTCAACGGTTCTTCCCTGCCCTAACGTATGCGTCAAAAACCTGGTCGGTGCGTAAGCATGATGAAAGATCACTCAGCCTTATCCAACGCGCAGTCGAAAGGGCTATGCTAGGAGTATCCCGTTTCACACAAGTAAGGGGATGAGATCCGAAGCTCCGACCTGCGTCAACGATCAAAAATCAAAGGTACCGTTCTGTGCGCCAAACAGTCGAAGATAAGGTAGGGCGGACACGTAATGCGTATGAATGACAATTGATGGACAAGAGCCGTTAGTGATTGGATTCCCCGGGATGTCAAACGTACTGCAGGAAGAGCACCGACTCGATGGCCAGAGTTCTTCACGAAGAGCCTAGAAGAAAAAATATGATGCTCGACGAGTCCCTAGAGCGAAAGCAGAACCCACTGGGTTACTCTTGCATGCGACAGAGAAAAATGGAAGATTTACTAGCACCCGCTCGAGTCACTCGTCGATCAACGGGACTACAGGTGATACAGGTGATATATCCACTAGCGGAATATCCTATAACGATTTTAATAATCAAGGAAAGCGTTATAATAATGCATCACAGTAGGTGGCTAGTCATTCAAATTAAACTTCTCATAATGTGCTGAATTTTTCGGTAAACTGTAATCACTTTATCTTCTGTGACATCTTGTGCAATTTTTCCTTGCTCTTATATGGTGATGCTGATACGGTATTTCTGGCTGTTCAACTGCGCTAGTAGTTCATAACTAGTCACACAAAATGTCCGATATTTTCACATTCAATCCAATCTTTGCAATAAGAATAGACCTGTTTCATGGATTTCCATCCTGCTAAAGGAAACCTATTGGCAACGAATCAAATGTCTCTTCAACGGTCCCGGGGTAATTCAAGGAACTCTAACAAGGACTTTAAAGCTCTTGAATTACCAACGTGTTAGAGCGCGAATAATGCAAAATTGTTCAAGTAGATGGTAAGTGTATAAGATATCATACTTACATAAATACGGTCAACAACATTGAGAACATGAACGGCAAGTGGTGAAGAATTGCATTCTTCGTCAATCTTTTCTTTTAGTCGCTGAAAAACAATTTGATTCCATTATGTTATTAGATAGATGGTTCTCTTCAATCCCCATGCCTTTAGTTAGACATTGACACATATCTCCTGCACTCTATCGCGATTTGGCCGCTTGTGACGAAGTTTAATTTAGCATCGGATGCGGAAATGGCTAAAATCGTTTACTAATTCGCGGTTTGGCCTCTAGAATGTAACGGTCGATGCTGATTTTTCGATAACAGACAGCATGGACAGACATTGAGTTAAGGACTTGGAAACCTAGAATACTTACAGAAGCTTTTATCTATTGCTCTAGGGGGATTAATGCTTACTATATGTTGCCATTTACCTGCGCTTTTGTGAAGCGTTTGATACCATTCTTTTGTTCTCATGATCGTTTCGTCTGCCCATTGCCGTCTTCCACTTACATGGTTTTTTCTATATTTCATCATACTTGCCTCTTAGGTACTGCTGATGTGTTTTTTCTGCACGTTGCAGTTATTTAAATCGACTATCGTTATCCACGAGCTTTACTTTCCAGCGATTAAATTTTGTATCATCATGTTATATAACCCAGTGACCAAGGAACTCATTTCGATTTAGATGAAGTCGTCGTTGACAGCGACTAAGAAGAAGCTGAAGACTCAACAGACAATGTAAATTTAGCTGTGCTTTATGGATGTGAGTGACATAATGGCTTCTAACAAACGAATAGATCACATGCACACTTTCTTCTTCTACGATTTTTCTGCGGCACCGAGGTAAAACTGCGTCTGAGTTTTCTCAAAAAATTGCTTGCTGTACTGTCATCTAATCGTATCACGATCCAAACCAGACGTGTGCCAAGGACATTGACAAGCTATGTTGGATGCCATGATACAAGGATCTTTTCAAACTGTCATGACATCAAATATGCTTTAAAGTACACAAAACAGGTTTGCACAATTTGTAAGAGATTTGGATATTAACGATTTGGAAGTGCAGAAGCATTGTTTCTGTAAAAAATAAAGCTCTCAGCGTTCATCAATCTCTGAACGATGCGCCATGGATTCGACTTCATTAAACATCGTTTGGAAGTGATTGAATGCATATATCGCCTGTATAATGACTCGCAGTGGCCTACCGTTGTATCGAGTCAGTGCTGCTATCCTCCCAGAAAAGTCCGGTACCAATTTGCCGACCCCGAAGGGAGGGAAGGCTTGGTGGGCCATAGGCGCGGGGATGGATTCCACGTTTGTGTTGCAGGGCGCCTTCGACCACTGCGCCACAAACGCCACTGTTTCTATATTGGTCATGAAAAGGTGTATAATCTTTGTAAGATACTTTTGTATGGTGTAAGTTAATGCTTTGTGTAAAAACTTTCTATGTAAAGTAAGAATTACCGATTGTAAACAAATAGCTTCCGTGCTCGGAGGCGCCGTGCAACACACACATGGGATCAATCCCACGCCCATGGCCCACTAAGCTTTCCATTCCTCCAGGGTTGGAAAATTGGTGCCAAGTTGTGCCTGGGGAGGATAGCAGCACTGGCTGGACACATCGGTAGGCCACCACGAGTCACTGTAAAGGCCAGAAATACATCCAACCACCTCCAAACAATGCTTAATGAAGTCGAATGCATGGCGCATCCCTTAGGGACTCATCAACGCCGAGAGCTTTATCCTTTTATCTTTTACACAAAAAGCTCGTATGTGAACATTGTTGGATACATGTGAATAGTTTAAATTTGAAGTAAAAGTTGTCTGTGTGCAGAAATTTCAATTGTGTTGCATTTTGTAACTATAATAGAGATATGTATCGTACATTATGTAGAAGGAGGAAAAAATAGGACAAAATGAAATAAGACACAATTTAGTCAAATCAGTTAACTAGCGGTTTGGTAAGCTGTAGGAACTTTAGGTTATAAAAGTAAGAATTTGTGAGCACGCGCTCAGAAAACGGCAGTGGTTGTGCGAATCGAAATTGAAGCCTGCTTTTGAAAGCATGCTGCATGGTATCACATCGATGAAGAACACTGCTAGCCTCTCTTTTGGACACAAACGGTAATTTTGGTGACTTTTAGTATACATTTATATTAGAATCACTTCTATGCAAGTCTCCTCGGGTCTCACGGCATGTCAAGCTCACTGGAATATTATAAATGACTGAATGATTAAAATTCTTCACAACGACCCTAGATAAAAGATATGATACACAATCAGTCCCTGCAGCGAGCGCAACCCAGTGGGGAGGTGAGGGGGGGATTCTGTTTTTTCATTCGATTCACTAGACTTGTTCGACGACCAAAGTGTACTACATTCTAGCATAGTGTCTCGAAACTTCACAATTTGTTTTGCTAAGTACAGTGGACTTGACGGAGAAATTTCTCTGAAAATCAGTTCGGCGTAAATTACTAGGTGTAAAGAATAGCAATCTGGGTTTAACCGCTGGTTCACTTATCTGTTTTCCATATGCTATAGAATGAATATACGCTCTCAACAGAAAAAAAACATCGTGCAGTGAAATAAACCACCGGAAAGAAGACGTTTTTAAATGAAAGAGTCGTGTCCACTTCGGAAGTTAATATGCGCATTGAATTCAATGCTATTTGCCCGTTGCTGCGCGGCATTTACCAACGGCAGATGCCATAAGAAGCTTTGTGCAAACCAATTCTGATTACATTCTACACAAAAAGCTAGTGAAATAGGTCCTAGTTTCAAGGAGCCACAGTGATTTTATCGAAATGATCTGTCACTTGGTGTTTTTAAGAAAAGCATTAATGACAGCTCACCTCTGGTAACTCGCTTATTGTGCATTCTTTTTCACATGTGCATACCATGTAATGCCCTTTTTTCAACTCTACACTTACCCTACAAAAAAATTTCAAAGAATATTACTATGGATAAGAAGAAATTCTACAAAGGGGAAAGTAACTTCGAGTTTTCTTTGGCGTTTTTCGTTGAAGAAGCAGCTTTTACAGCATGATCTATAGGAAGACAGTTCCGTTCTTTGTAATACCTCAAAACCTCAAATGAACAGTCCTGTGGTCTACGTGGCTTCTTTGAGTAGAAATCGTTAACCAATTGATGCTCAACATATTTCGTCGGTCATGTGAACGGGATGATACGTAAACGTTTTCAAATAGATAAGTCTTTTGGTAACCAAATCATTGATAACATAAAGCAAAGGACATTTTGCCGACATTCTATTTCATACGAACTGCCATTGTTGAGTTAATGCGAAGTTGTAAGATTTATACTCATTAATTATTGATGCCGATTGTTTACATAGACTCGGCCTTTTTAAGTTATTAAGAAACCCTTGAATTGTTGTCTATCACAAGTTCCAGCTATGCTAAACATAATCTAGGCTATAACACCATAAGTGGCTACGCGTGTGGCGCAGTGTTTGGAGGCGCCACTACGACAGACACGTGGAATCGATCCCCGCGCCCATGGCCCACCAAGCCATCCATCCCTCCGGGGACGGCAAATTGGTACCAGACTTGTCTGGGAGGATGGCAACACTGGCTCGATGCATCGGTAGGCCACCGCGAATCATTGTAAAGGCCAAATATGCCTTCAATCACCTACGACGATACTTAATGAAATCGAATGCATGGCGCATCCAGGGATTCATCACCGCCGAGAGCTTTATCCTTTTTCTATGATGGTAATTAACATTTTTTGAGTAACCAAGAGGTTGTTCAAACTCAGTCAAGCACTTTCATAGCTCAAGCAGAAGAACACAATCCTTAAATATCACTAGCTTTGAAAACAGCTTCTTTTAAACGCTCTTCCTTTATTATAGTGGCAACTTTTTATTTGTTGCCTATTACGACTTTCCACGCAGGGCACCATGTGAAACACAACCACTATGTCACGAGGTTTTTCCAAAACTTGGACCTCAGGACCTGCGATTACCCTTCCCGGGCAATCTTTATTTAGTTTATTTGCTTTCCAGGTATTGCTGGGGCCTGCTGAACAGAGTCTCACATGGGTGACGAATGTACCTGGCTGTGGTCAAAAAATCAGCTTGAGTTATGGTACGAGGTCAAGTGTGATCACAAGGCACTGCTCCTAGCGGTTCATTTTTGGATTTTTGGAGCTTATCCAGAACGCCTCAAGAATTTTAAGCGCAGCTGTTTCGGATGTGTGTGAGAGGATAATAGCTTATTTCGTTGCAAATGAAATACGGGACAAATCGGAACTTATCATCACCGGGCTTAGCGTTTGGCGACATGGTGTCCCCACCGAATCTATCCTGAAGAGCTACGGTTTCGTAGCTATTAGAAATAGCTATTTCTGCGGCGACTACAGGATTCTTCCTCCTGTTCCCTTCCTGAGTAAGCACTGGTTCGAGACATGCTTCTCACAAGCGCCCCCTACTAGGTGTAAAAGTGAGAGGAGAGGCAGTGAACATTACTGCACGAGATATTATGCCTGTGTGACGGAGTCAGGAAATAGATGAAGTGCATTGCATCGTATGGGTCTCCATCTCAGGTTTTGATACATAAAACTTACTAATGGCAACTTTTGCATTCATTCAAGAGCTTGCCCAAATCACATGTTGCTCCAACCGTGGTCCGTGTAAAGCTATCCTCCACCCATAGTATTTTACAAGAAGCTTTTTCGAACTGGCTCATTGACAGGTAATTTGATTGCTCGTTAACTGTTATTCAAATTCCAACCGCCATGGAGAATCGTGATGTTGTGTGGAAAACATGTGTATAATAAGAAGCATAGAAAAAAATCAATAAACTCAAAACCTTAATGATGCTGAGATATTTGCAAAACTCCGCAGCGCAGGTGTCTATGGTGGGGAACGAACGCGCTATTGTCCTTCGTTTCCCGGGAGTAGTGCGCTCACCACCACACCATGCGGGTCCTTCGTTTCGCCTGTCTCTCAGCTAGTTCTATTGATCTTCTGCCATCAGCAATCACCCGTCAGCGGGATTGATCTGGAGAGCCCAAATCGGCAATGAACCCTGTTAAGCTGAGGCTGCAGTTACAATGACAATTTTAACTTATTATTTACTGCCTACTCTTTTTTTAACGGCAGGGTATATACTGCGAAATATAACTTTAATGATGCTAAGATATTTGCAAAACTCCGGACCGCAGGTGTCTATGGTGGGGAACGAACGCGCTATTGTCCTTCGTTTCCGGGGAGTAGTGCGCTCACCACCACACCATGCGGGTCCTTCAGTGATTGCTGATGGCAAAAGATCAATAGAACTAGCTGAGAGACAGGCGAAACGAAGGACCCGCATGGTGTGGTGGTGAGCGAGCTACTCCCTGGAAAGGACAATAGAGCGTTCATTCCCCCACCGTAGACACCTGCGGTCCGGAGTTTTGCAAATGTCTCAGCATCATTGAAGTTATATTTCGCAGTATATACCTTGCCGTTAAAAAAAGAGTAGGCAGTAAATAATAAATTAAAACTGAAAACCGTTTCAGATTCTGACAGGATTGCGGTTGTATTTGGTTCATAGTAACAAAGAACAGCATACAACTCTTAGAACGATAGGGAAAAAGTGTTTTCTGTAATTCTATTTTGCTCCTAAACACCTATTCTTTCCGGTCATCGAAAAAATTACCGGCTATTTTCGAAAAACCAGTAGGTCTGTTACTCACGTTAGATCAGGGATCGCCTCAAGCTGCAAACACACAGATTTGTACTTTGGGCGTTAAGGTTTTCTAGCCTAGTAAGGATTGTTACAGCTACAACTGTGCATTCGTAGAATGCTACTATACATACTGCCATGGTGTACGCTCTTATGGTGTTCTGAAGCTGAATAGACTTCAAAAGAAGTGAGGGTACGTTTTCTAGCCATGAAAGCCGGCCACGTGCGAAATTAGTGTGCGAGTAACTCATGTTAACCAGTTATTGAAAGGGATTATAAAAATTGCAGACGATTTATAAAGCACAAAACTTATACGCACGAACATCGCAGCATTTGAAGAGCGCCACCAGTGTGGACGAAAAAAAAGGCGGAAGGGAACGAATAAGTGGTGGAGGTCGTTCTAGCAGTGGAAACGGATCGTATAAGTAACAAGTTATCGAAATGCTGAAACGTGGTCAGAAAAGGCAAATGGAACACCAACCACGCTTTTTATACGGTTGGTGTAGCCATATATGCGATCACCATAAGCAGAACAGAATTCTCCTTCATAATATGGGCGTTCGAAAAGCCACACAGGGTTTGAATTTCCCCGGAACGAAGTCCGTTTCCTAAGAAAATATGTCTTCAGAGTCTTCTTTAAAAGAGCAAATCATGTGAACCGAAAACGAAAAAAGGTGAAGTTCTCCTACATGAAATTCTTTACAGCTACTACGATCACGCTGAAGTTGACCACCAGTGAACAGTGTTAACAAACAAGCACCGATGAGCTTCATGGTTGCAAAACTAAACCCTACCCAATTGGTAGCTGAAAGAATAGAAAACAGTACCGATAAATTATCATAACGCGTACGAAGTCTCATAACGCTCTGTTCAGTTTTACAAACACGAATGTTGGTTGTTTCCACGTTGCAGGACTTTTTACGTTTTCAAAAGAGACTTTGCTACATATATATATATATATATATATATACAAATATAATTACATATGCATAGAAGCGACTGGCGTGCAGTGCAGTGATTGGAGGCGCCACAAGCGATCTATCGCAGCTGGCTCACCGAGCCCTCCATCTCTTCGGGGTTCGGCTAACTGGTACCAGGACTTGTCTGGGAGGTTGACAGCACCGGCTCGATATATCGGCAAGTCACTGCAAGCCATTTTAAAGACCATATATGCATTCAACCACCTCTAATGATGCTTAATGAAGTCGAATGCATGCTCAGCGCCGAGAACTTTATCATTTATTAATATATGTAAATACTACCTATATAACACTTTCCACTGGTCGTTGAGTGGCCGTAGCGGGCGCTAGTAAATTTTTTCATCTATTACTGTTGCGTGCAAAAAGTAGACAACGCTGTCTTTAGGGACTCGCTGAACATCATATCTTTCTTCTAGGCTTTTCTTAAAGAACTCTAAATTGGGTAGGTGATTTTCCTTCAGTGCGCTTGGCATCCCAAGGAATCCAGTAGCTAACGGCTCTCCCTATATTGGATGTCGTTTACACGCATCACTTGTCCCGAGCACCTGATTCTGGACATTTTGGCGTGTAGAAAGGGGTCTCTGGTTTTTGATCGCTGACGTAGGTCGAGGCTTTGGATCCATTCACGTGAATCATAGTGGATGCTTTTAGCACCATCTCTTCGACTGTGAACTCGGTAGCGCTGTTTGATCTTTCATCATCCATACGTAGCAACCATGATTCGATGTATGCATTAGTGCAGAGGAAATCATGGAGTCGAAAAAATGTGAACAGAGTTCGGTGTTCTTAGTCCTCTTCACTATATTTTCGACGCACCTGATGGTTTTTAAAGCAGCTGTGCTGAGGTGGTATGGCATTCTTGAACATCTTCTTTAATGTCGACGTTAGCGTATTCGCGAGCAGCTACATAGATTTTAATACAGCTCTCTTCAGCCGTTTACATTACTCTACAGGGTTTCCTTACCACTATTCTTTTAGTGTTCTCACTGCTCGTCCAATTCAGATGTTATGTCAGACGTGGCAACTGGAAATCTATTGTCTCCACTTAACAATTTACAGAAACCTCTTTTTTTGCAACAAATTAATTTCGAAGCTATAGAGTATTATTCATTGCTTCATTCATTGCTTTCGGATAAAATGTACCCAAAGAGAGTATGGCTAGTTAAGAGACGCAAAACCCCCATACTTGAATACTGTAAGCCGGTAATTGGGGGGAAACGTTTCCTCATAAACCGCCGAAGCGACATCTTCAAAGTGGCTTGGTGCTCAGAGAGTCAAGAGTGTGTTAGTCAATGCGTTTCAGCACAGTTTACCTTTTGAAACAGTTATCGAGCATTATAGTCACTTTATTTTTACAAGTAATCTACTAGCTAAAAATTGCAAATTTGTACACACACAGTATATACCAAGGATAAAGCTCTCGGCGTTGATCAATCTTTGAGGGATGCGCCATGCATTCGACTTCATTAGCATCGTTGGAGGTGATTCAGTGCATATATGGCCTTTAAAATAATTCGCGGTGGCCTGCCTATGTATCGAACCAGTGCTGCTATCCTCCCAGAGAAGTCTGGTACCAATTTGCCGACCGCGGCGTCGATCCTATGTGTGTGCTGCAGAGCGCCTTCGGGCACTGCGCCATATGCGCCACAGTATATATATACATGTATATAGTATACCTATATATCCTACATATAGCTTGACAATATTGGGTACTAGCAGCGACAACAATAACAATAACAACTTGTAATTTTTTACTTCTAATTGAGGTCGACGGAGATTACTCAAAGATTTTAATACATGCTCGAAAGCAGTTACAATCTTCCCATATAACTACCATGATCTACAACATTCACATAAACCACAGTAATCTTCACACAAATCACAATGTCTTCAGATAGAAGATCGTTGCGATGATGCAGGTGATGTACACATCACACGATCACTACTGAAACATTCCAAACAATAATGTCTCCTACAATGGCTATTCCTAGTGTGAATCTTTCTTGCACGTGTGGGCATGTGTTTTGTATGGCAAAGAGCTGTAATAGCCTATTGAGGTCGTACATATCATCTCCATTTCTTCATGAGAACACTAGCCGTACTTACCACTTTCCTGTCCTACTTCAAGTGAACAGCGGGTAACTATTTGATCACTTGTGCCTACCATTTGTTTCATAGTGGCTTTAAATTATTAGAAGCCTTCGTGACCTCAGAAAAGGTTCGTTTCATGGACTGTGAAAAGCATGAAAATGTCTTTTTTGCTACTTTAATATCACATGTATCACCTGCAGTCCCGTTGGTCGTCGAGTGACTCGAGCGGGCGCCAGTAAGTCATCCATTTTTCCCTTATCGTGTGCAAGAGTAGCCCAATGGGTTCTTCTCGCTCTGGAGACTCGTCGAGCATCATATCTTTCTTCAAGGCTCTTTGTGAAGAACTCTGACCATTGGGTCGGTGGTCTTCTTGCAGTACGTTTGACATCCCGACGAATCCATTCACTAACAGCTCTTGTCTATCGGTTGTCATTCATACGCATTATGTGTCCGGCCCACCTTGTCTTCGATTGTTTGGCGTGCAGAACTGCACCTTTGATTTTTGATCGTCGATGCAGATCGGAGCTTCGGATCCCTTCCCTTACTTGTGTGGAACGGGACACTCCTAGCATAGCCCTTTCGACTGCGCGATCAACAACGCTAAGTGACCTTTCATCCTGCTTACGCAGCGACCAAGTTTCTGACGCATACGTTAGGGCAGGAAGTACCGTTGAGTCGAAAAGGTGGGCACGAGTCGGGTGTTCCTTGTTCTCTTCACTACATCCTCGATGCTCCTGAAAGCAACCCAAGCCGCTCGTTTCCTTCTGTCCCAGTTCTGGAGTCATCATACTGATCTCCCCACCTAGATAGATATAAATGGAGCATTCGGCAATATTTGTTCCGTTGAGCATGAATGGGGCATGCGAAACCAATCCGTTCTTCATGAACATCGTTTTTTGTGAGGTTTAGTCGAAGACCAATCTTTCCACAGGTTCTGTCAAAGTCGGCAAGCATACGTTCCGCTTGGCTAATGTTTGGTATTATAAGAACGATGTCATCAGCAAAGCGAAGATCGTGTAATCGACGACCATCGATCGTCACTCCCATATTATCCCATTCCAATGTTGGCATGACGTTCTGGAGGGTGGCAGTAAATAATTTTGGCGAGATGGTATCGCCTTGCCTAACTCCTCTTTTGACGTCAGTGATAATATCGTCGTAGAATGGTGATACCTTGGTTGTGAAATTTTTTTACAGCTCACGAAGAATCTTTATGTACTGAGGTAAGGACTCCTTGACTATCCAGTGCTTCCAAGACTGCTTCTATCTTGACTGAATCAAAGGCCTTTCGTAAATCGATGAAGGTGAGACAGAGCGGTCTTTTGTACTCTCGCGATACTTCAACGAGCCTTGTTACTGTGTGGATGTGGTTAACCGTATAAATCCTTTTCGAAAACCCTGCTTGCTCACGTGGCTCTCCTTCGTCCAATGTTGTGTCAATCCTGTTTAGGACGACTCGAGTGAAAAGTTTGTAGACGACAGACAGTAAGCAGATTGGACGATAGTATCCGATATCCTGTAGGTCACCCTTCTTGAACAATAACACGGTCTTGCTGGTCTTCCAGTGGGTAGGGACCTTGCATTCAGACAGGTAACGTGTAAAGAGCCGAGCCAGTGTGTTTACGAGGACTAACGGAAGGTTCTTCAGGTGTTCTGGTCTTATCCTGTGCGGACCTGGTGTTGTTCGATGTTTCACCGACGAAATGGCATTTCGGATTTCGGAAGGAGAACCGGTGGTACAACATATCCGTCCTCCTTTATTTCATATGACGGAAGATGGACGTGGCTATCGAAGAGATCTGAGTGGTACTCGTGAATAATTTTCTCCATTGCCTTTCTGGACGCTGTAACTGTTCCGTCTGGGCTTCGGAGTGCAATCATCTTGGTCTTGTGCTTGGCGAAGCTTTGGTGGGCTTTGCGAATGCTTTCCTCAGCCTCTGCAGCCTCGACCATTACTGGTGCTCGTCTCTCTAGAAGATCTTCTTTTATAGGCTGTCTGCATTGTTTTGCAAGTTCGCACGGTTAGTTCGCGGTTGCATGCAGCTTATGCGATTTCACGCTGACGTATCAGCTAAAATTTCTAGAGACAGACGTCTCTTGGTAGCTTTCAAACTCTCGACATTCACGGCGCTAACGTGAAGATGTTGAAGAGTCTATCGTATTCCTCGTCGATGGTATAGACAACAGCGTCTTCCCAACAGCAGACTAATGAATCGAATAAGTCCCAGTTTGCGGTGGTTCTGGGACCTCGGTTTCTGAATTTAGCGCCTTTTTTCGCCTTTGCGCGAGAAATAGAATCTTGCACTAAGGAGACGGTGGTCCGATCCCATGTAGAATTTTGGGTCAACAGCGAAATTGGTTAGGCAATACTTTCTATTTACTATGATGTGTTCTATTTCTTTATGGTACTCTCAATTGGGGGACTCCCACGTCCAGCGCTGAGGGTGGGGCTTCTGGAATTGTGAGTTACCATGGATTGTCTTGGCCGTCATGATAAACTCAGACAGCCGCTCACCTTGTTCGTTCCATTCTAATCCGTTGGTCCCAATGTGACGTTCTTCAGACGTTCTTCTTGGTCCAATCTTGGCGTTGAAATCTCCAGTGATGACCTTGAAGAATGTGTGGTCTTCTCTGTAGAACTTCTCCAAGTCCACATGGAACGCTTCGACTTCTTCTTCGTCATAGTTTGATGTCGGCGCGTAAACGACGAAGATTGTCAAAGTCGGTATTGATCCACATCTTTTTAATCGTAAACGTCCGATTCGGGTTGTTAGTTGTTCGAATGAATCAATGTTCATGGACAAACTCGTGTTGACGAGAACGCCGACGCCGCGGACTCCTCTACTGTTGCATGTTCCGAGGAACAGTTCTTCTCTGGTGTCACAGGCGGCGTTGAATGGTGGCGTCATCTCGTCTCGGGTACCTTATTGTTCTTGCTTGTATGAGCAAATCTTCTATTGAGGACTCGGATGCAAGTGTACGTGCATTGTAGGTACAGAACGTCACCATAGTTCTTTAAAACCCAGGCAGCTTCCATTGGCCCTGAGATTTTAGCAGCCTCTCCGTACTCGTCCTACCCAACGCTGCGAAATTGGAGGCTCTTTCGGGGTAAGGGGAATGAGGCCCGTTTTTTTTTACTGTGTTTAACATTTTTGATACCCACGTATAGCTTGCTGGACTCTAAACGTGGGGGCTTGGTATACTCACGGCTAGCTTGCCAGGCTCTCCCAGAGTGGACGTGGAGCTTATTTGTTGGAGGCGACTCCTAACGGCCTCCCATATACTTCCCTGTCACTTGATTGCAGGCTTTTTGGCCTAATTGACTCGTAGAATACAATCTGCATAAACTAGGACGTACCCACACACGCGTGCATGAATACAAAGTATGTGCCAAATTGGCGCAGCAGAAACAGGGAGTCCATCCTCTGGATCCACCTGCGTCTCAGGGAAACATACTGTCGCTCTTGGTCCGTGATTAACCCTCTATCCGCCACCGGGGGACGCGTCACGTAGCCTCGCGACTAACCGGCTGTCGGGATCCCTCATGTGAGAGAGATCCGTTGACTTCAATATACCTCTCCGATTCTATTGCGCTACCAAATGTCGCTGTTCAACTTTCAGTGGATGAGTTGTCTAGGAAGCCTCTGCCCGTTTTTGCTACAGCAACAGCAATAAGAGGGAGCCTCCAGCAAGGGTAATGGCAAGTTTGAAGCCCATTTGAGGTTCCGAGTTTTGCTCACATCGTGGAACGATTCCGCGCCCTACCCACCTTTAAAAAAGAAATATCCAGTAAATAAAAGTTACAACGACGATATTTTTTAATCAACATGGCCTGGTGAGGAAGACTCAACTTGATGCGAAGGCGAAGAGGCCACCTCGAGACGAAGAAGAAGCACGAACTATCCACTCGGATCGTGGGCTCTGATGAAGATGAGGACGTCAAAAGGTTAGCCCAATAAATCAACGTCTTGTAAGTTTATGAAAGATAGAATACATGTTGATTGGTAATACCAAGGTTAAAGGTAAGTCGGCTTTAAAAATATTGATATTTTTAATTTTGAGCGACCTTTCTTTCACGTCTACTATGCAGATCTCAGCACTTGCATCCGATTTCTTTCGTTGCATCCACGAACTATAAAAGGGCCTTTTCACCTTTGAGCGTGAGTTCGATTGCTCCTTGAGGGATTTCCTTTCGTCATGAATGTCGCTGAATGCCTGTCCAGTCGATTCTATTTGGAGTAGTGAGATAGCAGGGCTAAAGTGTTCCCCACCCGGATTGCACAGAGTTAACTATTTTCAAGCAAGTCTGGTGCCAACATTCCCCTGCCTAAGAGAGATGAGAGGTTTTGTAAATTACGGAGTGATGACAGTAGATTTCCACTTGTCATCTGGCATAACATCTGCATTGAACAAGCAGTCGGAAGAGTGTATGAGTGAGAAAAGACTCTGTGGAGCAAAATGAACCGCTGAAAAGGGCTGCATGAAATTCTATGCAACTGGTCGCAAACACGATAAAATCAGAAGTGATGAAAGATTTTCAAAAATTCCACCTCAGCAAAATTACTTACACAAGCTTCAAGAATCTTTAACGGAGTAGATTCGGGGCAACGCTCCTCTGCCACTTCGCTCTCACACACATGTATTGTAGGCAAAGCATGTCAGACGTTGTGTGCTGTTGAAGTCGATAGCTCCTGGCGCATCCCTAAGCGTTCGATCAACGTCGAACAGATTCCAACTGCGCTTTGTAATAATTAATCTCTATGAACACTAAGTCCATTCTTTATCCAGCTTATGAGAACATAACATTTAAAACGCATTTTAGATTAGCTCGTCGAAATAAGAGGAAAACTGGGCGCGGTCTTGAAATCTCCGTGCTGAAGACCTCAGTCTTTGTGTTTTTGTTGGATTCATTTAATAAGGTGACGTTTGAGACAACGGTGTCTCGATTACAAGATCATTAAAACGTTTACATTAAACGGAAGAATTTCAGAATCATTTTAAAATTGCCACCACTTTTTGCTGTAGTTTGAGCATCTCAGTACTTGCTGGCGCTAGACACTGATAACACTGTGCTGCTTCTCATTGATAGGCTAACTAATATTTGGTATGGATGCCCATTCGGCTTGTCTTTCGACGTGTTTGGCTCCAGCCGCGTTGGTCCGAGTCCACTGCCCACAACCATTTGCCTTCGCGATACAAATCTTCGTAGTCTTTCGTTTTTAAAAGAAAAAATAATGTCTTTTTTGAAAAATCAACAGTTTAACAAGTTTATAGGTTTTATGTAAAATGACAGTAGAATGTTGCAAGTTGTCGGGCAGCTGTAGTTTTAGAAAAAAATTGCAACATTGATTGGAGCAAAATTGACATTCAGTTTAGAAACAATACAATTTTTCAGGAAATGCTGAATAAAGTTGTAAATGGAACAGGATGAAACGAATTTAAGAGACGACAACATTACAATGACAAAGCTGCTGCAGAGGATTGCCGACTAAACAATGTCCTTGGCTTCCAAAGCTATCCAGACGAGAGATGCCGGAGCTCAGCTCCAGGTCGCCTGACGAATTTGAGCGAACATGTACCTGAGGGAAAAACCATAATTTAATAATTTGTCAGAAATGAGGTATCCGTGTCAGCTGAACATATATGCAGATCTAACAGATAACTACAAATGAACAAGATCAAATGGAAGCCGCTGTTTGCCATCCTGATAGTTTTAGTTGCAGTTTTGAATAAACAGATCACATTCCTCATTGGGCCACCAATAGATCAATATTCGTGATGAAGCCTGGGCCGACAAGGAAACGAACTCTGTTATCTATTCCGCAGCTGTATTTATTATAAAGAATTGCTCCTTCCCTGCTTTCATGAACATCAGTCAGTGGGCAATGTGCTCGGAAATGTTGCATGGTATGATTTATTATACATCCATGATGTATCTCATGTTGGGGTCAACTGTATCACTCATTCAGTGTCATGTTTTTCGAAGAACATTTCTTCTCCTGTGTCCTAAGCATAATTTAGGCCGTTGTACTTAAACTTCTCAGCTCGCGTTAACATATCTTCAAGAAAACATTTGGTGATATTCTGTGCTTCTTCGATGTAAGCGTAGTAACCATCATATTAAATGGCACTCTATTTCCCAAACGTTCTATTATTCTTTGCAAATTATTCCTCAATTATAAATTACTTCTCCATTGGGGCCAGTAAATTGGAGTCGTTTGCTCCTGTTGTACGTCTAAGGATTCTACAAACATGTAGCTCGATAAAATCTTCTATAGAGGTTGTTGTACGCGCATCAAACCGCCTTAACTGCAGGTTGCAGATCACCTGAGTGAATCCATCTGGATAATTTGACCGCAAACCCAATCTGGGCGTGTCTACACCCACCCCACACGGGCTTTCATCAACAAGTTTATGGAAATATGGAGATAGTAGGTGAATTCGGCTCGACGAACACTATAAAGTTATATACAGACTATTCCCTACAAGTACAGAATACTCCTCCTGCATTTGCTATACAAATTCACAAGTCTACACTTGTGCATCCTTGCAGATGTATAGTTTAACCGTCACATCTGAGAGCTATGCCACGTGCTCCTATTGTTAAGATGTCATCTGACGAACCATTATTGTGATGAACGACTCCTTTGTATACTCCTTGGTAAAACGATTTCACTGTCTGCTGAGCTGTAGAAACTTTTTCCAGCGTGTGCAGAAAGGCAGGGAGTCAAACGATGGGTCGCACTTCTGCCCATGCGAACAAGGATATAAGAGGCATCATCGGTCGTCATCTCGTTCACTTGGATGCGGTCTTGCAGTAGTGACATCCTTCTTGCTACTTCAGTTCGTGTGGAAACACTCAGTTGTTGTGTAGTAGAATTTACCGCTGCCTCCTTCATTCTACCCTGTAACAGTTTTAATCACTATCACATGACATATACATTAATGTTTTAATCACTCTTGAATCATAGATATTCTTATTCCGATGTGTATCTCTCATATGTAAACCTAATTACATCATTGGCATTTATAATAGTGCACTATTAAAATTAAGGTTTGGCTAACCAAGTTTTTTAGTGTTTGAGCTGCGGCGTCCGCAAATGAAGATGCACGTGGCAAGGCAGAAGAGCATAAACCACGCGAACTAATCCAGTAAAAAAGATAAAGGAGAAAGCTCTCGGCATTGATCAATTCCTCAGGGATGCGCCATGAATTCGACTTCATTAAGCATCGTTTGGAGGTGATTGAATGCATATCTGACCTTTACAATGACTCGCGGTGGCTTACCGATGTATCGAGCCAGTGCTGCTATCCTCCCAGATAAGTCTGGTACCAATTTTCCGATCCCGGAGGGATGGAAGCTGGTGAGCCATGGATGCGAGGATCGATCGCACATGTGTGGCAGGGCGCCTCCGATCATTGCGCCACACGCGTCCAACTAATCCAAAACAGCTTATTAATTAAATCCACTTTCGACCCACATCTAATGAAGTGTTTTTACGGTAGTTGCATCCTCCTCCACACGGTGGTGTGTCTTGAGACTAACCAGCTCAACACCAGAAGAATCATTTTAAGGCGAATTTTCTTAGTAAGGTAGTAAATAATCAGATTTTTCCAGTAATACTACGTTCTAAAACGGCGGTCTGGTATTTGCACGTTTCCACTGGAATTGCTTACCACTTCCTAGTGATTGTGAAGGACATTCACCAATCGTATTTCTTTAGCTGATATTTCACTAACCGAATACAAACCATACGCTGGCTGCAGAAATACGGACATTTCATAAAGCGTACTGTCACGTTCCTTAATTTGCGTGATGGTGCGCCTCTGAAATAGAACGTCCATACAGTTTCGTACTTTTTCGCTATGTTTCGAATATCGCATTGCTTCTCGTGCACTATTATCTCCGTTTTTTAAAACAACTATTACATCGCTAAGGGCGTGAAAAATTGTAATAGAAAGCAAATAATAAAAAAAAGTCAACATTGTGATTTCGACTACAGCCTCAGCTTAACTGGTTTCATTGCCGATTTGGCCACCTCAGATCAATCCCATTGACGGGTGACTGCTGATGGCGCCGATAGATAGAACTAGCTGAGAGGCAGAAGAAACGAAGGATCCGCATGGTGAGGTGGTGAACGCGTTGGCCTAGGAAAGAGTAATAGCGCATTCGTCCCCTACCGCAGGCACCTGCGGTCAGGAGTTTGCGAATATCTCAGCATCATTTCTGGTTACCTCACAATACCCTACTGTGAAAAATTGTAATAGGTAGTAAATAAAAAAGCTAACAACTGCCGAAATTTAATGTTTAAATATGGTAGCGTTGTGGCAGAAAAAGTACAACTATAGTAAAGAGGACATTTTTTGAAATACAAATAATCAACGTTGTCTGACCGTGAAATAGTGCTGCTTCTGACACTTGTCCGTCAAGCCGTTATCGTACAAGAGCTTATTCAGTTGTTCAGCGAAGAATTTTCCAAGTTTTTCTATCAACGCTTTGTCGCTAAACGCATCTTTAAAGTCAATGTGTATTTATTCAGAAGTACTAGAAAAGAGTGGCATCTTAGTGAGGGTTAACCGGTAACAATCATTCTTCCTGAAGAATCAAAGAAAGAGTGTAATTCTAGTGCATTAAAAAGCATTTCCACTGTGCACGATACAGAAATTCTCATTGTTATTTCACCTCCGATTAAAGCAGAAAGCAACGTTTTCAATGTTCTGATAGAAATGACAAGAGCAATTTATTTATACTCACTTCACCGTGGTGTCCTTGTAATGACAAATACAATATGCAGATGGTATTGGCAGTGTGCGGCAGTTCCTCACTCCTCGCCACTCCCTGAACAGCGAAGATCCCTTGCTAAGTGGCATGAGGTCACGATAAGAGGTGTCCGAGAATCCAGTTATCGGTTGTAACTGAAAAAATCGTTGGAGATCGTTTAATAACTGCCCGTTTTCGGTTTCCGAATGATGCTTGGTGGCCAGCAGAAGGTTCCAGTGGTTGTGAAGCAATCGCACGAGTGTTGTGCAATACAGCAGCATGAAGTGGTTATTTATAAATCAAACGAAAAAGCAACATCATTGTTAAGAAGGTGCCACCAACTTTTAATATGTCCACGATTGTTGCGTGAAGATCGAAATTTGTCATTAACTCGTTAGCCTTGTGGTATAGTTGGTGGTGTATCGATGTATTCCGGTACTGAGACGGAATCGTCACCATAAGAAATGGATTAAGATTCTCGTACATTCCCAGACGTGTTTCACGAATCTAAACATAACAAAGCCGCGAATCACGTTACACCTTTTGAACTGTAACAAACTGCAATGGAAGGCACTCACTCGATCTGCATGTGGTCCATGATCGGCCATGAAAAAAGAAGAATGATTGATCAACAGATTTGCGATTGCTCTCGAAGAATTTCAGAAGTGTTCATCGGCATGGTAGAGGTCCTTCAATGTGTTGTGAGCCAAGGTTGTGGGCCATATTCGTGCGATTTTCGGTGTTCCTGCATTTCATATTTACTGACAGTACTCCACAATCGGTCACTTAAGCATTCCAAACAGAAAATTTGTCGGATAAAACAGTCTTATAATTCCTTTCATACCCACTTATGCCCCAAGTCTGCGATTCTCCTTAGAAGCAAATTAAGAGGCTAAATTGCATTTATTGCGAATTTCGGGTCATAAAAGTATTGACAGTAGTGTTGCTTGTAATATGATCGCCAGTTGAAGACACGCAGCATGAATCGGATTCACACTATTATATACAAACTGGTGTTAACTCTTTATTTCCTGCCCTGTTACAACTTTTCACGGCAGGATATTATGTGAAATGCAACCACAGTGATCATGAGATATAACTTTTAATGATGCTGACATATTGGCAAAACTCCGAATCGCAGGTGTCAACGGTGGGGAAGGAACGCGCTATTGTCCTTTCTGGGGGAGTAGCGCGCTCACCCCCACACCATGTGGGTCCTTCGTTTCGCCTGTCTCTCAGCTAGTCCTATCGATCTTTTGCCATCAGCAATCACTTGTCAATAGGGATTGATCTGGGGAGCCCAAATCGGCATTGAACTTGAAGTTAAGCTCTGGCTATAGTTATAATTACAATTTTAACTTGTTTTTTTTACTGCCTACTCATTTTAACGGCAGGCTATATATCATATATACAATCCCGGTCTCCATTTATAGATATAGTCCGGAGTTTTGCAAATATCTGAGCATCATTAAAGTTTTTGTTTCGCAATATATACCCTACCGCTAAAAAGAGTAGGCAGTAAATAATAAGTCAAAATTGAGATCATGAGATATTTGCAAAACTCCCTAACCGTAGGTGTTTGCGGTGGGAATCGAATCCGCAATTACCCTTAAAAGGCTTAAATTCGTCCGTCCTAAAACGTTACTTACTTACCTGGATACTTGAACGATCCGACTTTACGAGTTGTGCACACCCCAGCCCATTTGCCATTCGCTTCTTTCACTCGCAGTCGTCGTCCATGGTGATGATTTTATTCGAGCATAGCGGGGAACCTCATGCCGTGTACAGCCGATGGACAATGGGCTGGTGGACGACAAAGCGTACGCCGCCGACATTTCATGACGGGACCTTTTCTCCACTGATGACAAGGACCCCATGCTGTTTAGTCGGCGTATCTCGGTCTTCACTGTTTTTGTGTCCTACAGAGCGATCACATGAAAGTTTATGTGATCTGCAGCCTCAAGAACGGCAGGAGGATCAGCGACTGAAGAAAACATCACTGTATTATATGTACAGTGTAGGAAACAATCTCCATGGCGTGTCGTGCGTGTGTTCGTCAGATCCAGTGCCAGTGACGTCCTCGGCAACCAGAGATTTTGTGACCTCTCATGGGATGTCTCACGTTCTTGATGTCGTAGACTGGAGCACCCAGTGTGCGGAGTACTGAGGCAGTCTTATTGCTGGTTGAGCAGTTTGATCCTCTCTGGAGTCCTGATTAACCTTGCAGGGGCGTGTCCAGGTCTTCACCACGATGTCGATCTGAGGGAACCTTTGATACTGGGATTAAACCTGAAACGCTAGCCGACTGATTAATCATATCAAAGTTGAATGAACGTCGGTTCTCAAGAAATACCGAGTATTCGAGAACAGCTTAAGTCAAAGTCAAGTTAAAAAAAATAAGAGGAAATTTCGGTAGGTTTGCTCCGGTAACGATGTGCATAGAGTGACGATAGAATGGCATGCCTTGAAATTATCGTCAAACAGAATGGCATGCCTAAATGAAATAGGAAGTCACCGAATCAGACTCTAGAATAACTCATCGCCCTAGTAGACAACAGCACGTTGCAGTAATTTAGTTAACATTTATCCTATATAAAATGCAAAAGGTGATCAATGAATCGGATGCGTGACGTAGGGCTGTGGCGAGCCAACCAGTCACGTAATTAATTCACTGCCGCTCTTTCTATCTCAGCCCTCACTTGTTCCACAAAACGTTCTATTGTTACCTAGTAGGTCAATAATATACCAGTGAGCCCTCGGAAAGGTCAGCCCCACTGCAAGCACCTGCGGTTCGCAGTTTTGCAATTATCTCAGTCTTATTGCGGTTGCATTCACAAACTGGTGTGTTTTGAATAAGGACGAAAACTCTAAATTCACCTGGATAAGCTTTCATGAATTTTTTCTAGATAGTCCATCATTTCTAAATGACGCTCACTGCACGCATCGTCGAAACTTTTCTTCAAATTTAAAGATGACAATCTACGAAGGTCGAATGATCTGTAAAACTTCTCTGAATAGCATCACGTTTTTTTACCAAAGCTCTATGCTGATTCCATTGCTGCACCTCAAAAGCTTAAAGGTTAAAAGAAATAATACGGCGGACTATAATCATACTAAGATTTGAAATCCAGATTTAAAAACAAAACAAAGGCCCTTAGGAGATCAAAAAGTGTGAAGGAATCCGGATTACTGAGTGAAACGGAATCCATGGGCAGCTTCGTTGCATGATAACGAGCTGTATGGATTGGAGACATTGCTGCTACCCGCTGTATTAGCTGATGATTAGCACAATCAAATGTGGCACGTACTTTCTATAACCGCCTACTCGTACCACATTTTGCGTATAGAAGTGGTGCTTTAGCTAGAAAGCTTTGACGTAGAAAGTAGAGCAATATCGCAGTAGGAAAATAAAACACTTTGCAACGCAGAATTGTGAACAACTTCGTAGAATTTCGACTTAACAACGAGTTAGATTTGGCGAACTGAGAGTACATTACGTCCAAAGTACGTGAATAAGGTTGTGGAGCTTCTCGTAAAAAGTAGGATGTACTTTGACGATAAGGAATACTGGGCAATATGCAACAGGCGATGAAGCATTTTTCCGCATTGGTATCTCATAACGGTTTCCTCAAAGTGCTCGATATTAACCTGTGACAAGCGAGAAATACTTCTCCACTCGCTATAGTTAAAGCAGAGAAATTCCCGAGATTTGAAAAACGCATATGAGCTTTTTTGAATGCTGTAGATAAGAGAGGTGATGTTCACCTCCAGACATGGTCAGCCTCTGCTTTTGTTGAAGCCCATACAATTGGGGTAGTACGCGAAACCTGCACTATCATCTTGAGCGACCATTGTCTGCAATAGGGACTGCTTTTTTCTTTCTAGTGAACGACAAGTGGAAAATAGTAGAACAGCAGAAGAATATGAGAGGATTTCTTTAACGATTCCGTTAATTGGATTACAGCAAGGCAAAACATAGAAACAAAAGGATTCAAAATTTGTCACTCCTAGGTTTTTTAGTTACGGAATCGAATCCTCTTCTCAAAAGGATACACAAACAGCTGTGAAATAAGGAATTCCGTGTAACAGTGGAGACCGGTTCGCTCAACATAACACGACTCCATTACGCATTAGAATAGAAGGTGAATATTCCTTAGCGCTCACTTTGTATCCCATTTTGGCGTATTCCCATAAATCGTATGTGTAATTGTCGACGTAGTCAGGGCACACTTCCGTATTGTTTAAGTCGGGTATCAATGGAGGGAAGCCCTACCACGCCTCGGCTTCCTCCTTCGATCGACTTTCCTGAATTTTAATTCTTTTTGACGTCACCAGGTGCCATCTTTATAATCTGTCGTAATGTTCATTCGACATATTTATTTATATGATCTTATAAACTGATCGACTTTAGCTGATGCGATGTTGGTATAGTTCTTCGTTGTCGTTGTCGTTATTGTTGGTGTTGTTGGTCGATGGCTGACGTTTCGGCGATTTCGCCTTTCTCAGAGCCGTGATGTTAAGAGTGGGACTCCCAAAAGCAAACAACAGCAACAACAACAACAACGACAACGAAGACCTATACCAACCTCGCATCAGCTAAAAAAGACCAGTTTATAAGACCATATAAATAAATATATCAACTATCTACCCCGAGGTTTCATAGAAAATCGGTCTTTTGAGTTATTTCCATTCGACATTTTAGAGACATCTAACTAAGTATGCACTGATCGTGAATAAAACGATTCGTGCAAATGATTTCTACATTGTAAGGATCCTCTAAGTTTGGCGGGTAGCCCAGCGGTAGCGATGCCATTCATCGCGAGCGCGATATTGGTCTCGACCCCTTACAAGCTCACCAGGCCTCTCATCCCTCCGGAGTCGGGAAATTGCTTGCAGACTTCTCTGGAAACAGTTCGTTCTTTGCAGTACAAGTGGATGCATTCTAGCCCGACTGTATCACGACTCCAGCGACAATCGACTAGACCAGCTTTTAACAACATTCATAAAGGAGACAACAATCCTCAAGAAGTCCCCAACCCACACATTAAAAGTTGGAGCACCTTCGTTGATAATGATTGTGAGGAAACGAATCGAGTGCAAAAACGACTAGGGTCTACACAGAAGATGTGAAGCTAGGTCGCGTAGGATGAAATTAACAAACTATTCGGAATATTCAGTGCAGACCAACCGAACGCAAGAACAAATCCGTTCGGTCGACTGTTATCGCCAACTTTGTTAAGGAATTCCATTTGGACTCCACCGATGCTCTTCAGATGTTCAAGCGTTTTGGGAAGCGATCTAAAGTGTTTCAAAAACTGAACTAGTTCGTGACGAATGTTGGAAACACATATTAGAATATCTACTCCACAAAAACAATAAGTGGACTGCAGTTGGACGAGGGAATCGGAGCAAAACTTTGCCTAGTTAGTGTTGTTGACAGTACCTCTTAGCCATAAATGAAGAAGTTGAGTCGATAATGAAAATGAAGACGTCGGGCCTCGAAATATTATGAGAGTCTCTAAAAAGAGAATGGAGACATCGAAACCAGAACGTTGACTAATATCTTCCATAAATTTCTAATGGAAATGACCGTATGCCACATGAGAATAGATTTCCTACTCATCGATTGATTGTGGAAATGTGCTCTGTGCCCCTTTTTGGTTCGTATATTTGTGTGTGAAGAAATGCTTCAACTGTCTCATTTTGGTTACAACTGGTCTCGACGATATCACATTCGAATAAATTCGATGATGGAAGGTTGATCCACGTCCCTTCGGTGTAGTTGCGATCGTTGTAGTGAAAAATGCACCTGAATATAATGATCGATGAGTATGTTGATTGTTAAACTCTTTAAAGTTTTTTGGTTAACGTAACACCACTGAGAGGTCATATTAGAAAAGCTGAGCTACACTCAAAAGCAAAAAACCTTTTCTTTCTCGTTGCTACGTTGAAAGTTCTTAGGCGCTTGCACACTAAATGTTCATATCTTACTGGACATCTTTTTTTCATTTTATTTTCTATCTCGTTTGATTCGTCTTCATGTCTGCTGTGGAAATCGCAGCACTTCTCAAATTCGATTCGTTTACTCTCATCCGTTGTCCACGAAGGACTTGCAAGTTTTTACGTGTGGCTTCGGTTGCTGGTTGAGGATTTCCATTTCATCTTGAATGTTGTAGAATGCTGGTTGAGTCGATTCTCCTTGGAGTCCTGAGATAGCCGGACTGGAGCGTTCCCAATTGGATTGCAGAAAGTGGCTTTTTTCCCCAGACAGGTCCGGCACCAATTTCCCGACCCCGGAGGGATGAGAGATTGGTTGGTCGGAAGCGGAATCGAACTAGCACCATGCTCATGATGATGGACATCACTACCACTGTGCTATCCGCCCCTTATTGGATATCAGCGTCCATAATTTCTGCTTTACTGGTATCTGGTGACATGGGTAAGCTTGCCAAGTTTCTTTTACCGTAAGGTTTAAGATATTAGTGCTCGCCTCCGTTATCGTAGTCTTTCACCATATCTTGTAGATCAGAAGTACATATCTTGCCATTGGTTGCTACCCTTGAAAGCTTCACTTTCTGGTTCTAGTTAATTCCTAGCAAGACTTTCAAATGAAGATCTCCTTTTACGTCAAACTTTCTAACGATGAAACAGGGAGGCATGCGACGGCTGCGTAGAACTCAAAAAGTCTAGAGACTATTTTTTTAAAAAAATAAGGTGTTAAGAATGACATTGCTTTTTTAAAACATTTAATCCATTTTTTTTGTATTTATGCTATAGTCTGTCATTTAAAACACAAAAAGTGATGTAAACAAAAACATGTGAACAGTTCTTCGCAGAGGTTTTAATTCATTTTTTCTGCGGTTACCTCGCCTGACAATTATAGTCCTTCGCCTTCTCCTTGACAAGAACCTGAGCATCAACCAATTCAGTGAACGGCTCGTAGACGGTACAGTTCTAAATCAACACAACGCAATCTATAACAATTGCGGAATACTACGACGTCTCCGGTCGTCTTAATTGCCGATACCAAATTAGTCAAATCCACCAGCAAACAGGCTCTATGTTCAGCCTACTGGCGATGTTCATTTTTACTGAACTTCCTTTTTTTAACTCTTACAATGGAATACTTCCCACTTCCTTCGGATTGTAGCCGGGATGATGAAACTTCAACAGCTCTGGATCCAAGTGATTGTATAAGACAAGAGGGCACGTGTCAAACATGGAGTTGCCATAAATCGGGAAACTAACGAGTAAAACGATGTTTCTGTACGCTAAAAAGGATTCAAAAATGAGAGGACCCACATTTAAAATCCATGAGGCCCACGTTGTAAATGAAATTACAAAGAAATGACCTGTTTCTAAATCCGCGACGTAAAATGCAATCATGACGAAACAACAAGCGAAACAGGTAAATAGGAAACGACCGATGTGCATTTCCTGAAACAAGGAGAACTGGATAAGTTTGACAGTGAGGAGGCCAAAATGTTCTCGACAATGTTAAGCATCCTTTCGTTTTTTAGCATAACAAAGGTGTTCTCACTATAGCGACACTTTAAGCTTTGCAAAAGACCACCTTAAATTGAAAAGTGATTTGAAAAAGAAAGCATCAGCAATGGAGGAAGAAATTCTCGGACGAAAGGCAAATGATTCATGAATCAACGGCTCTTTCGAAATCAACTCATTTGCTGAAAGTCCTGGCAAACAACTGGTTTACAGGAAGGCCGCTAGAAAGTAGTTCATCGCCAGGCCTCAATAGATCCCACACGATAAGCACGCGAAAAATTTCGTCTCTAACTGTTCAAAAACATGAAGTGTGCCGAATTCGCAGTGTATAGTAATTTTGTGCGAATGAACAAACTTCCGACGAGATTCAAGTGGGCAAAATCCAGTATAAGCGAAGGCGCTGTGTATGCTTCGCTCAAGATAGTGAATTTATCACTATGCGCTACAAAAAATACAGTTATGAGTAAATGTGTACGACGGCAAAGCATTAAGCACTACATGTCGATGTTTGCTCTCCAAAAACACTGGAAATATTGTGGTAGCAAAAGTTTTGTACTATTTCCTTCCCATTTGTTTTTTTTATGTTAACAAGCAAATTATTCCAAAAGACCGACTTTTTATAAAATTCGGCATAGATAGTTTAGAGTCCCACTCGCAACATCACTGCTCTGAGGAAGGCGAAATCGCCGAAACGTCAACTATCGACCAACAAGAACAACAGCAACAACAACAACAACAACAACGACAACGACAACGAAGACCTATACCAACCTCGCATCAGCTAAAAAAGACCAGTTTATAAGATCATATAAATAAATATATCAACTATCTACCCCGAGGTTTATAGAAAATCGGTCTTTTGAGTTATTTCCATTCGACATTTTAGAGACATCTAACTAAGTATGCACTGATCGTGAATAAAACGATTCGTGCAAATGATTTCTACATTGTAAGGATCCTCTAAGTTTGGCGGGTAGCCCAGCGGTAGCGATGCCATTCATCGCGAGCGCGATATTGGTTCGACCCCTTACAAGCTCATCAGGCCTCTCATCCCTCCGGAGTCGGGAAATTGCTTCCAGACTTCTCCGGAAACAGTTCGTTCTTTGCAGTACAAGTGGATGCATTCTAGCCCGACTGTATCACGACTCCAGCGACAATCGACTAGACCAGCTTTTAACAACATTCATAAAGGAGACAACAATCCTCAAGAAGTCCCCAACCCACACGTTAAAAGTTGGAGCACCTTCGTTGATAATGATTGTGAGGAAACGAATCGAGTGCAAAAACGACTAGGGTCTACACAGAAGATGTGAAGCTAGGTCGCGTAGGATGAAATTAACAAACTATTCGGAATATTCAGTGCAGACCAACCGAACGCAAGAACAAATCCGTTCGGTCGACTGTTATCGCCAACTTTGTTAAGGAATTCCATTTGGACTCCACCGATGCTCTTCAGATGTTCAAGCGTTTTGGGAAGCGATCTAAAGTGTTTCAAAACTGAACTAGTTCGTGACGAATGTTGGAAACACATATTAGAATATCTACTCCACAAAAACAATAAGTGGACTGCAGTTGGACGAGGGAATCGGAGCAAAACTTTGCCTAGTTAGTGTTGTTGACAGTACCTCTTAGCCATAAATGAAGAAGTTGAGTCGATAATGAAAATGAAGACGTCGGGCCTCGAAATATTATGAGAGTCTCTAAAAAGAGAATGGAGACATCGAAACCAGAACGTTGACTAATATCTTCCATAAATTTCTAATGGAAATGACCGTATGCCACATGAGAATAGATTTCCTACTCATCGATTGATTGTGGAAATGTGCTCTGTGCCCCTTTTGGTTCGTATATTTGTGTGTGAAGAAATGCTTCAACTGTCTCATTTTGGTTACAACTGGTCTCGACGATATCACATTCGAATAAATTCGATGATGGAAGGTTGATCCATGTCCCTTCGGTGTAGTTGCGATCGTTGTAGTGAAAATGCACCTGAATATAATGATCGATGAGTATGTTGATTGTTAAACTCTTTTAAAGTTTTTTGGTTAACGTAACACCACTGAGAGGTCATATTAGAAAAGCTGAGCTACACTCAAAAGCAAAAAACCTTTTTCTTTCTCGTTGCTACGTTGAAAGTTCTTAGGCGCTTGCACACTAAATGTTCATATCTTACTGGACATCTTTTTTTTCATTTTATTTTCTATCTCGTTTGATTCGTCTTCATGTCTGCTGTGGAAATCGCAGCACTTCTCAAATTCGATTCGTTTACTCTCATCCGTTGTCCACGAAGGACTTGCAAGTTTTTACGTGTGGCTTCGGTTGCTGGTTGAGGATTTCCATTTCATCTTGAATGTTGTAGAATGCTGGTTGAGTCGATTCTCCTTGGAGTCCTGAGATAGCCGGACTGGAGCGTTCCCAATTGGATTGCAGAAAGTGGCTTTTTCCCCAGACAGGTCCGGCACCAATTTCCCGACCCCCGGAGGGATGAGAGATTGGTTGGTCGGAAGCGGAATCGAACTAGCACCATGCTCATGATGATGGACATCACTACCACTGTGCTATCCGCCCCTTATTGGATATCAGCGTCCATAATTTCTGCTTTACTGGTATCTGGTGACATGGGTAAGCTTGCCAAGTTTCTTTTACCGTAAGGTTTAAGATATTAGTGCTCGCCTCCGTTATCGTAGTCTTTCACCATATCTTGTAGATCAGAAGTACATATCTTGCCATTGGTTGCTACCCTTGAAAGCTTCACTTTCTGGTTCTAGTTAATTCCTAGCAAGACTTTCAAATGAAGATCTCCTTTTACGTCAAACTTTCTAACGATGAAACAGGGAGGCATGCGACGGCTGCGTAGAACTCAAAAAAGTCTAGAGACTATTTTTTAAAAAAATAAGGTGTTAAGAATGACATTGCTTTTTAAAAACATTTAATCCATTTTTTTGTATTTATGCTATAGTCTGTCATTTAAAACACAAAAAAGTGATGTAAACAAAAACATGTGAACAGTTCTTCGCAGAGGTTTTAATTCATTTTTTCTGCGGTTACCTCGCCTGACAATTATAGTCCTTCGCCTTCTCCTTGACAAGAACCTGAGCATCAACCAATTCAGTGAACGGCTCGTAGACGGTACAGTTCTAAATCAACACAACGCAATCTATAACAATTGCGGAATACTACGACGTCTCCGGTCGTCTTAATTGCCGATACCAAATTAGTCAAATCCACCAGCAAACAGGCTCTATGTTCAGCCTACTGGCGATGTTCATTTTTACTGAACTTCCTTTTTTTTAACTCTTACAATGGAATACTTCCCACTTCCTTCGGATTGTAGCCGGGATGATGAAACTTCAACAGCTCTGGATCCAAGTGATTGTATAAGACAAGAGGGCACGTGTCAAACATGGAGTTGCCATAAATCGGGAAACTAACGAGTAAAACGATGTTTCTGTACGCTAAAAAGGATTCAAAAATGAGAGGACCCACATTTAAAATCCATGAGGCCCACGTTGTAAATGAAATTACAAAGAAATGACCTGTTTCTAAATCCGCGACGTAAAATGCAATCATGACGAAACAACAAGCGAAACAGGTAAATAGGAAACGACCGATGTGCATTTTCTGAAACAAGGAGAACTGGATAAGTTTGACAGTGAGGGAGGCCAAAATGTTCTCGACAATGTTAAGCATCCTTTCGTTTTTAGCATAACAAAGGTGTTCTCACTATAGCGACACTTTAAGCTTTGCAAAAGACCACCTTAAATTGAAAAGTGATTTGAAAAAGAAAGCATCAGCAATGGAGGAAGAAATTCTCGGACGAAAGGCAAATGATTCATGAATCAACGGCTCTTTCGAAATCAACTCATTTGCTGAAAGTCCTGGCAAACAACTGGTTTACAGGAAGGCCGCTAGAAAGTAGTTCATCGCCAGGCCCTCAATAGATCCCACACGATAAGCACGCGAAAAAATTTCGTCTCTAACTGTTCAAAAAACATGAAGTGTGCCGAATTCGCAGTGTATAGTAATTTTGTGCGAATGAACAAACTTCCGACGAGATTCAAGTGGGCAAAATCCAGTATAAGCGAAGGCGCTGTGTATGCTTCGCTCAAGATAGTGAATTTATCACTATGCGCTAAAAAAATACAGTTATGAGTAAAATGTGTACGACGGCAAAGCATTAAGCACTACATGTCGATGTTTGCTCTCCAAAAACACTGGAAATATTGTGGTAGCAAAAGTTTTGTACTATTTCCTTCCCATTTGTTTTTTTTTATGTTAACAAGCAAATTATTCCAAAAGACCGACTTTTTATAAAATTCGGCATAGATAGTTTAGAGTCCCACTCGCAACATCACGGCTCTGAGGAAGGCGAAATCGCCGAAACGTCAACTATCGACCAACAAGAACAACAGCAACAACAACAACAACAACAACGACAACGACAACGAAGACCTATACCGACCTCGCACCAGCTAAAGAAGATCAGTTTATCCCACTGATCAGGTTTTGGTATGTCAAATGGACGAATGAAATTTGAGGCTGGCCATTCAAATTACCTAATATTAATTGGATTTCAGGTTATGCAGAGTATATAGATGGTACTGGTACGTTAGGATTGGCATATATTCAAAAGCGATCTATCTTATCAATAGATCCTTAGCACGTTGAACGCTATCTGACGCAAAGGATCCGTTGGCTATGATATGTGGTTAAAAACATGTTAACAAGCAAATTATTCCAAAAAGACCGACTTTCTATAAACCTCGGCATAGGTAGTTTAGAGTACCACTCGTAACATCACGGCTCTGAAGGAAGGCGAAATCGCCGAAACGTCAGCCATCGACCAACGACAACAACAGCAACAACAACAACAACAACAACAACGACAACGACAACGAAGACCTATACCAACCTCGCACCAGCTAAAGAAGACCAGTTTATAAAATCATATAAATAAATATATCAAACAAATTACGCTTTGAGCTAGATAAAATTAATAAACCCAGTTACTGCATTCTATTACGAACAAACACCTAAGTGACAGCAAAGTGCATTCGGAGTAGTTCGGAGTCGCCTAAAACAAGCAAGCCAACGTCTACTCCGAGAAAGAAAAGCAACATTCGCAGAGGACTTTCTCTAAAACCAATAAAAGCAAAGGATTCCGGATATTTGGAAGCGGAAGTATTGTCCTGTGTAAAAAAAAAGCGTTTCTGGATGAGCCGAGATCATTTGAGCGATGCTCCAGTGAAGAAGATCCGACTCGATAAGACGAAGAAGAAATTGCATTGAAAAGCGAACGACTGTGGATCATCGACTTGAATCATCGGCTCTGAGGAAGCCGAATACGTCGAAGTCTTGGCCGAATAAATGTTTGGTAACAGCCTCATGTCATATTTGTGTTATAGTATGATAGGCGCTTAAGGGGTGAGAGGTCCTGTGGTGGATCTCCAGAGAAGCCCAAATTTAAACGATTTAAACGAAACGAGTAATTCAGTTAATGCTTAGCTAATCAATGCGTTTTAGCAATCACCTTTGCCGCTTTGCTGTATGGTCCAAACAGAATCATCGCACAGCTGAGTGGTCTGGGGATGTGATTCTCGCTTAGGGGCGAGTGGCCTCGGAATCGATTGATTCTATTATTATTATTAGGTCGGTACATATGAAATGTCCGATTTCATTGTTTTTCATTTTCCGTGTAATTTTTTTCAACTAAAAAATTTTTTGTTTATTTATATCTATTACATGTTTTTTGAAGCAAAAGTCTGCCCTTTCTATATCTACTATTCTTTTTTCTCATGATTTATTATTTTAACATTCACAGGCTTCAGCTTTAGCATGAATCAACGCTATATTCGTGTCCTTTTTTTTTCTACGAGTGGAAGAGTGGACGTAATGCCGCGGAGGAGCTCGGAATATCATCTGGTTATTTCGACTTCGAAGCTAGGGAAGGCCTTGGACGTCCTAATGAACTTGACGACGACGAATAGCAGAAGCACTGTTGGAAGCAAACACGCGAAAAATTGCTCGAGAGCTTGCACTACGGTTTTGTGTAAGCACAGAAACAATTTCCACTCCTTTGAACCGCATAGGAAAGACAAGAAAGCTCGACAAGTGGGTGCTGCACGAATTAGACGCAAATAAAAAAAATCACCGTCTTGAAGTGTCGTCTGCTCTTATTCTGCGCAACAAAAACGACGCTGACGAGAATTGATTCTGTATGACAACCGGCGACGTTCAGCTCAATGGTTGGATTGCGATCAAGCCCCACTGCAGTTCCTAAAACCGAATCCCACCTAAAAGGTTGTGTTGACTGTTTGGTGATCTGCAGCCTGGATGATTCATCACAGCTCTTTGAATTCGGGCGAAACGACTACGGCAGAGAAGTACTGCCAACAAATCAACCGGTATTAGTCAACAGAAATGGGACCAATCCTTCTTCACTACAAAGGCCGGCCTCACGATGAGGAACCAGCGCTGCAGAAGGTGAACGAGTTGGATCACGAAACTTTGCCTCATCTGCCGTGTTCATCGGACCTCTTGCCTACCGACTGTCACTTCTTCAAGCAGCTTGACATCTCCCTGGGCGAGAAATGCTTCACCAACCGCGATGACGCAAAAATGCCTTCAAACGAATTCATCGTTTTCAGAACTCCAGAATTTTGTGCAGCTAAAATAAGTAAACTTAATATTTGTTTGAAAAAAATGTGCTGATTCTAATGGTTCTTATTTCGATTAATGAAGATGAAAAACGTTTTGGTTACTTAAAGTTTGCATTTAAAGCCGAATATTTCACATGTTACAACTTAATAGGTTCAAGCCGATTTTGAAGGATAGTTAATCAGTGCACTTCTGTGATTGTATTACAGCTCCGATTGTGAGATCCAACAGACCTTTCGCATGGATGAATGGTCCAGTGGTGTGGTCCTCGATCGGTATGCCGAGAGCTCCTTGTCCATCGTTAGAACAGAATGTTTAACTTTGTGATTTTTTTCAAGTTCTACTGCCCCTCTTTTAGAGGGGTGGTTTTCATCTAAATGTAAAGGATAACCTGGAACATAGATTCCACGTTTTATCCAAAAATTATGAAGATATTCGACCAACATTCGAATACACTACTTATCCACGCAACTCTTTCCGTCTCTAAAGCGGTCGCAAGAAACGATTGTCATGCCTGGCTTGCATGAAGGCGCAGTATTATACCTGTCCTTCGTACTTTCTTGATTAACACACTACAGCTTTGCTACCTATGGTGGACAACTAAGACAGCTCATAGTTAGCCATATCGGTTACTCTCTTGATGTTTTTTAAGCGTTCCACGTCGTGTAAATGAGAGCATCGTATTCTGATTGACTCACAATAGAGGGAGGGGGTTTTGGTTGCGTAATTATGTATATCCGTTTTTTTGGCAAATAGAGTTAGATTGTAGTGCAAACCAAATCCTACTATGTTTACACTTTTCTGTAGCCTTGTTTTTCATAGAACTCGGTGAATATTTATTTAGTTTGGAGTAAAAAGTTAAATGTACAACTACAACGATGATGTCGTGTGTTTTTTCTCGGAAGGGGAACTTATGCAGAATACGACCGCCTGCACCATCCATTTTGATGCCACGAAGAAAGCGGTTAAGGCAAAAAAAATTGACTAGCAGCAATTCTAACGGTGATGTACCTAAAACGGTTATTTCAGAGAATCATCATATTACAACCCTTATTTGATTGTTCAACATATGATCTTACAAAAAACTGGTCTTCACCTCTAGCATGACGTAGGTGATACTAAAGTGATTGGGTGCTAATCGATTAAAACAGTACAATTGTGAACAATAATCATGGAAGGAAAATCAATGCATGCAAACTCTAACACTACTTTATTTTAACGAATTAAACTATGGTGTTACAGAAATTTTAAATTCGATGGTATGCAGTAGATTCTGCTTCTCTCCGTACTTGCGCCCAGTAATCTTCCCATCTGTCCGGTGTTGAGAAATTGGTACTAAGCTTGTTGTCTGGGAAGAACTCCGCCCTTTCCCCAAAGGCCAGCACCTATCTGTGGTGAAACAAGTGGCAAGGATCCCAGTTATAATCTTCTCAACCAATATTCAAGGACATCCATGAAGAAGAGCAAAATCTCCAAGCAGCAGAATCAACATTGAATCCGAGGTCTTTGGCTGACCATGGATGGTAGCAATCTAATCGTGTGCAAAAAATCAAAGGTTCCGTAGATTATGTGAATTCACATTGTTTAAAATTACAATGAACAAGTAAATAAACAAAGTTCGCCGTGGTTATTCCTATATTTACAATTCTTTCAACAAATCCCATGTTTTTTCACCATATATTTTTGCTTGTCTTCTAGATCCGTAATAGATACTAGGAGTCGGTAGGACGTTTACATGAACGACTGTTGAAACATAGGCTGAAAATGAAAACAAATAGAAAGAACAAAAAATTTTTGCACTTTTGTTATTGATTAGGGCGCGTGTGGCGCAGTGGTCAGAGGTGCCCTGCAACACACACACGTGGAATCGATCGCCATGCCTTCCATCTCTCCTGGGTTGGCAAATCGGTACCAGACTTGTCTAGGAGGACAGCAGAATTGGCTCGACATATCGGTAAGCCATCGCGAGTTATTGTAAAGGCCAGATGTGCGTTCAATCAGCTCCAAACGATGCTTAATGAAGTCGAATGTATGGCGCATCGCTCAGGGATTGATCAACGCTAAAAGCTTTATGCCTTTATCCTTTTGTTATCGGTCTTTTCATCAGACTGTAGCCCAAATTGTTTTCTCTTTCCAAACCTTTTACTTGAAAAATAGAATTCCTTAGCAGGAATAAAAAAATATGCGGAGATTATGAGCATGTGAAAACCGTAAAAGTGTGTTTATCCTGTATTGAACACTCGATATTTTAATCATCTCTCTGAATTAAATTGAACTAAACGGATGACTTACTTATATTTTCAACAGTGCGCTCGAAAGGTAGAGTTTCATCCTAAACAACATAAATTTAAATCGCTTAATGAAACTTTTACCACTTAGTTGTAAATGGGCAACATGTAGTGCAGCGGTTAGATGCCCCATGCAGTACACACGTGGTAACTGATTTCCTTCCGCTTCCTGAGCGCAGAAAGCCTTCTAACCCACCGACATCGACAAGTTGCTACCAGACTTCTCTAGCAGGATTACAGCACCGAACTAGTTCATCAGTAGGCCACTGCAAGTCATCGCATATTTCAGGCATGCAGTCAATCATCTATACCGATGTTTGGTGAAGTGGAGTGCGTGGCATGTTCCTCAAGGAGTGACCAATGCAGAGATTTTTATCTTTTTACATTTGTAAGGAATTGAGGCAATCACTGTTGTAAATTAATGGGTTGCTTCTCCCCTGGTTAAAGCAGTTTTAAAAACCTAGCAAATGTAATGAAGGTCAGATAAAACTTGCTGAAAAGCACAGTTGTTCGGTTGTGTCAAACTGCATGAAATTCTAGTGGATTCGCAAACATATTATATGAAGATATCGCAATATACTTTAATAAACTTGTTTATTGTTATGTTATGTTTTATAACATGCGGAAACGAAGCGTTGCTGTTGAAAGCTAAAGAACGTAGAAATGAAATTGTAGCAGTAGAGTTGTTAAGCAGGATCACAAACCAAGGTTCAATATCGCCCTAGGGATGGACAGAAGTGAAAGAGGAGACATGCATTCGACACCATTTATACCATCATAGAGGTCCGAGTGAGCCTATCAATGCAGTGGGTTATTGCTGTTATTCCTTCAGATAAATCTCATTCCAATTTTCCCATCCCAAAGGGGGTGAGAGGAATGGTTAAGCCAGGTCTCGAGCTTGAACTGACGACCATAAGTGTGTTACAGAGCAACACTAACTGTTGTGTTTCATACTCTTAAGGCCACACTCCATTAACTGATGAAGTGGAAGGAATTGATTGAAGTCGGTCAGCCTACTGTTAAGAAAAATACAGCTTATTTTTGACGAATAATTGATATCTTAAATTCAACAAAAATACAACAGAAGGCTAAGTAGGTTTATATGCCTTTTATGTTGTTGTTGTTTGTATGTACTTTTTGAAACATGCCGTACCATTTAGGATGAAGCTATAGTCGCTATGATGGCGCTGATCGATAGGACTGGCTGACAGACAGGCGAAACGAAGGATCAGCATAGTGTGGTGGTGAACGCGTTAGCCCGGAATGTGCAATAGCGTGTTCGTCCCCACCGCATACACCTGCGGTTTGGAGTTTTGCAAATATCTCAGCATTATTGTGGTTGTATGTTGTACCATTGTTGGTCTTTGAATTGGTATTACCTTATCCCCGTTCATTTTCAAAGTTCCCCACCACACACTGCATACTACGTAACATCATCATACGCTAAGCACTGAACAATAATTTTTATAAACAATATATCCCATCAGAAAAGATGTAATTTTTGCTTTAGAAACTGACCATCATAGAAAAAGGGGTCAATTTCCGATCGCAATTAGATAAAACTCATGTCGACCTCATTCAATCTACATTTTGAAAAAAAGATAAGAAGACAAAAAAGTGGAATACGGTAAAACCGATGGCGATTTTTTTTCGACTGATGAGAAAAAATATAGATGAGCTCATAGTTTACAGAAGTATGTTACTTCGTTTACCTCAACGAGCAGAGAATAAGATTCAGCTTCCGGCGGTGGTTTATATCCGCTTGAGAGGGCGTCCAACGTTGTCGTTTCTGTTGTTAGAGGATTTGCAATGTCGTGGAACGGTTTCCAGTCTGTCAAATCTTCACCCGGAAAGCTTGTGTTGTTTTTCACGTGACTAAAGTAAAAATCTTAGAATAGACTCATTTATTTTTTGTTTCTGATTAGACCCTGTTGATAATCTGTCCATTAAACGCATCTGTGAAAGACTTATTGGGGTTACGTAGTGAAACGGCCTACGGTGGTGTCATTCTACGCCAACTAAAATCTCTTCATGAATTTCCTTTCCATTCCTTACAGCGTCAAGATTCTGTATAGACAACGTAGTCAAATACGTAAACTTAGGTAATCGTCGAAACTTGCAGAGCCATTGTGAGGTACCAAAGAGATATCGAAGAAATAATTTTGGTTGATAACCAAGCAAGAATCCTCTAGTAGCTTAAGGAAGCGCTGGGGAAGATGAGTTCATTCCAATGGCAAGAACGGTTCTGTATATACGTGGAAGCTTGGCCGGCTCCCCTTTTTATTACGATGACCTACAATCCCACATGGTAATGGTTCCATTTATTCAATGCCTAATGTTTCTTTTACACTAGGCTTCTCAATACCGCAATTCAGACATAAAAAATTAAGAGCCCATATAAAACCATTAACGATTTTAGGAGCTTACTTTCGAGAATTACAATAGAAGCACGTAAATAGAACGAGCGGTTTCTCATGTTTAAGGCAACAGGATACAATAAACGTTGAGAAGGAACACTATTAATATGAAGGCCAAAAACATAATTTATCCAATTCTGATGGTCCACAGAGCACTGACAAACAAACATTCAGTGATTAACAGCGTGATCGTAAGCAGAAACGTTGCTCAGGCTGCAGCATCTGTACTAACTAAATCAATCGGTAAACTCACCGTACTACTTCCAGTCAAGCTTTCATATTCCCCAAAGCATTGCACTACATCGCGTACGAATTCATCCTTGAACACTCACATAAATAACTCTGTTAGTGCTGAATGTTTCTTTCGTAAATATTATGCGAAACGCTTACAAACTCCGTAACGGAGGCCATATTACTCATAATTTCTGAGTATGAACACGTTTCGCAATAGCACACAATTGAACTATCTTGCAATAAGCACGATTCAGAGCGGATATCCTAAACAACACATTAGAAGGGATTTCAGGTTTTTTAACCTAAGCAAGACGATTATATATATGGCCCGAACTGAACATAAATTGGCCGTAGTTCTCGAAGAACAGTGTGGACTAAAACGTTCTGAGATCCGACGCCACATAATCCCCCCTATCCCAACATTTCTTTCATTTTCTGATGTCTTTTTTCGTCATTCATGAAGGATTTATATCTGGGTATGAGTTCGGCTGCCGCAGAGGAGATTCGTCCTCATTATGAATGTCCTTGAATGGTGGTCAATTAGATTCTCGCTGGATTCCCGAGATAGTCGTGTGAGGACGTTCCCAGTCTAAGAGTAGTAGGTAGACTTTTTAGATCCCAAAAATTCTTTCTAGACAAGGATGGAACGAATTCGTCGATCTCGGAAGAGTGAGAAGCCTGTTAGTCAAGTGTGATCTAACCATAAAATTGCATCTATTACTGGATCGCACACTGGATTGAACTGTAAATGATACAAACGTTCGCCTGAAGAACTGTTTAGGAAACCGTCAAAGATTTACCTGGCATAATTTTAATTCTGCTTGAGAAATCATTATAAAACAACACATAGTCTCTCTTACTCACTATATTGCTCCTATCCGCATCACCAACAAGCCGGTTACTGAATGCATTACAGTTATCGCCCGATTTGTATTGAAAAATTACGCATCCCTCGCCTGACGAACTTCTTGCCATATTGGCAGGCTAAAGCAGTAGAAGTAAAGGTAACCTTCAATGAACAATTGCGCTCGAAATCACGCCACTTGCATACTTTCGTGTTCTGGCACGATCCGCCCACATGAGATATAAGACGACAAAGAGTGATGACAGCTAGAAAACCACTCATCAATCAGATCTAATGGAAAATGGAACCGACTAAAACATCACAAGTATATTATCACTGTTTGACTAAAGTTATCAGCAGGCATTTATCACTGATTTGTTAATGAGAGGGAATGGAGAAGGCGATCGTATTCTGCATATGTTCTTTTTCCGAGAAAAAACATATTAATCACAATCGTTGTGGTACGGAACGTGGTAATGTTGCTAAACATTTGGTCGGAAACCCATTGTATCCACCTACATCGATCATTGTGGACGTGATAGCATGAAATTGAGAGAAAGGGTTCGCCAAGGGGGTTGAAAAAGTCTCTAAATTGCTTCGACTTCCAAAATGATCTCTGCTATGAGATTTAAAAGATGGCTTCGTCTAATAAAGTGTAATGGTAAGGTGGTGTGTCTCCTTGAATTTCTCTCAAACAAAATTCTCTCAAGTTGTGTGAGAGAGAAAACTGGAATTTTTTCCAACCTTTTTGGAGATTAAGTCAAAAGTGTTGTTTTTACTTCTTTGAAATGTTCTCGTGTTTCTTTTTTCAGAGTTTTCAGGTCGAAAATAAGTTGGCGATTCTACTGTGCAGCTACATATCAATGTATCAGCTAAAAAATTCTAGGAAGCGGTATTTGTAAATTTCACGTTTTCCAAATCTTTCGCAATGTCGTGGGAGTATAGAATGAGCCAACTGTATTCTTCACCACTATTGTCGAATCTTCGCAAAAAAGTAGCTAATGGAGTGGATAACTCTCTAATTATTTCTTTTTTCACAACGATACTGAGATATTCTCAAAACGTGGACCTCAGGCCAGACCAGGAGACGACTATCTTTTTCCTGGGGGTCGCTGTTACACACCATTGAGCCCGTTGCTTTTCTTTTCTCTCAGTTTAACGTGTTGACGGATGATTGCTGGTGGCGCCATTAGGTAGAAAACTAGCTGAGAGAAAGGTAAAACAAGACTCTTAGCGGTGCAGTGTGTAACGCGCGAACCCCCGGAAAAGGCAATCATGGTTCAATTTGGTCTAGGGTCCAAGTTTTGGGAATCTCTCGGCATCATTGTGGTGCACTTCACATAAAACTCTTCCGAGAAAAGTAACAGTATGCAGCAAATAAAAAGGTTAACATTGTGTTGTTTTGGCTACACCAATCCTGGAATTTCGTAGCTTTTTTCTTTGTTTTTGCGCGAAGGTTCTGCACAATGTAGGTTGATGGGTCTGAGGAATCACAGAGATTCAACTTAACAATGAGGTCGACCAGATTTCGTGGCACACAAATGCGCGTTTTGGGAGTCTCATTTATCCTTAAGGTTCTCCGTCTTTGGGACTCTCAGCCTGTTTGTCACAGGTTTCATGGCGGTGTGTGTATATATGTGTGTCTGTGTCTGTATGCGCGTGCATGTATGTGTGTATGTGTTATCTCTTATGAGAAATTGACCGGTTCTCCACTAGAAACAAAGCGACTCTTAATTTTGTGTATTCTGAGCATGCTTTGAAAAACAAAGACTTCTTAGTCATATGAATCGCTCGAATCAAATGATTGAAGAAAATAGTGGAACCACGATAGCGACAACATTCAGTTGCAGTAACGTTTAAAAAAGCAGAAATATAAAGCTCTCGGCGTTGATGAATCCTTGAAGGGTGCACCAAGCATTCGACTTCATTAAACATCGTTGGAGGTGACTGAATGTATACCGATTTAGGGCTGGTATCTTCTTAAACAAGTCCGGTAGCAATTTGCCTATCTCGGAGAGATAGAAGACTTGGTGAGCCGTTGGCGGGAGATCGATTCAATAATCATGTGCCTGTTGTAGGGTATATCTAGCCAATGTGCTACACGCACCTTCTGCGATTTTGAACCGAGATACGTCATGCGAAGTAGTAGTAATATTTATTTTTCTGTTACATAGGTAAACAAATAAACAAATATTTTATTATTGTTTTTTATCATTAAAAAAATAATAAAATATTTGTCAGTTCCAATCAAACATGAAAATATTTGTGACGAAAGCATTTTTGCATAGTTAACTTTTTATTTTTTGCCTATTACAATTTTCTACGGTCGGTTATTATATGTGACTTAACCACAGTAATGCTGAGATATTTACAAGACTCTGGACTGCAGGTGTTTGCGGTGGAGAACGAACGCGCTATCACCCTTTCTGGGGGCTCGATAGAACTAGCTGAGAGATAGGCGAAACGAAGGACCTGAATGGTGTGGTGGTGAGCGCGCTACTCCCCGGAAAGGACAATAGCGCGTTCGTTCCCCACCGCAAACACCTGCAGTCCGGAGGTTTACAAATATCTCAGCATCACTGAAAGTTATACGAATGCGTCGTTTTCTTGTTCAGCAATCGCGAGGTTGTTAAACAGCATACATTTACTTCCATAGAAAAACACAATACAATACAACAGTAGCTGACGTTTCGGCAGTATCGCCTCCTTCAGAGCCTGGAAGGGTATACTGACATACAATTTACTAGGCCAAACGCTTCAATGACACTTACAAAAAGACGAAAAACTCTATGGTAATTACATGGTCAACAGCTTCTCGAAAAAACTCACCGCTTTTTTACGTGCCTTCCCATGAGGAAGATTAGAACAGCTGATTATAGTCGCATAAGGTTGATGACTGCACCATCCCACATCAGAAATTGATGCGAACATACGGGGTCAGGTCGCGTATGACCTCTGGGCATTCATCCCTGCTATTCATTGTAGGGTTTTTGGCATTTGTCCAAAAAGCCTCAAGAAGTTTTTCGCGCTGGTGTTCTAGTCTCCCGCGCAAGGATATTGACTTTTACTTCAAAATCGTCCCCCGCTGTGCTTTTGTATCCTATGCGTGCCTAGTGGAGTACTTTGTCTTAGTTTTCGTTTGCCGTCTAGGTGTTCTTTTTATACGGATACACAAAGGCCCTGCCCGTTTCGCCAATATATTCATCTCCGTTTTTTTCCGCGCTCGAATGTTTTATGAACAATATACGTCACAAAAACAGCAAACTACTGAAACCACTCTCACTAAGAAAACCTTGAAGTAATCAGAAATATGCTTCAGTAACAAGAAAAGAACTCGTTGATATCACTTTCTGGACGAGACAGCTGACAACGGCACAATTGGTATAGTTTCCCCTCTTTCAACAATCAACGACACGAAACCATGGCGATGGGGGGAATACGTCTTTTGGAATGTCATTCTTGACAAGTCCAACACTTTTTATTATTAGCAGCAACTTCGCTAACATCGCCTGAACATCGATCTGCAGCAGCGACGTTGTAGCCAGCAAACGCCAATCGGCGTACGATTGCTTTACCAATAGTGCTGGTAACACCAGTTACTAGTACCACTGGCGCCGACATTACCTCGCAGGATCGGGATTAAAGGGATCGGGTGTTCTAGTCTCCCTGCGCAAGGATATTGACTTTTACTTCAAAATCGTCCCCGCTGTGCTTTTGTATCCTATGCGTGCCTAGTGGAGTACTTTGTCTTAGTTTTCGTTTGCCGTCTAGGTGTTCTTTTATACGGATACACAAAGGCCTGCCCGTTTCGCCAATATATTCATCTCCCTTCCAGGCTCTGAAGAAGGGGATACTGCCGAAACGTCAGCTACTGTTGTATTGTATTGTGTTTTTCTATGGAAGTAAATGTATGCTGTTTAACAACCTCGCGATTGCTGAACAAGAAAACGACGCATTCGTATTCCAATGCCGAGGTTAAAAGAAAGTCGATCCTGGGAATTGAAGTTATATTTCGCAACGCATACTCTGCCGTTAAAAGAGTAGGCAGTAAATAATAAGCCAAAATTGTGATTATAACTGCAGCCTCAGCATAACTGGGTTCGTTGCAGATTTGGGCTCGCCAGAACAATCCCGCTGACGGGTGATTGTTGATGGCAAAAGATCAATAGAACTAGCTGAGAGACAGCCGAAACGAAGGACCTGCATGGTGTGGTGGTGAACGCGTTACTCCCCGGAAAGGACACTAGCGCGTTTGTTCCCCACCGCAAAGATCGATCCCCTGACAGAGCCCATCTTTTCAGCGAATATGGAGTGATTCAGTTCGTTCATTGTCAAAGAAAGCGTCGCAATTGCAAAACTTAATCTGTCGTTCTCAGGTCGAATACAAGGATACACAGCTGAGTGGTCTAGTTGTATGATTCCCGCTTTGGGTGCAAGAAGTCCCGGGATCGATCCCCGGCTCAGCATATCTTTTCAACGAATACGGTGTGATTCAGTTCGTTCATTGTCAAAGAAAGCGTCGCAATGGCAAAACTTAATCTGTCGTTCTCAGGTCGAATATTATATTACACGGCTGAGTGGAATAGTGGTATGACTCCCGCTTAGGGCGCGAGGTCCCGGGATCGATCCCCCGGCTCAGACCAACTTTTCGAGAGTGATTCAGTTCGTACATTGTCAAAGAAAGCGTCGCAATGGTAAAACTTAATCTGTCGTTCTCAGGTCGAATACAAGGCTACACGGCTGTGGTCTAGTGGTATGATTCTCGCTTAGGGTGCGAGAGTGCCGAAATCGATCCCCGGTTCAGCACAACTTTTCAACGAATATAGAGTGATTCAGTTCGTTCATTGTCAAAGAAAGCGTCGCAGTGATGAAATTAGATCTGCCGTTTAAGGTCGAATACAACGCTACACGGTTGAGTGGTCTAGTGGTACGATTCTCGCTTACGGGTGCGAGAGGTCCCGAAATCGATCCCCGTTTCAGCACAACTTTTCAACGAATATGGAGAGATTGAGTTCGTTCATTGTCAAAGAAAGCGTCGCAGTGATGAAATTAGATCTGCCGTTGTAAGGTCGAATACAACGCTACACGGCTGAGTGGTTTAGTGGTATGATTCTCGTTTAGGGTGCGAGAGGTCCCGGGATCGATCCCCGGCTCAGCCCATCTTTTCAACGAATATGGAGTGATTCAGTTCGTTCATTGTCAAAGAAAGCGTCGCAGTGATGAAATTAGATCTGCCGTTTTAAGGTCTAATGGTCGCGAACCAGGACTGAGTGGTCTTGTGGTATGATTCTCGCTTAGGGTGCGAGAGGTCCCGAAATCGATCCCCGTTTCAGCACAACTTTTCAACGAATATGGAGAGATTGAGTTCGTTCATTGTCAAAGAAAGCGTCGCAGTGATGAAATTAGATCTGCCGTTGTAAGGTCGAATACAACGCTACACGGCTGAGTGGTTTAGTGGTATGATTCTCGTTTAGGGTGCGAGAGGTCCCGGGATCGATCCCCGGCTCAGCCCATCTTTTCAACGAATATGGAGTGATTCAGTTCGTTCATTGTCAAAGAAAGCGTCGCAGTGATGAAATTAGATCTGCCGTTTTAAGGTCTAATGGTCGCGAACCAGGACTGAGTGGTCTCGTGGTATGATTCTCGCTTAGGGTGCGAGAGGTCCCGAAATCGATCCCCGTTTCAGCACAACTTTTCAACGAATATGGAGAGATTGAGTTCGTTCATTGTCAAAGAAAGCGTCGCAGTGATGAAATTAGATCTGCCGTTGTAAGGTCGAATACAAGGTTACACGGCTGAGTGATCTAGTGTTATGATTCTCGCTTAGGCTGCGAGAGGTCACAAAAATCGATCCCGGCTCAGCACAACTTTCCAACGAATATGGCGTGATTCAGTTCGTTCATTGTCAAAGAAAGCGTCGCAGTGATGAAATTAGATCTGCCGTTGTAAGGTCGAATACAAGGCTACACGGCTGAGTGGTCTAGTGGTATGATTCTCGGTTAGGGTGCGAGGTTCCGTTATCGATCCCCAGCTCAACCCAACTTTTCGACGGATATGGAGTGATTCAGTTCGTTCATTGTCAAAGAAAGCGTCGCAATGGTAAAACTTAATCTGCCATTCTCAGGTCGAATACAACGCCACACGACTGAGTGGTCTAGTGGTATGATCCTCGCTTAGGGTGCGAGTGCTCCCGGGATCGATCCCCGGCTCAGCCCATCTTTTCAACGAATATGGAGTGATTGAGTTCGTTCATTGTCAAAGAAAGCGTCGCAATGGTAAAACTGAATCTGCCATTCTCAGGTCGAATACAACGCTACACGACTGAGTGGTCTAGTGGTATGATCCTCGCTTAGGGTGCGAGTGGTCCCGGGATCGATCCCCGGCTCAGCCCAACTTTTCGACGGATATGGAGTGATTCAGTTCGTTCATTGTCAAAGAAAGCGTCGCAGTGATGAAATTAGATCTGCCGTTGTAAGGTCGAATGGTCGCGAACCAGGACTGAGTGGTCTCGTGGTATGACTCTCGCTCAGGGCGCGAGGTTCCGTTATCGATCTCCAGCTCAACCCAACTTTTCAACGAATATGGAGAGATTGAGTTCGTTCATTGTCAAAGAAAGCGTCGCAGTGATGAAATTAGATCTGCCGTTGTAAGGTCGAATACAAGGCTACACGGCTGAGTGGTCTAGTGGTACGATTCTCGGTTAGGGTGCGAGGTCCCGGTATCGATCCCCAGCTCAACCCAACTTTTCAACGAATATGGAGTGATTCAGTTCGTTCATTGTCAAAGAAAGCGTCGCAATGGTAAAACTTAATCTGCCATTCTCAGGTCGAATACAACGCTACACGACTGAGTGGTCTAGTGGTATGATTCTCGCTTAGGGGTGCGAGTGGTCCCGGGATCGATCCCCGGCTCAGCCCAACTTTTCGACGGATATGGAGTGATTCAGTTTCGTTCATTGTCAAAGAAAGCGTCGCAGTGATGAAATTAGATCTGCCGTTGTAAGGTCGAATGGTCGCGAACCAGGACTGAGTGGTCTCGTGGTATGACTCTCGCTCAGGGCGCGAGGTTCCGTTATCGATCTCCAGCTCAACCCAACTTTTCAACGAATATGGAGAGATTGAGTTCGTTCATTGTCAAAGAAAGCGTCGCAGTGATGAAATTAGATCTGCCGTTGTAAGGTCGAATACAAGGTTACACGGCTGAGTGGTCTAGTGGTACGATTCTCGCTTAGGGTGCGAGAGGTCCCGGGATCGATCCCCGGCTCAGCCCATCTTTTCAACGAATATGGAGTGATTGAGTTTGTTTATTGTCAAAGAAAGCGTCGCCAGTGATGAAATTAGATCTGCCGTTGTAAGGTCTAATGGTCGCGAACCAGGACTGAGTGGTCTCGTGGTATGATTCTCGCTTAGGGGTGCGAGTGGTCCCTGGGATCGATCCCCGGCTCAGCCCATCTTTTCAACGAATATGGAGTGATTGAGTTTCGTTCATTGTCAAAGAAAGCGTCGCAGTGATGAAATTAGATCTGCCGTTGTAAGGTCGAATACAACGCTACACGGCTGAGTGGTCTAGTGGTATGATTCTCGCTTAGGGGTGCGAGAGGTCCCGGGATCGATCCCCGGCTCAGCCCATCTTTTCAACGAATATGGAGTGATTCAGTTCGTTCATTGTCAAAGAAAGCGTCGCAGTGATGAAATTAGATCTGCCGTTGTAAGGTCGAATACAAGGTTACACGGCTGAGTGGTCTAGTGGTATGATTCTCGCTTAGGGTGCGAGTGGTCCCGGGATCGATCCCCGGCTCAGCCCATCTTTTTCAACGAATATGGAGTGATTGAGTTTGTTTATTGTCAAAGAAAGCGTCGCAGTGATGAAATTAGATCTGCCGTTGTAAGGTCGAATGGTCGCGAACCAGGACTGAGTGGTCTCGTGGTATGATTCTCGCTTAGGGTGCGAGGGTCCCGATATCGATCCCCGGCTCAGCCCAACTTTTCAACGAATATGGAGAGATTGAGTTCGTTCATTGTCAAAGAAAGCGTCGCAGTGATGAAATTAGATCTGCCGTTGTAAGGTCGAATACAACGCTACACGGCTGAGTGGTCTAGTGGTATGATTCTCGCTTAGGGTGCGAGAGGTCCCTGGGATCGATCCCCGGCTCAGCCCATCTTTTCAACGAATATGGAGTGATTGAGTTTCGTTTCATTGTCAAAGAAAGCGTCGCAGTGATGAAATTAGATCTGCCGTTGTAAGGTCGAATGGTCGCGAACCAGGACTGAGTGGTCTCGTGGTATGACTCTCGCTCAGGGCGCGAGGGGTTCCCGTTATCGATCTCCAGCTCAACCCAACTTTTCAACGAATATGGAGAGATTGAGTTCGTTCATTGTCAAAGAAAGCGTCGCAGTGATGAAATTAGATCTGCCGTTGTAAGGTCGAATACAAGGTTACACGGCTGAGTGGTCTAGTGGTATGATTCTCGCTTAGGGTGCGAGAGGTCCCTGGGATCGATCCCCGGCTCAGCCCATCTTTTCAACGAATATGGAGTGATTCAGTTCGTTCATTGTCAAAGAAAGCGTCGCAGTGATGAAATTAGATCTGCCGTTGTAAGGTCGAATACAAGCGTTACACGGCTGAGTGGTCTAGTGGTATGATTCTCGCTTAGGGTGCGAGAGGTCCCGAAATCGATCCCCGTTTCAGCCCAACTTTTCAACGAATATGGAGTGATTGAGTTTGTTTATTGTCAAAGAAAGCGTCGCCAGTGATGAAATTAGATCTGCCGTTGTAAGGTCTAATGGTCGCGAACCAGGACTGAGTGGTCTCGTGGTATGATTCTCGCTTAGGGGTGCGAGTGGTCCCTGAGATCGATCCCCGGCTCAGCCCAACTTTTCAACGAATATGGAGTGATTGAGTTTGTTCATTGTCAAAGAAAGCGTCGCAGTGATGAAATTAGATCTGCCGTTGTAAGGTCGAATACAACGCTACACGGCTGAGTGGTCTAGTGGTATGATTCTCGCTTAGGGTGCGAGAGGTCCCGGGATCGATCCCCGGCTCAGCCCATCTTTTCAACGAATATGGAGTGATTGAGTTCGTTCATTGTCAAAGAAAGCGTCGCAGTGATGAAATTAGATCTGCCGTTGTAAGGTCGAATGGTCACGGTACCACGACTGAGTGGTCTCGTGGTATGATTCTCGCTTAGGGTGCGAGTGGTCCCGGGATCGATCCCCGGCTCAGCCCATCTTTTCAACGAATATGGAGTGATTGAGTTCGTTTCATTGTCAAAGAAAGCGTCGCAGTGATGAAATTAGATCTGCCGTTGTAAGGTCGAATGGTCGCGAACCAGGACTGAGTGGTCTCGTGGTATGATTCTCGCTTAGGGTGCGAGGTTCCGTTATCGATCCCCAGCTCAACCCAACTTTTCAACGAATATGGAGTGATTGAGTTTCGTTCATTGTCAAAGAAAGCGTCGCAGTGATGAAATTAGATCTGCCGTTGTAAGGTCTAATGGTCGCGAACCACGACTGAGTGGTCTCGTGGTATGATTCTCGCTTAGGGGTGCGAGTGGTCCCGGGATCGATCCCCGGCTCAGCCCATCTTTTCAACGAATATGGAGTGATTGAGTTTGTTTCATTGTCAAAGAAAGCGTCGCAATGGTAAAACTTAATCTGCCATTCTCAGGTCGAATACAACGCTACACGACTGAGTGGTCTAGTGGTATGATTCTCGGTTAGGGTGCGAGGTTCCCGTTATCGATCCCCAGCTCAACCCAACTTTTCGACGGATATGGAGTGATTGAGTTCGTTCATTGTCAAAGAAAGCGTTGCAGTGATGAAATTAGATCTGCCGTTGTAAGGTCGAATACAAGCGTTACACAGGACTGAGTGGTCTAGTGGTATGATTCTCGCTTAGGGTGCGAGAGGTCCCGGGATCGATCCCCGGCTCAGCCCAACTTTTCAACGAATATGGAGTGATTCGAGTTCGTTCATTGTCAAAGAAAGCGTCGCAGTGATGAAATTAGATCTGCCGTTGTAAGGTCGAATACAAGGTTACACGGCTGAGTGGTCTAGTGGTATGATTCTCGCTTAGGGTGCGAGAGGTCCCTGGGATCGATCCCCGGCTCAGCCCATCTTTTCAACGAATATGGAGTGATTGAGTTTGTTTCATTGTCAAAGAAAGCGTCGCAATGGTAAAAACTTAGATCTGCCATTCTCAGGTCGAATACAACGCTACACGGGACTGAGTGGTCTAGTGGTATGATTCTCGCTTAGGGGTGCGAGTGGTCCCGTGATCGATCCCCAGCTCAACCCAACTTTTCAACGAATATGGAGTGATTCAGTTCGTTCATTGTCAAAGAAAGCGTCGCAGTGATGAAATTAGATCTGCCGTTGTAAGGTCGAATACAAGCGTTACACGGCTGAGTGGTCTAGTGGTATGATTCTCGCTTAGGGTGCGAGTGGTCCTGGGATCGATCCCCGGCTCAGCCCATCTTTTCAACGAATATGGAGTGATTGAGTTTGTTTATTGTCAAAGAAAGCGTCGCAGTGATGAAATTAGATCTGCCGTTGTAAGGTCGAATGGTCGCGAACCAGGACTGAGTGGTCTCGTGGTATGACTCTCGCTCAGGGCGCGAGGGTTCCGTTATCGATCTCCAGCTCAACCCAACTTTTCAACGAATATGGAGAGATTGAGTTCGTTCATTGTCAAAGAAAGCGTCGCAGTGATGAAATTAGATCTGCCGTTGTAAGGTCGAATACAAGGTTACACGGCTGAGTGGTCTAGTGGTATGATTCTCGCTTAGGGTGCGAGTGGTCCTGGGATCGATCCCCGGCTCAGCCCATCTTTTCAACGAATATGGAGTGATTGAGTTTGTTTCATTGTCAAAGAAAGCGTCGCAGTGATGAAATTAGATCTGCCGTTGTAAGGTCGAATACAAGGTTACACGGGGACTGAGTGGTCTAGTGGTATGATTCTCGCTTAGGGTGCGAGTGGTCCCGGGATCGATCCCCGGCTCAGCCCATCTTTTCAACGAATATGGAGTGATTGAGTTTGTTTATTGTCAAAGAAAGCGTCGCCAGTGATGAAATTAGATCTGCCGTTGTAAGGTCGAATGGTCGCGAACCAGGACTGAGTGGTCTCGTGGTATGATTCTCGCTTAGGGTGCGAGGTTCCGTTATCGATCCCCAGCTCAACCCAACTTTTCAACGAATATGGAGAGATTGAGTTCGTTCATTGTCAAAGAAAGCGTCGCAGTGATGAAATTAGATCTGCCGTTGTAAGGTCGAATACAACGCTACACGGCTGAGTGGTCTAGTGGTATGATTCTCGCTTAGGGTGCGAGTGGTCCCTGGGATCGATCCCCGGCTCAGCCCATCTTTTTCAACGAATATGGAGTGATTCAGTTCGTTCATTGTCAAAGAAAGCGTCGCAGTGATGAAATTAGATCTGCCGTTGTAAGGTCGAATGGTCGCGAACCAGGACTGAGTGGTCTCGTGGTATGACTCTCGCTCAGGGCGCGAGGGTTCCCGTTATCGATCTCCAGCTCAACCCAACTTTTCAACGAATATGGAGAGATTGAGTTCGTTCATTGTCAAAGAAAGCGTCGCAGTGATGAAATTAGATCTGCCGTTGTAAGGTCGAATACAAGGTTACACGGCTGAGTGGTCTAGTGGTACGATTCTCGCTTAGGGTGCGGAGGTCCCGAAATCGATCCCCGGCTCAGCCCAACTTTTCAACGAATATGGAGTGATTCAGTTCGTTCATTGTCAAAGAAAGCGTCGCAGTGATGAAATTAGATCTGCCGTTGTAAGGTCGAATACAAGGTTACACGGCTGAGTGGTCTAGTGGTATGATTCTCGCTTAGGGTGCGAGAGGTCCCTGGGAAATCGATCCCCGGTTTCAGCACAACTTTTCAACGAATATGGAGTGATTGAGTTTGTTTATTGTCAAAGAAAGCGTCGCCAGTGATGAAATTAGATCTGCCGTTGTAAGGTCGAATGGTCGCGAACCAGGACTGAGTGGTCTCGTGGTATGATTCTCGCTTAGGGTGCGAGGGTCCCGGGTATCGATCCCCGGCTCAGCCCAACTTTTCAACGAATATGGAGTGATTGAGTTTCGTTCATTGTCAAAGAAAGCGTCGCAGTGATGAAATTAGATCTGCCGTTGTAAGGTCGAATACAACGCTACACGGCTGAGTGGTCTAGTGGTACGATTCTCGCTTAGGGTGCGAGAGGTCCCGGGATCGATCCCCGGCTCAGCCCATCTTTTCAACGAATATGGAGTGATTGAGTTTCGTTTCATTGTCAAAGAAAGCGTCGCAGTGATGAAATTAGATCTGCCGTTGTAAGGTCGAATGGTCGCGAACCAGGACTGAGTGGTCTCGTGGTATGACTCTCGCTCAGGGCGCGAGGTTCCCGTTATCGATCTCCAGCTCAACCCAACTTTTCAACGAATATGGTGAGATTGAGTTCGTTCATTGTCAAAGAAAGCGTCGCAGTGATGAAATTAGATCTGCCGTTGTAAGGTCGAATACAAGCGTTACACGGCTGAGTGGTCTAGTGGTATGATTCTCGCTTAGGGTGCGAGGGTTCCGTTATCGATCCCCAGCTCAGCCCATCTTTTCAACGAATATGGAGTGATTGAGTTTGTTTATTGTCAAAGAAAGCGTCGCCAGTGATGAAATTAGATCTGCCGTTGTAAGGTCTAATGGTCGCGAACCAGGACTGAGTGGTCTCGTGGTATGATTCTCGCTTAGGGGTGCGAGTGGTCCCGGGATCGATCCCCGGCTCAGCCCATCTTTTCAACGAATATGGAGTGATTGAGTTTCGTTTCATTGTCAAAGAAAGCGTCGCAATGGTAAAACTTAATCTGCCATTCTCAGGTCGAATACAACGCTACACGACTGAGTGGTCTAGTGGTATGATTCTCGGTTAGGGTGCGAGGTTCCGTTATCGATCCCCAGCTCAACCCAACTTTTCGACGGATATGGAGTGATTGAGTTTCGTTCATTGTCAAAGAAAGCGTCGCAGTGATGAAATTAGATCTGCCGTTGTAAGGTCGAATACAACGCTACACGGGACTGAGTGGTCTAGTGGTATGATTCTCGCTTAGGGTGCGAGAGGTCCCGGGATCGATCCCCGGCTCAGCCCATCTTTTCAACGAATATGGAGTGATTCGAGTTCGTTCATTGTCAAAGAAAGCGTCGCAGTGATGAAATTAGATCTGCCGTTGTAAGGTCGAATACAAGGTTACACGGCTGAGTGGTCTAGTGGTACGATTCTCGCTTAGGGTGCGAGAGGTCCCTGGGATCGATCCCCGGCTCAGCCCATCTTTTCAACGAATATGGAGTGATTGAGTTTGTTTCATTGTCAAAGAAAGCGTCGCAATGGTAAAACTTAATCTGCCATTCTCAGGTCGAATACAACGCTACACGGCTGAGTGGTCTAGTGGTATGATTCTCGGTTAGGGTGCGAGGTTCCCGTTATCGATCCCCAGCTCAACCCAACTTTTCGACGGATATGGAGTGATTCAGTTCGTTCATTGTCAAAGAAAGCGTCGCAATGGTAAAACTTAGATCTGCCATTCTCAGGTCGAATACAACGCTACACGACTGAGTGGTCTAGTGGTATGATTCTCGCTTAGGGTGCGAGGGTCCCGGGATCGATCCCCAGCTCAGCCCAACTTTTCGACGGATATGGAGTGATTCAGTTCGTTCATTGTCAAAGAAAGCGTCGCAGTGATGAAATTAGATCTGCCGTTGTAAGGTCGAATGGTCGCGAACCAGGACTGAGTGGTCTCGTGGTATGACTCTCGCTCAGGGCGCGAGGTTCCGTTATCGATCCCCAGCTCAACCCAACATTTTCAACGAATATGGAGTGATTGAGTTCGTTCATTGTCAAAGAAAGCGTCGCAGTGATGAAAACTTAGATCTGCCGTTGTCAGGTCGAATACAAGGCTACACGGCTGAGTGGTCTAGTGGTATGATTCTCGCTTAGGGTGCGAGTGGTCCTGGGATCGATCCCCGGCTCAGCCCATCTTTTCAACGAATATGGAGTGATTGAGTTTGTTTATTGTCAAAGAAAGCGTCGCAGTGATGAAAACTTAGATCTGCCGTTTCTCAGGTCGAATACAACGCGATACACGGGACTGAGTGGTCTAGTGGTATGATTCTCGCTTAGGGGTGCGAGTGGTCCCGGGTATCGATCCCCGGCTCAGCCCAACTTTTTCAACGAATATGGAGTGATTGAGTTCGTTCATTGTCAAAGAAAGCGTCGCAGTGATGAAATTAGATCTGCCGTTGTAAGGTCGAATACAACGCTACACGACTGAGTGGTCTAGTGGTATGATTCTCGGTTAGGGTGCGAGGTTCCGTTATCGATCCCCAGCTCAACCCAACTTTTTCGACGGATATGGAGTGATTGAGTTCGTTCATTGTCAAAGAAAGCGTCGCAGTGATGAAATTAGATCTGCCGTTGTAAGGTCGAATACAAGGTTACACGGCTGAGTGGTCTAGTGGTATGATTCTCGCTTAGGGTGCGAGTGGTCCTGGGATCGATCCCCGGCTCAGCCCATCTTTTTCAACGAATATGGAGTGATTGAGTTTGTTTATTGTCAAAGAAAGCGTCGCCAGTGATGAAATTAGATCTGCCGTTGTAAGGTCGAATGGTCGCGAACCAGGACTGAGTGGTCTCGTGGTATGATTCTCGCTTAGGGGGTGCGAGTGGTCCCGGGATCGATCCCCGGCTCAGCCCATCTTTTCAACGAATATGGAGTGATTGAGTTCGTTCATTGTCAAAGAAAGCGTCGCAGTGATGAAATTAGATCTGCCGTTGTAAGGTCGAATACAAGGTTACACGGCTGAGTGGTCTAGTGGTATGATTCTCGCTTAGGGTGCGAGTGGTCCCTGGGATCGATCCCCGGCTCAGCCCATCTTTTCAACGAATATGGAGTGATTGAGTTTGTTTATTGTCAAAGAAAGCGTCGCAGTGATGAAATTAGATCTGCCGTTGTAAGGTCGAATGGTCGCGAACCAGGACTGAGTGGTCTCGTGGTATGATTCTCGCTTAGGGGTGCGAGTGGTTCCGTTATCGATCCCCAGCTCAACCCAACTTTTCAACGAATATGGAGTGATTGAGTTCGTTCATTGTCAAAGAAAGCGTCGCAGTGATGAAATTAGATCTGCCGTTGTAAGGTCGAATACAAGGTTACACGGCTGAGTGGTCTAGTGGTATGATTCTCGCTTAGGGTGCGAGTGGTCCTGGGATCGATCCCCGGCTCAGCCCATCTTTTCAACGAATATGGAGTGATTGAGTTTGTTTATTGTCAAAGAAAGCGTCGCAGTGATGAAATTAGATCTGCCGTTGTAAGGTCGAATGGTCGCGAACCAGGACTGAGTGGTCTCGTGGTATGACTCTCGCTCAGGGCGCGAGGTTCCGTTATCGATCTCCAGCTCAACCCAACTTTTCAACGAATATGGTGAGATTGAGTTCGTTCATTGTCAAAGAAAGCGTCGCAGTGATGAAATTAGATCTGCCGTTGTAAGGTCGAATACAAGGTTACACGGCTGAGTGGTCTAGTGGTATGATTCTCGCTTAGGGTGCGAGTGGTCCCTGGGATCGATCCCCGGCTCAGCCCATCTTTTCAACGAATATGGAGTGATTGAGTTTGTTTATTGTCAAAGAAAGCGTCGCAGTGATGAAATTAGATCTGCCGTTGTAAGGTCGAATGGTCGCGAACCAGGACTGAGTGGTCTCGTGGTATGACTCTCGCTCAGGGCGCGAGGTTCCGTTATCGATCTCCAGCTCAACCCAACTTTTCAACGAATATGGTGAGATTGAGTTCGTTCATTGTCAAAGAAAGCGTCGCAGTGATGAAATTAGATCTGCCGTTGTAAGGTCGAATACAAGGTTACACGGCTGAGTGGTCTAGTGGTATGATTCTCGCTTAGGGTGCGAGTGGTCCCTGGGATCGATCCCCGGCTCAGCCCATCTTTTCAACGAATATGGAGTGATTGAGTTTGTTTATTGTCAAAGAAAGCGTCGCAGTGATGAAATTAGATCTGCCGTTGTAAGGTCGAATGGTCGCGAACCAGGACTGAGTGGTCTCGTGGTATGATTCTCGCTCAGGGCGCGAGGTTCCGTTATCGATCTCCAGCTCAACCCAACTTTTCAACGAATATGGTGAGATTGAGTTCGTTCATTGTCAAAGAAAGCGTCGCAGTGATGAAATTAGATCTGCCGTTGTAAGGTCGAATACAAGGTTACACGGCTGAGTGGTCTAGTGGTATGATTCTCGCTTAGGGTGCGAGTGGTCCTGGGATCGATCCCCGGCTCAGCCCATCTTTTTCAACGAATATGGAGTGATTGAGTTTGTTTATTGTCAAAGAAAGCGTCGCAGTGATGAAATTAGATCTGCCGTTGTAAGGTCGAATGGTCGCGAACCAGGACTGAGTGGTCTCGTGGTATGATTCTCGCTTAGGGGTGCGAGTGGTCCCGGGATCGATCCCCGGCTCAGCCCATCTTTTCAACGAATATGGAGTGATTGAGTTCGTTCATTGTCAAAGAAAGCGTCGCAGTGATGAAATTAGATCTGCCGTTCTCAGGTCGAATACAAGGCTACACGGCTGAGTGGTCTAGTGGTATGATTCTCGCTTAGGGTGCGAGTGGTCCTGGATCGATCCCCGGCTCAGCCCATCTTTTCAACGAATATGGAGTGATTGAGTTTGTTTCATTGTCAAAGAAAGCGTCGCAGTGATGAAATTAGATCTGCCGTTGTAAGGTCGAATACAACGCGTACCACGACTGAGTGGTCTAGTGGTATGATTCTCGCTTAGGGGTGCGAGAGGTCCCGGGATCGATCCCCGGCTCAGCCCAACTTTTCAACGAATATGGAGAGATTGAGTTCGTTCATTGTCAAAGAAAGCGTCGCAGTGATGAAATTAGATCTGCCGTTGTAAGGTCGAATACAACGCTACACGGCTGAGTGGTCTAGTGGTATGATTCTCGCTTAGGGTGCGAGAGGTCCCTGGGATCGATCCCCGGCTCAGCCCATCTTTTCAACGAATATGGAGTGATTGAGTTCGTTCATTGTCAAAGAAAGCGTCGCAGTGATGAAATTAGATCTGCCGTTGTAAGGTCGAATACAACGCGTACCACGGCTGAGTGGTCTAGTGGTACGATTCTCGCTTAGGGTGCGAGAGGTCCCGAAATCGATCCCCAGCTTTCAGCCCAACTTTTCAACGAATATGGAGAGATTGAGTTCGTTCATTGTCAAAGAAAGCGTCGCAGTGATGAAATTAGATCTGCCGTTGTAAGGTCGAATACAAGGTTACACGGCTGAGTGGTCTAGTGGTATGATTCTCGCTTAGGGTGCGAGAGGTCCCGGGATCGATCCCCGGCTCAGCCCATCTTTTCAACGAATATGGAGTGATTGAGTTTGTTTATTGTCAAAGAAAGCGTCGCCAGTGATGAAATTAGATCTGCCGTTGTAAGGTCGAATGGTCGCGAACCAGGACTGAGTGGTCTCGTGGTATGATTCTCGCTTAGGGTGCGAGGGTCCCGGGAAATCGATCCCCGGCTCAGCCCAACTTTTCAACGAATATGGAGTGATTGAGTTCGTTCATTGTCAAAGAAAGCGTCGCAGTGATGAAATTAGATCTGCCGTTGTAAGGTCGAATACAACGCTACACGGCTGAGTGGTCTAGTGGTATGATTCTCGCTTAGGGTGCGAGAGGTCCTGGAAATCGATCCCCGGCTCAGCCCATCTTTTCAACGAATATGGAGTGATTGAGTTCGTTCATTGTCAAAGAAAGCGTCGCAGTGATGAAATTAGATCTGCCGTTGTAAGGTCGAATACAACGCTACACGGCTGAGTGGTCTAGTGGTATGATTCTCGCTTAGGGTGCGAGAGGTCCCGGGATCGATCCCCGGCTCAGCCCATCTTTTCAACGAATATGGAGTGATTCAGTTCGTTCATTGTCAAAGAAAGCGTCGCAGTGATGAAATTAGATCTGCCGTTGTAAGGTCGAATACAACGCTACCACGACTGAGTGGTCTAGTGGTATGATTCTCGCTTAGGGTGCGAGAGGTCCCGAAATCGATCCCCGGTTTCAGCACAACTTTTCAACGAATATGGAGAGATTGAGTTCGTTCATTGTCAAAGAAAGCGTCGCAGTGATGAAATTAGATCTGCCGTTGTAAGGTCGAATACAACGCTACACGGCTGAGTGGTCTAGTGGTATGATTCTCGCTTAGGGTGCGAGAGGTCCCGGGATCGATCCCCGGCTCAGCCCATCTTTTCAACGAATATGGAGTGATTCGAGTTCGTTCATTGTCAAAGAAAGCGTCGCAGTGATGAAATTAGATCTGCCGTTGTAAGGTCGAATACAAGGCTACACGGCTGAGTGGTCTAGTGGTATGATTCTCGCTTAGGGTGCGAGAGGTCCTGGAAATCGATCCCCGGCTCAGCCCATCTTTTCAACGAATATGGAGTGATTGAGTTCGTTCATTGTCAAAGAAAGCGTCGCAGTGATGAAATTAGATCTGCCGTTGTAAGGTCGAATGGTCGCGAACCAGGACTGAGTGGTCTCGTGGTATGATTCTCGCTTAGGGTGCGAGAGGTCCCGTTATCGATCTCCAGCTCAGCCCCAACTTTTCAACGAATATGGAGAGATTGAGTTCGTTCATTGTCAAAGAAAGCGTCGCAGTGATGAAATTAGATCTGCCGTTGTCAGGTCGAATACAAGGTTACACGGCTGAGTGGTCTAGTGGTATGATTCTCGCTTAGGGTGCGAGAGGTCCCTGGGATCGATCCCCGGCTCAGCCCATCTTTTCAACGAATATGGAGTGATTGAGTTCGTTCATTGTCAAAGAAAGCGTCGCAGTGATGAAAACTTAGATCTGCCGTTGTAAGGTCGAATGCAACGCTACACGACTGAGTGGTCTAGTGGTATGATTCTCGCTTAGGGTGCGAGAGGTCCCGGGATCGATCCCCGGCTCAGCCCATCTTTTCAACGAATATGGAGTGATTCGAGTTCGTTCATTGTCAAAGAAAGCGTCGCAGTGATGAAATTAGATCTGCCGTTGTAAGGTCGAATACAAGGTTACACGGCTGAGTGGTCTAGTGGTATGATTCTCGCTTAGGGTGCGAGAGGTCCCGAAATCGATCCCCGGCTCAGCCCAACTTTTCAACGAATATGGAGTGATTGAGTTCGTTCATTGTCAAAGAAAGCGTCGCAGTGATGAAATTAGATCTGCCGTTGTAAGGTCGAATACAAGCGCTACACGGCTGAGTGGTCTAGTGGTATGATTCTCGCTTAGGGTGCGAGTGGTCCCTGGGATCGATCCCCGGCTCAGCCCATCTTTTCAACGAATATGGAGTGATTGAGTTTCGTTTCATTGTCAAAGAAAGCGTCGCAATGGTAAAACTTAATCTGCCATTCTCAGGTCGAATACAACGCTACACGACTGAGTGGTCTAGTGGTATGATTCTCGGTTAGGGTGCGAGTGGTCCCGGGATCGATCCCCGGCTCAGCCCATCTTTTCAACGAATATGGAGTGATTGAGTTCGTTCATTGTCAAAGAAAGCGTCGCAGTGATGAAATTAGATCTGCCGTTGTAAGGTCGAATACAACGCTACACGACTGAGTGGTCTAGTGGTATGATTCTCGCTTAGGGTGCGAGGTTCCGTTATCGATCCCCAGCTCAACCCAACTTTTCAACGGATATGGAGTGATTCAGTTCGTTCATTGTCAAAGAAAGCGTCGCAGTGATGAAATTAGATCTGCCGTTGTAAGGTCGAATACAACGCTACACGGCTGAGTGGTCTAGTGGTATGATTCTCGCTTAGGGTGCGAGTGGTCCCTGGGATCGATCCCCGGCTCAGCCCATCTTTTCAACGAATATGGAGTGATTGAGTTTGTTTATTGTCAAAGAAAGCGTCGCCAGTGATGAAATTAGATCTGCCGTTGTAAGGTCTAATGGTCGCGAACCAGGACTGAGTGGTCTCGTGGTATGATTCTCGCTTAGGGGTGCGAGTGGTCCCGGGATCGATCCCCGGCTCAGCCCATCTTTTCAACGAATATGGAGTGATTGAGTTCGTTCATTGTCAAAGAAAGCGTCGCAGTGATGAAATTAGATCTGCCGTTGTAAGGTCGAATACAACGTTACACGGCTGAGTGGTCTAGTGGTATGATTCTCGCTTAGGGTGCGAGAGGTCCCTGGGATCGATCCCCGGCTCAGCCCATCTTTTCAACGAATATGGAGTGATTGAGTTTCGTTTCATTGTCAAAGAAAGCGTCGCAGTGATGAAATTAGATCTGCCGTTGTAAGGTCGAATGGTCGCGAACCACGACTGAGTGGTCTCGTGGTATGATTCTCGCTTAGGGTGCGAGGGTCCCGTGATCGATCCCCGGCTCAGCCCAACTTTTTCAACGAATATGGAGTGATTGAGTTCGTTTCATTGTCAAAGAAAGCGTCGCAATGGTGAAAACTTAGATCTGCCATTCTCAGGTCGAATACAACGCTACACGACTGAGTGGTCTAGTGGTATGATTCTCGCTTAGGGTGCGAGAGGTCCCTGGGATCGATCCCCGGCTCAGCCCATCTTTTCAACGAATATGGAGTGATTGAGTTCGTTCATTGTCAAAGAAAGCGTCGCAATGGTAAAACTTAATCTGCCATTCTCAGGTCGAATACAACGCTACACGACTGAGTGGTCTAGTGGTATGATTCTCGGTTAGGGGTGCGAGGTTCCCGTTATCGATCCCCAGCTCAACCCAACTTTTCGACGGATATGGAGTGATTCAGTTCGTTCATTGTCAAAGAAAGCGTCGCAGTGATGAAATTAGATCTGCCGTTGTAAGGTCGAATACAACGCTACACGGCTGAGTGGTCTAGTGGTACGATTCTCGCTTAGGGTGCGAGAGGTCCCGGGATCGATCCCCGGCTGAGCCCATCTTTTCAGCGAACATGGAGTAGATTCAGTTCGTTCATTGTCAAAGAAAGCGTCGCAGTGATGAAATTAGATCTGCCGTTGTAAGGTCGAATACAAGGTTACACGGCTGAGTGGTCTAGTGGTACGATTCTCGCTTAGGGTGCGAGAGGTCCCGGGATCGATCCCCGGCTCAGCCCATCTTTTCAACGAATATGGAGTGATTGAGTTTGTTTCATTGTCAAAGAAAGCGTCGCAATGGTAAAACTTAATCTGTCATTCTCAGGTCGAATACAAGGCTACACGGCTGAGTGGTCTAGTGGTATGATTCTCGCTTAGGGTGCGAGGTTCCCGGGATCGATCCCCGGCTCAGCCCATCTTTTCAACGAATATGGAGTGATTGAGTTCGTTCATTGTCAAAGAAAGCGTCGCAATGGTAAAACTTAATCTGCCATTCTCAGGTCGAATACAACGCTACACGACTGAGTGGTCTAGTGGTATGATTCTCGGTTAGGGTGCGAGGTTCCGTTATCGATCCCCAGCTCAACCCAACTTTTCGACGGATATGGAGTGATTCAGTTCGTTCATTGTCAAAGAAAGCGTTGCAGTGATGAAATTAGATCTGCCGTTGTAAGGTCGAATGCAACGCGTAACCACGACTGAGTGGTCTAGTGGTATGATTCTCGCTTAGGGTGCGAGTGGTCCCTGGGATCGATCCCCGGCTCAGCCCATCTTTTCAACGAATATGGAGTGATTGAGTTCGTTCATTGTCAAAGAAAGCGTCGCAGTGATGAAATTAGATCTGCCGTTGTAAGGTCGAATACAACGCTACCACGGGACTGAGTGGTCTAGTGGTATGATTCTCGCTTAGGGTGCGAGTGGTCCCGATCGATCCCCGGCTCAGCCCATCTTTTCAACGAATATGGAGTGATTGAGTTCGTTCATTGTCAAAGAAAGCGTCGCAATGGTGAAAACTTAGATCTGCCATTCTCAGGTCGAATACAAGGTTACACGGCTGAGTGGTCTAGTGGTATGATTCTCGCTTAGGGTGCGAGTGGTCCTGGGATCGATCCCCGGCTCAGCCCATCTTTTCAACGAATATGGAGTGATTGAGTTCGTTTCATTGTCAAAGAAAGCGTCGCAGTGATGAAATTAGATCTGCCGTTGTCAGGTCGAATGGTCGCTACACCAGGACTGAGTGGTCTCAGTGGTATGATTCTCGCTTAGGGGTGCGAGTGGTCCCTGGTATCGATCCCCGGCTCAGCCCATCTTTTTCAACGAATATGGAGTGATTGAGTTCGTTCATTGTCAAAGAAAGCGTCGCAATGGTAAAACTTAATCTGCCATTCTCAGGTCGAATACAACGCTACACGACTGAGTGGTCTAGTGGTATGATTCTCGGTTAGGGTGCGAGTGGTCCCTGGGATCGATCCCCGGCTCAGCCCATCTTTTCAACGAATATGGAGTGATTGAGTTCGTTCATTGTCAAAGAAAGCGTCGCAGTGATGAAATTAGATCTGCCGTTGTAAGGTCGAATACAAGGTTACACGGCTGAGTGGTCTAGTGGTATGATTCTCGCTTAGGGTGCGAGTGGTCCCTGGGATCGATCCCCGGCTCAGCCCATCTTTTTCAACGAATATGGAGTGATTGAGTTTGTTTATTGTCAAAGAAAGCGTCGCAGTGATGAAATTAGATCTGCCGTTGTAAGGTCGAATGGTCGCGAACCAGGACTGAGTGGTCTCGTGGTATGATTCTCGCTTAGGGGTGCGAGTGGTCCCGGGATCGATCCCCGGCTCAGCCCATCTTTTCAACGAATATGGAGTGATTGAGTTCGTTTCATTGTCAAAGAAAGCGTCGCAGTGATGAAAACTTAGATCTGCCGTTGTAAGGTCGAATACAACGCTACACGGCTGAGTGGTCTAGTGGTATGATTCTCGCTTAGGGTGCGAGTGGTCCCGGGATCGATCCCCGGCTCAGCCCATCTTTTCAACGAATATGGAGTGATTGAGTTCGTTCATTGTCAAAGAAAGCGTCGCAGTGATGAAATTAGATCTGCCGTTGTAAGGTCGAATACAAGGCTACACGGCTGAGTGGTCTAGTGGTATGATTCTCGCTTAGGGTGCGAGGTTCCGTTATCGATCCCCAGCTCAACCCAACTTTTCGACGGATATGGAGTGATTCAGTTCGTTCATTGTCAAAGAAAGCGTCGCAGTGATGAAATTAGATCTGCCGTTGTAAGGTCGAATACAAGCGCTACACGGCTGAGTGGTCTAGTGGTATGATTCTCGCTTAGGGTGCGAGAGGTCCCGGGATCGATCCCTCGGCTCAGCCCATCTTTTCAACGAATATGGAGTGATTGAGTTTCGTTTATTGTCAAAGAAAGCGTCGCAATGGTAAAACTTAATCTGCCATTCTCAGGTCGAATACAACGCTACACGACTGAGTGGTCTAGTGGTATGATTCTCGGTTAGGGTGCGAGGTTCCGTTATCGATCCCCAGCTCAACCCAACTTTTCGACGGATATGGAGTGATTCAGTTCGTTCATTGTCAAAGAAAGCGTCGCAGTGATGAAATTAGATCTGCCGTTGTAAGGTCGAATACAAGCGTTACCACGACTGAGTGGTCTAGTGGTATGATTCTCGCTTAGGGTGCGAGTGGTCCCGGGATCGATCCCCGGCTCAGCCCATCTTTTTCAACGAATATGGAGTGATTGAGTTCGTTCATTGTCAAAGAAAGCGTCGCAGTGATGAAATTAGATCTGCCGTTGTAAGGTCGAATGGTCGCGAACCAGGACTGAGTGGTCTCGTGGTATGATTCTCGCTTAGGGGTGCGAGTGGTCCCGTGATCGATCCCCGGCTCAGCCCATCTTTTCAACGAATATGGAGAGATTGAGTTCGTTCATTGTCAAAGAAAGCGTCGCAGTGATGAAATTAGATCTGCCGTTGTCAGGTCGAATACAAGCGTTACACGGCTGAGTGGTCTAGTGGTATGATTCTCGCTTAGGGTGCGAGTGGTCCCGGGATCGATCCCCGGCTCAGCCCATCTTTTCAACGAATATGGAGTGATTCAGTTCGTTCATTGTCAAAGAAAGCGTCGCAGTGATGAAATTAGATCTGCCGTTGTAAGGTCGAATACATCGCGTACACGGGACTGAGTGGTCTAGTGGTATGATTCTCGCTTAGGGTGCGAGAGGTCCCTGGGAAATCGATCCCCGGCTCAGCACAACTTTTCAACGAATATGGAGTGATTGAGTTTCGTTCATTGTCAAAGAAAGCGTCGCAGTGATGAAATTAGATCTGCCGTTGTAAGGTCGAATGGTCGCGAACCAGGACTGAGTGGTCTCGTGGTATGATTCTCGCTTAGGGTGCGAGTGGTCCCGGGATCGATCCCCGGCTCAGCCCATCTTTTCAACGAATATGGAGTGATTGAGTTCGTTCATTGTCAAAGAAAGCGTCGCAATGGTAAAACTTAATCTGCCATTCTCAGGTCGAATACAACGCTACACGACTGAGTGGTCTAGTGGTATGATTCTCGGTTAGGGTGCGAGGTTCCGTTATCGATCCCCAGCTCAACCCAACTTTTCGACGGATATGGAGTGATTGAGTTTCGTTCATTGTCAAAGAAAGCGTCGCAGTGATGAAATTAGATCTGCCGTTGTAAGGTCGAATACAACGCTACACGGCTGAGTGGTCTAGTGGTACGATTCTCGCTTAGGGTACGAGAGGTCCCGTGATCGATCCCCGGCTGAGCCCATCTTTTCAGCGAACACGGAGTAATTCAGTTCGTTCATTGTCAAAGAAAGCGTCGCAGTGATGAAATTAGATCTGCCGTTGTAAGGTTCCCGGAATGGTCACGAAACCAGGACTGAGTGGTCTGTGGTATGACTCTCGCTCAGGGCGCGGAGGTTCCCGATATCGATCGCCGCAGCTCAACCCAACTTTTCAACGAATATGGAGCGATTAAGTTCGTTCATTGTCAAAGAAAGCGTCGCAGTGATGAAATCAGATTCAAGCCGTTGCAAGGTCGAGGAATACAAGGTTACACGGCTGGAGTGGATCTAGCGAAGCGGATTCTCGCTGAGGTGCGAGAGGTTCGGTTATCGATCCCCAGCTCAACCCAACTTTTCGACGGATATGGAGTGATTCAGTTCGTTCATTGTCAAAGAAAGCGTCGGCCATTCTCGGGTCGAATCCCAACGCTTTACACGACTGAGTGGTCACAGTGGTATGATCCTCGCTAGGGTGCGAGGTGCTCGGGATCGATCAGCTCAGCCCATCGCAGTGATGAAATTAGATCTGCCGTTGTAAGGTCGAATACAAGGTTACACGGCTGAGTGGTGTCAGTGGTATGATTCTCGCTTGGGTGCGAGTGGTCCCGGGATCGATCCCCGGCTCAGCCCATCTTTTCAACGAATATGGAGTGATTGAGTTTGTTTATTGTCAAAGAAAGCGTCGCAGTGATGAAATTAGATCTGCCGTTGTAAGGTCGAATGGTCGCGAACCAGGACTGAGTGGTCTCGTGGTATGACTCTTCGGCTCAGGGCGCGAGGTTCCGTTATCGATCTCCAGCTCAACCCAACTTTTTCTCAACGAATATGGTGAGATTGAGTTCGTTCATTGTCAAAGAAAGCGTCGCAGTGATGAAATTAGATCTGCCGTTGTAAGGTCGAATGTACAAGCGTTACACGGCTGGAGTGGTCTAGTGGTATGATTCTCGCTTAGGGTGCGAGTGGTCCTGGGATCGATCCCCGGCTCAGCCCATCTTTTCAACGAATATGGAGTGATTGAGTTTGTTTATTGTCAAAGAAAGCGTCGCAGTGATGAAATTAGATCTGCCGTTGTAAGGTCGAATGGTCGCGAACCAGGACTGAGTGGTCTCGTGGTATGACTCTCGCTCAGGGCGCGAGGTCCCGGGTATCGATCTCCAGCTCAACCCAACTTTTCAACGAATATGGTGAGATTGAGTTCGTTCATTGTCAAAGAAAGCGTCGCAGTGATGAAATTAGATCTGCCGTTGTAAGGTCGAATACAAGGCTACACGGCTGAGTGGTCTAGTGGTATGATTCTCGCTTAGGGTGCGAGTGGTCCCTGGGATCGATCCCCGGCTCAGCCCATCTTTTCAACGAATATGGAGTGATTGAGTTTGTTTATTGTCAAAGAAAGCGTCGCAGTGATGAAATTAGATCTGCCGTTGTAAGGTCGAATGGTCGCGAACCAGGACTGAGTGGTCTCGTGGTATGATTCTCGCTTAGGGTGCGAGAGGTCCCTGGGATCGATCCCCGGCTCAGCCCAACTTTTCAACGAATATGGAGTGATTGAGTTCGTTCATTGTCAAAGAAAGCGTCGCAGTGATGAAATTAGATCTGCCGTTGTAAGGTCGAATATAACGTTACACGGCTGAGTGGTCTAGTGGTATGATTCTCGCTTAGGGGTGCGAGTGGTCCCGGGATCGATCCCCGGCTCAGCCCATCTTTTCAACGAATATGGAGTGATTGAGTTTCGTTCATTGTCAAAGAAAGCGTCGCAGTGATGAAATTAGATCTGCCGTTGTAAGGTCGAATGGTCACGATTACCACGACTGAGTGGTCTAGTGGTATGATTCTCGCTTAGGGGTGCGAGTGGTCCCTGGGATCGATCCCCGGCTCAGCCCATCTTTTCAACGAATATGGAGTGATTGAGTTTCGTTTCATTGTCAAAGAAAGCGTCGCAATGGTGAAAACTTAGATCTGCCGTTCTCAGGTCGAATACAACGCTACACGGGACTGAGTGGTCTAGTGGTATGATTCTCGCTTAGGGTGCGAGTGGTCCCTGGATCGATCCCCGGCTCAGCCCATCTTTTCAACGAATATGGAGTGATTGAGTTTGTTTATTGTCAAAGAAAGCGTCGCAGTGATGAAATTAGATCTGCCGTTGTAAGGTCGAATACAAGGTTACACGGCTGAGTGGTCTAGTGGTATGATTCTCGCTTAGGGTGCGAGTGGTCCTGGGATCGATCCCCGGCTCAGCCCATCTTTTTCAACGAATATGGAGTGATTGAGTTTGTTTATTGTCAAAGAAAGCGTCGCAGTGATGAAATTAGATCTGCCGTTGTAAGGTCGAATGGTCGCGAACCAGGACTGAGTGGTCTCGTGGTATGATTCTCGCTTAGGGGTGCGAGTGGTCCCGGGATCGATCCCCGGCTCAGCCCAACTTTTCAACGAATATGGAGAGATTGAGTTCGTTCATTGTCAAAGAAAGCGTCGCAGTGATGAAATTAGATCTGCCGTTGTAAGGTCGAATACAAGGTTACACGGCTGAGTGGTCTAGTGGTATGATTCTCGCTTAGGGTGCGAGTGGTCCTGGGATCGATCCCCGGCTCAGCCCATCTTTTTCAACGAATATGGAGTGATTGAGTTTGTTTATTGTCAAAGAAAGCGTCGCAGTGATGAAATTAGATCTGCCGTTGTAAGGTCGAATGGTCGCGAACCAGGACTGAGTGGTCTCGTGGTATGATTCTCGCTTAGGGTGCGAGTGGTCCTGGGATCGATCCCCGGCTCAGCCCATCTTTTCAACGAATATGGAGTGATTGAGTTTGTTTATTGTCAAAGAAAGCGTCGCAGTGATGAAATTAGATCTGCCGTTGTAAGGTCGAATGGTCGCGAACCAGGACTGAGTGGTCTCGTGGTATGACTCTCGCTCAGGGCGCGAGGTTCCCGTTATCGATCTCCAGCTCAACCCAACTTTTCAACGAATATGGTGAGATTGAGTTCGTTCATTGTCAAAGAAAGCGTCGCAGTGATGAAATTAGATCTGCCGTTGTAAGGTCGAATACAAGGTTACACGGGCTGAGTGGTCTACTGGTACAGATTCTCGCTCTAGGCGAGTGGTCCTGGGATCGATCCCCGGCTCAGCCCAGCTGTTTCAACGAGTATGAGCGATTCAGTTTCGTTTCATTGTCCAAAGCGTCGCAGAGTGGTATGATTCTCGCTAGGGTGCGGTTCCGTTATCGATCCCGGCTCGGCACAACAACGGGCCTTTCAGCGCACACGAAGGTGATTCAGTTCGTTCATTGTCAAAGAAAGCGTTGCAGTGATGAAATTAGATCTGCCGTTGTAAGGTCGAATGGTCGCGAACCAGGACTAGAGTGGTCTCGTGGTATGATTCCTCGCTTGGGGTGCAGTGGTCCCGGGATCGATCCCCGGCTCAGCCCATCTTTTCAACGAATATGGAGTGATTGAGTTTTGTTTATTGTCAAAGAAAGCGTCGCAGTGGTGAAAACTTAGATCTGCCATTCTCAGGTCGAATACAAGCGCTACACGACTGAGTGGTCTAGTGGTATGATTCTCGGTTAGGGTGCGAGGTTCCGTTATCGATCCCCAGCTCAACCCAACTTTTCGACGGATATGGAGTGATTCAGTTCGTTCATTGTCAAAGAAAGCGTCGCAGTGATGAAATTAGATCTGCCGTTGTAAGGTCTAATGGTCGCGAACCACGACTGAGTGGTCTCGTGGTATGATTCTCGCTTAGGGGTGCGAGTGGTCCCGGGATCGATCCCCGGCTCAGCCCATCTTTTTCAACGAATATGGAGTGATTGATTTTGTTTATTGTCAAAGAAAGCGTCGCAATGGTAAAACTTAATCTGCCATTCTCAGGTCGAATACAACGCTACACGACTGAGTGGTCTAGTGGTATGATTCTCGGTTAGGGTGCGAGGTTCCGTTATCGATCCCCAGCTCAACCCAACTTTTCGACGGATATGGAGTGATTCAGTTCGTTCATTGTCAAAGAAAGCGTTGCAGTGATGAAATTAGATCTGCCGTTGTAAGGTCTAATGGTCGCGAACCAGGACTGAGTGGTCTCGTGGTATGATTCTCGCTTAGGGTGCGAGAGGTCCTGAAATCGATCCCCCGTTTCAGCAAAACTTTTCAACGAATATGGAGAGATTGAGTTCGTTCATTGTCAAAGAAAGCGTCGCAGTGATGAAATTAGATCTGCCGTTGTAAGGTCGAATACAAGGTTACACGGCTGAGTGGTATAGTGGTACGATTCTCGCTTAGGGTGAGAGAGGTCCCGGGATCGATCCTCGGCTCAGCCCATCTTTTCAACGAATATGGAGTGATTGAGTTTTGTTTATTGTCAAAGAAAGCGTCGCAATGGTAAAACTTAATCTGCCATTCTCAGGTCGAATACAACGCTACACGACTGAGTGGTCTAGTGGTATGATTCTCGGTTAGGGTGCGAGGTTCCGTTATCGATCCCCAGCTCAACCCAACTTTTCGACGGATATGGAGTGATTCAGTTCGTTCATTGTCAAAGAAAGCGTCGCAGTGATGAAATTAGATCTGCCGTTGTAAGGTCGAATACAAGCGTTACACAGGACTGAGTGGTCTAGTGGTATGATTCTCGCTTAGGGTGCGAGTGGTCCTGGGATCGATCCCCGGCTCAGCCCATCTTTTCAACGAATATGGAGTGATTGAGTTTGTTTATTGTCAAAGAAAGCGTCGCCAGTGATGAAATTAGATCTGCCGTTGTAAGGTCTAATGGTCGCGAACCAGGACTGAGTGGTCTCGTGGTATGATTCTCGCTTAGGGGTGCGAGTGGTCCCTGGGATCGATCCCCGGCTCAGCCCATCTTTTCAACGAATATGGAGTGATTGAGTTTCGTTTATTGTCAAAGAAAGCGTCGCAATGGTAAAACTTAATCTGCCATTCTCAGGTCGAATACAACGCTACACGACTGAGTGGTCTAGTGGTATGATTCTCGCTTAGGGGTGCGAGTGGTCCCGGGATCGATCCCCGGCTCAGCCCATCTTTTCAACGAATATGGTGAGATTGAGTTCGTTCATTGTCAAAGAAAGCGTCGCAGTGATGAAATTAGATCTGCCGTTGTAAGGTCGAATACAAGGTTACACGACTGAGTGGTCTAGTGGTATGATTCTCGGTTAGGGTGCGAGGTTCCGTTATCGATCCCCAGCTCAACCCAACTTTTCGACGGATATGGAGTGATTCAGTTCGTTCATTGTCAAAGAAAGCGTCGCAGTGATGAAATTAGATCTGCCGTTGTAAGGTCTAATGGTCGCGAACCAGGACTGAGTGGTCTCGTGGTATGATTCTCGCTTAGGGTGCGAGTGGTCCTGGGATCGATCCCCGGCTCAGCCCATCTTTTCAACGAATATGGAGTGATTGAGTTTGTTTATTGTCAAAGAAAGCGTCGCAGTGATGAAATTAGATCTGCCGTTGTAAGGTCGAATACAACGCGTACCACGGCTGAGTGGTCTCGTGGTATGATTCTCGCTTAGGGTGCGAGTGGTCCCGGGATCGATCCCCGGCTCAGCCCATCTTTTCAACGAATATGGAGTGATTGAGTTTGTTTATTGTCAAAGAAAGCGTCGCAATGGTAAAACTTAATCTGCCATTCTCAGGTCGAATACAACGCTACACGACTGAGTGGTCTAGTGGTATGATTCTCGGTTAGGGGTGCGAGGTTCCGTTATCGATCCCCAGCTCAACCCAACTTTTCGACGGATATGGAGTGATTCAGTTCGTTCATTGTCAAAGAAAGCGTTGCAGTGATGAAATTAGATCTGCCGTTGTAAGGTCTAATGGTCGCGAACCAGGACTGAGTGGTCTCGTGGTATGATTCTCGCTTAGGGTGCGAGAGGTCCTGAAATCGATCCCCGTTTCAGCAAAACTTTTCAACGAATATGGAGAGATTGAGTTCGTTCATTGTCAAAGAAAGCGTCGCAGTGATGAAATTAGATCTGCCGTTGTAAGGTCGAATACAACGCTACACGGCTGAGTGGTCTAGTGGTACGATTCTCGCTTAGGGTGCGAGAGGTCCCGGGATCGATCCCCGGCTCAGCCCATCTTTTCAACGAATATGGAGTGATTCGAGTTCGTTTCATTGTCAAAGAAAGCGTCGCAATGGTAAAACTTAATCTGTCATTCTCAGGTCGAATACAACGCTACACGGCTGAGTGGTCTAGTGGTATGATTCTCGCTTAGGGGTGCGAGAGGTCCCGGGATCGATCCCCGGCTCAGCCCATCTTTTCAACGAATATGGAGTGATTGAGTTCGTTCATTGTCAAAGAAAGCGTCGCAATGGTAAAACTAAATCTGTCATTCTCAGGTCGAATACAACGCTACACGGCTGAGTGGTATAGTGGTATGATTCTCGCTTAGGGTGCGAGAGGTCCCGAAATCGATCCCCGGTTCAGCACATCTTTTCAACGAATATGGAGTGATTCAGTCCGTTCATTGTCAAAGAAAGCGTCGTAATGGTAAAACTTAATCTGTCATTCTCAGGTCGAAAACAGCGCCACACGGCTGAGTGGTCTAGTGGTATGATTCTCGCTTAGGGTGCGAGAGGTCCCGGGATCGATCCCCGGCTCAGCCCATCTTTTCAACGAATATGGAGTGATTCAGTTCGTTCATTGTCAAAGAAAGCGTCGTAATGGTAAAACTTAATCTGTCATTCTCAGGTCGAATATTACACTACACGGCTGAGTGGTATAGTGGTATGATTCTCGCTTAGGGGTGCGAGAGGTCCCGAAATCGATCCCCGGTTCAGCACATCTTTTCAACGAATATGGAGTGATTCAGTTCGTTCATTGTCAAAGAAAGCGTCGTAATGGTAAAACTTAATCTGTCGTTCTCAGGTCGAATATTATATTACACGGCTGAGTGGTATAGTGGTATGATTCTCGCTTAGGGTGCGAGAGGTCCCGAAATCGATCCCTCGGTTCAGCACATCTTTTCAACGAATATGGAGTGATTCAGTTCGTTCATTGTCAAAGAAAGCGTCGCAATGGTAAAACTTAATCTGTCATTCTCAGGTCGAAAACAGCGCCACACGGCTGAGTGGTCTAGTGGTATGATTCTCGCTTAGGGTGCGAGAGGTCCCGGGATCGATCCCCGGCTCAGCCCATCTTTTCAACGAATATGGAGTGATTCAGTTCGTTCATTGTCAAAGAAAGCGTCGCAATGGTAAAACTTAATCTGTCGTTCTCAGGTCGAATATTATATTACACGGCTGAGTGGTATAGTGGTATGATTCTCGCTTAGGGTGCGAGAGGTCCCGAAATCGATCCCCGGTTCAGCCCATCTTTTCAACGAATATGGAGTGATTCAGTTCGTTCATTGTCAAAGAAAGCGTCGCAATGGTAAAAACTTAGATCTGTCATTCTCAGGTCGAATACAAGCGCTACACGGCTGAGTGGTCTAGTGGTATGATTCTCGCTTAGGGTGCGAGAGGTCCCTGGATCGATCCCTCGGCTCAGCCCATCTTTTTCAACGAATATGGAGTGATTGAGTTTGTTTATTGTCAAAGAAAGCGTCGCAATGGTAAAACTTAATCTGCCATTCTCAGGTCGAATACAACGCTACACGACTGAGTGGTCTAGTGGTATGATTCTCGGTTAGGGTGCGAGGTTCCGTTATCGATCCCCAGCTCAACCCAACTTTTCGACGGATATGGAGTGATTCAGTTCGTTCATTGTCAAAGAAAGCGTTGCAGTGATGAAATTAGATCTGCCGTTGTAAGGTCTAATGGTCGCGAACCAGGACTGAGTGGTCTCGTGGTATGATTCTCGCTTAGGGTGCGAGAGGTCCTGAAATCGATCCCCCGTTTCAGCAAAACTTTTCAACGAATATGGAGAGATTGAGTTCGTTCATTGTCAAAGAAAGCGTCGCAGTGATGAAATTAGATCTGCCGTTGTAAGGTCGAATACAAGGTTACACGGCTGAGTGGTATAGTGGTACGATTCTCGCTTAGGGTGAGAGAGGTCCCGGGATCGATCCCTCGGCTCAGCCCATCTTTTTCAACGAATATGGAGTGATTGAGTTTGTTTATTGTCAAAGAAAGCGTCGCAATGGTAAAACTTAATCTGCCATTCTCAGGTCGAATACAACGCTACACGACTGAGTGGTCTAGTGGTATGATTCTCGGTTAGGGTGCGAGGTTCCGTTATCGATCCCCAGCTCAACCCAACTTTTCGACGGATATGGAGTGATTCAGTTCGTTCATTGTCAAAGAAAGCGTCGCAGTGATGAAATTAGATCTGCCGTTGTAAGGTCGAATACAAGCGTTACACGGGACTGAGTGGTCTAGTGGTATGATTCTCGCTTAGGGGTGCGAGTGGTCCGGGATCGATCCCCGGCTCAGCCCATCTTTTCAACGAATATGGAGTGATTGAGTTTGTTTATTGTCAAAGAAAGCGTCGCCAGTGATGAAATTAGATCTGCCGTTGTAAGGTCTAATGGTCGCGAACCAGGACTGAGTGGTCTCGTGGTATGATTCTCGCTTAGGGGTGCGAGTGGTCCCGGGATCGATCCCCGGCTCAGCCCATCTTTTCAACGAATATGGAGTGATTGAGTTCGTATATTGTCAAAGAAAGCGTCGCAATGGTAAAACTTAATCTGCCATTCTCAGGTCGAATACAACGCTACACGACTGAGTGGTCTAGTGGTATGATTCTCGGTTAGGGTGCGAGTGGTCCCGGGATCGATCCCCGGCTCAGCCCATCTTTTCAACGAATATGGAGTGATTGAGTTCGTTCATTGTCAAAGAAAGCGTCGCAGTGATGAAATTAGATCTGCCGTTGTAAGGTCGAATACAAGCGTTACCACGACTGAGTGGTCTAGTGGTATGATTCTCGGTTAGGGTGCGAGGTTCCGTTATCGATCCCCAGCTCAACCCAACTTTTCGACGGATATGGAGTGATTCAGTTCGTTCATTGTCAAAGAAAGCGTCGCAGTGATGAAATTAGATCTGCCGTTGTAAGGTCGAATGATCGCGAACACACGACTGAGTGGTCTCGTGGTATGATTCTCGCTTAGGGGTGCGAGTGGTCCCGGGATCGATCCCCGGCTCAGCCCATCTTTTCAACGAATATGGAGTGATTGAGTTTGTTTATTGTCAAAGAAAGCGTCGCAATGGTAAAACTTAATCTGCCATTCTCAGGTCGAATACAACGCTACATGACTGAGTGGTCTAGTGGTATGATTCTCGCTTAGGGTGCGAGGTTCCGTTATCGATCCCCAGCTCAACCCAACTTTTCAGACGGATATGGAGTGATTCAGTTCGTTCATTGTCAAAGAAAGCGTTGCAGTGATGAAATTAGATCTGCCGTTGTAAGGTCGAATACAACATTCTCAGGTCGAAAACAGCGCCACACGGCTGAGTGGTCTAGTGGTATGATTCTCGCTTAGGGGTGCGAGAGGTCCCGGGATCGATCCCCGGCTCAGCCCATCTTTTCAACGAATATGGAGTGATTCAGTTCGTTCATTGTCAAAGAAAGCGTTGCAATGGCAAAACATAATCTGTCATTCTCAGGTCGAATATTATATTACACGGCTGAGTGGTATAGTGGTATGATTCTCGCTTAGGGTGCGAGAGGTCCCGAAATCGATCCCCGGTTCAGCACATCTTTTCAACGAATATGGAGTGATTCGGTTCGTTCATTGTCAAAGAAAGCGTCGTAATGGTGAAAACTTAATCTGTCGTTCTCAGGTCGAATATTATATTACACGGCTGAGTGGTATAGTGGTATGATTCTCGCTTAGGGGTGCGAGAGGTCCCGAAATCGATCCCTCGGTTCAGCCCATCTTTTCAACGAATATGGAGTGATTCAGTTCGTTCATTGTCAAAGAAAGCGTTGCAATGGCAAAACATAATCTGTCATTCTCAGGTCGAATATTATATTACACGGCTGAGTGGTATAGTGGTATGATTCTCGCTTAGGGTGCGAGAGGTCCCGAAATCGATCCCCGGTTCAGCACATCTTTTCAACGAATATGGAGTGATTCAGTTCGTTCATTGTCAAAGAAAGCGTCGTAATGGTAAAACTTAATCTGTCATTCTCAGGTCGAATATTATATTACACGGCTGAGTGGTATAGTGGTATGATTCTCGCTTAGGGTGCGAGAGGTCCCGAAATCGATCCCCGGTTCAGCACATCTTTTCAACGAATATGGAGTGATTCAGTTCGTTCATTGTCAAAGAAAGCGTCGTAATGGTAAAACTTAATCTGTCGTTCTCAGGTCGAATATTATATTACACGGCTGAGTGGTATAGTGGTATGATTCTCGCTTAGGGGTGCGAGAGGTCCCGAAATCGATCCTCGGTTCAGCACATCTTTTCAACGAATATGGAGTGATTCGAGTCCGTTCATTGTCAAAGAAAGCGTCGTAATGGTAAAACTTAATCTGTCATTCTCAGGTCGAATATTATATTACACGGCTGAGTGGTATAGTGGTATGATTCTCGCTTAGGGTGCGAGAGGTCCCGGGATCGATCCCCGGCTCAGCCCATCTTTTCAACGAATATGGAGTGATTCAGTTCGTTCATTGTCAAAGAAAGCGTTGCAATGGCAAAACATAATCTGTCATTCTCAGGTCGAATATTATATTACACGGCTGAGTGGTATAGTGGTATGATTCTCGCTTAGGGTGCGAGAGGTCCCGAAATCGATCCTCGGTTCAGCACATCTTTTCAACGAATATGGAGTGATTCGAGTTCGTTTCATTGTCAAAGAAAGTCGTCGTAATGGTAAAACTTAATCTGTCGTTTCTCAAGGTCATTCTCAGGTCGAAAATCAGCGCCATCACACGGCTGAGTGGTCTCGCGGTATGATTCTCGCTTAGGGGTGCGAGAGGTCCCGGGATCGATCCCCGGCTCAGCCCATCTTTTTCAACGAATATGGAGTGATTCAGTTCGTTTCATTGTCAAAGAAAGCGTTGCAATGGCAAAACATAATCTGTCATTCTCAGGTCGAATATTATATTACACGGCTGGAGTGGTATAGTGGTATGATTCTCGCTTAGGGTGCGAGAGGTCCCGAAATCGATCCCCGGTTCAGCACATCTTTTCAACGAATATGGAGTGATTCGGTTCGTTCATTGTCAAAGAAAGCGTCGTAATGGTGAAAACTTAATCTGTCGTTCTCAGGTCGAATATTATATTACACGGCTGAGTGGTATAGTGGTATGATTCTCGCTTAGGGTGCGAGAGGTCCCGAAATCGATCCTCGGTTCAGCCCATCTTTTCAACGAATATGGAGTGATTCAGTTCGTTCATTGTCAAAGAAAGCGTCGTAATGGTAAAACTTAATCTGTCATTCTCAGGTCGAATATTATATTACACGGCTGAGTGGTATAGTGGTATGATTCTCGCTTAGGGTGCGAGAGGTCCCGAAATCGATCCCCGGTTCAGCCCATCTTTTCAACGAATATGGAGTGATTCAGTTCGTTCATTGTCAAAGAAAGCGTTGCAATGGCAAAACATAATCTGTCATTCTCAGGTCGAATATTATATTACACGGCTGAGTGGTATAGTGGTATGATTCTCGCTTAGGGTGCGAGAGGTCCCGAAATCGATCCCCGGTTCAGCACATCTTTTCAACGAATATGGAGTGATTCGGTTCGTTCATTGTCAAAGAAAGCGTCGTAATGGTAAAACTTAATCTGTCGTTCTCAGGTCGAATATTATATTACACGGCTGAGTGGTATAGTGGTATGATTCTCGCTTAGGGTGCGAGAGGTCCCGAAATCGATCCTCGGTTCAGCCCATCTTTTCAACGAATATGGAGTGATTCAGTTCGTTCATTGTCAAAGAAAGCGTTGCAATGGCAAAACTTAATCTGTCATTCTCAGGTCGAAAACAACGCTACACTGCTGAGTGATCCAGTGTTATGATTCTCGCTTAGGGGTGCGAGAGGTCCCGAAATCGATCCCCGGTTCAGCACATCTTTTCAACGAATATGGAGTGATTGAGTTCGTTTCATTGTCAAAGAAAGCGTCGTAATGGTAAAACTTAATCTGTCGTTCTCAGGTCGAATATTATATTACACGGCTGAGTGGTATAGTGGTATGATTCTCGCTTAGGGGTGCGAGAGGTCCCGAAATCGATCCCCGGTTCAGCACATCTTTTCAACGAATATGGAGTGATTCAGTTCGTTCATTGTCAAAGAAAGCGTCGTAATGGTAAAACTTAATCTGTCGTTCTCAGGTCGAATATTATATTACACGGCTGAGTGGTATAGTGGTATGATTCTCGCTTAGGGTGCGAGAGGTCCCGAAATCGATCCTCGGTTCAGGACACCTTTTCAACGAATATGGAGTGATTCGGTCCGTTCATTGTCAAAGAAAGCGTCGTAATGGTAAAACTTAATCTGTCATTCTCAGGTCGAAAACAGCGCCACACGGCTGAGTGGTCTAGTGGTATGATTCTCGCTTAGGGTGCGAGAGGTCCCGGGATCGATCCCCGGCTCAGCCCATCTTTTCAACGAATATGGAGTGATTCAGTTCGTTCATTGTCAAAGAAAGCGTTGCAATGGCAAAACATAATCTGTCATTCTCAGGTCGAATATTATATTACACGGCTGAGTGGTATAGTGGTATGATTCTCGCTTAGGGTGCGAGAGGTCCCGAAATCGATCCCCGGTTCAGCACATCTTTTCAACGAATATGGAGTGATTCAGTTCGTTCATTGTCAAAGAAAGCGTCGTAATGGTAAAACTTAATCTGTCGTTCTCAGGTCGAATATTATATTACACGGCTGAGTGGTATAGTGGTATGATTCTCGCTTAGGGTGCGAGAGGTCCCGAAATCGATCCCTCGGTTCAGCCCATCTTTTCAACGAATATGGAGTGATTCAGTTCGTTCATTGTCAAAGAAAGCGTTGCAATGGCAAAACTTAATCTGTCATTCTCAGGTCGAAAACAACGCTACACGGCTGAGTGGTCTAGTGGTATGATTCTCGCTTAGGGTGCGAGAGGTCCCGAAATCGATCCCCGGTTCAGCACATCTTTTCAACGAATATGGAGTGATTGAGTTCGTTCATTGTCAAAGAAAGCGTCGTAATGGTAAAACTTAATCTGTCATTCTCAGGTCGAATATTATATTACACGGCTGAGTGGTATAGTGGTATGATTCTCGCTTAGGGTGCGAGAGGTCCCGGGAAATCGATCCCCGGTTCAGCCCATCTTTTCAACGAATATGGAGTGATTCAGTTCGTTCATTGTCAAAGAAAGCGTTGCAATGGCAAAACATAATCTGTCATTCTCAGGTCGAATATTATATTACACGGCTGAGTGGTATAGTGGTATGATTCTCGCTTAGGGTGCGAGAGGTCCCGAAATCGATCCCCGGTTCAGCCCATCTTTTCAACGAATATGGAGTGATTCAGTTCGTTCATTGTCAAAGAAAGCGTTGCAATGGCAAAACTTAATCTGTCATTCTCAGGTCGAAAACAACGCTACACTGCTGAGTGATCCAGTGTTATGATTCTCGCTTAGGGGGCGAGAGGTCCCGAAATCGATCCCCGGTTCAGCACATCTTTTCAACGAATATGGAGTGATTGAGTTCTTTCATTGTCAAAGAAATCGTCGTAATGGTAAAACTTAATCTGTCGTTCTCAGGTCGAATATTATATTACACGGCTGAGTGGTATAGTGGTATGATTCTCGCTTAGGGTGCGAGAGGTCCCGAAATCGATCCTCGGTTCAGCCCATCTTTTCAACGAATATGGAGTGATTCAGTTCGTTCATTGTCAAAGAAAGCGTTGCAATGGCAAAACTTAATCTGTCATTCTCAGGTCGAAAACAACGCTACACTGCTGAGTGATCCAGTGTTATGATTCTCGCTTAGGGGGCGAGAGGTCCCGAAATCGATCCCCGGTTCAGCACATCTTTTCAACGAATATGGAGTGATTGAGTTCTTTCATTGTCAAAGAAATCGTCGTAATGGTAAAACTTAATCTGTCGTTCTCAGGTCGAATATTATATTACACGGCTGAGTGGTATAGTGGTATGATTCTCGCTTAGGGTGCGAGAGGTCCCGAAATCGATCCTCGGTTCAGGACACCTTTTCAACGAATATGGAGTGATTCGGTCCGTTCATTGTCAAAGAAAGCGTCGTAATGGTAAAACTTAATCTGTCATTCTCAGGTCGAAAACAGCGCCACACGGCTGAGTGGTCTAGTGGTATGATTCTCGCTTAGGGTGCGAGAGGTCCCGGGATCGATCCCCGGCTCAGCCCATCTTTTCAACGAATATGGAGTGATTCAGTTCGTTCATTGTCAAAGAAAGCGTTGCAATGGCAAAACATAATCTGTCATTCTCAGGTCGAATATTATATTACACGGCTGAGTGGTATAGTGGTATGATTCTCGCTTAGGGTGCGAGAGGTCCCGAAATCGATCCCCGGTTCAGCCCATCTTTTTCAACGAATATGGAGTGATTCAGTTCGTTCATTGTCAAAGAAAGCGTCGTAATGGTAAAACTTAATCTGTCGTTCTCAGGTCGAATATTATATTACACGGCTGAGTGGTATAGTGGTATGATTCTCGCTTAGGGTGCGAGAGGTCCCGAAATCGATCCCCGGTTCAGCACATCTTTTCAACGAATATGGAGTGATTCGAGTTCTTTCATTGTCAAAGAAAGCGTCGTAATGGTAAAACTTAATCTGTCGTTCTCAGGTCGAATATTATATTACACGGCTGAGTGGTATAGTGGTATGATTCTCGCTTAGGGTGCGAGAGGTCCCGAAATCGATCCTCGGTTCAGCCCATCTTTTCAACGAATATGGAGTGATTCAGTTCGTTCATTGTCAAAGAAAGCGTTGCAATGGCAAAACTTAATCTGTCATTCTCAGGTCGAAAACAACGCTACACTGCTGAGTGATCCAGTGTTATGATTCTCGCTTAGGGGGCGAGAGGTCCCGAAATCGATCCCCGGTTCAGCACATCTTTTCAACGAATATGGAGTGATTCGAGTTCGTTCATTGTCAAAGAAAGCGTCGTAATGGTAAAACTTAATCTGTCGTTCTCAGGTCGAATATTATATTACACGGCTGAGTGGTATAGTGGTATGATTCTCGCTTAGGGTGCGAGAGGTCCCGAAATCGATCCCTCGGTTCAGCCCATCTTTTCAACGAATATGGAGTGATTCAGTTCGTTCATTGTCAAAGAAAGCGTCGCAATGGTAAAACTTAATCTGTCATTCTCAGGTCGAATATTATATTACACGGCTGAGTGGTATAGTGGTATGATTCTCGCTTAGGGTGCGAGAGGTCCCGGGATCGATCCCCGGCTCAGCCCATCTTTTCAACGAATATGGAGTGATTCAGTTCGTTCATTGTCAAAGAAAGCGTCGTAATGGTAAAACTTAATCTGTCGTTCTCAGGTCGAATATTATATTACACGGCTGAGTGGTATAGTGGTATGATTCTCGCTTAGGGTGCGAGAGGTCCCGAAATCGATCCCCGGTTCAGCCCATCTTTTCAACGAATATGGAGTGATTGAGTTCGTTCATTGTCAAAGAAAGCGTCGTAATGGTAAAACTTAATCTGTCGTTCTCAGGTCGAATATTATATTACACGGCTGAGTGGTATAGTGGTATGATTCTCGCTTAGGGTGCGAGAGGTCCCGAAATCGATCCTCGGTTCAGGACACCTTTTCAACGAATATGGAGTGATTCGGTCCGTTCATTGTCAAAGAAAGCGTCGTAATGGTAAAACTTAATCTGTCATTCTCAGGTCGAAAACAGCGCCACACGGCTGAGTGGTCTAGTGGTATGATTCTCGCTTAGGGTGCGAGAGGTCCCGGGATCGATCCCCGGCTCAGCCCATCTTTTCAACGAATATGGAGTGATTCAGTTCGTTCATTGTCAAAGAAAGCGTTGCAATGGCAAAACATAATCTGTCATTCTCAGGTCGAATATTATATTACACGGCTGAGTGGTATAGTGGTATGATTCTCGCTTAGGGTGCGAGAGGTCCCGGGAAATCGATCCCCGGTTCAGCCCATCTTTTCAACGAATATGGAGTGATTCAGTTCGTTCATTGTCAAAGAAAGCGTTGCAATGGCAAAACTTAATCTGTCGTTCTCAGGTCGAATATTATATTACACGGCTGAGTGGTATAGTGGTATGATTCTCGCTTAGGGGTGCGAGAGGTCCCGAAATCGATCCCCGGTTCAGCACATCTTTTCAACGAATATGGAGTGATTGAGTTCTTTCATTGTCAAAGAAATCGTCGTAATGGTAAAACTTAATCTGTCGTTCTCAGGTCGAATATTATATTACACGGCTGAGTGGTATAGTGGTATGATTCTCGCTTAGGGTGCGAGAGGTCCCGAAATCGATCCTCGGTTCAGGACACCTTTTCAACGAATATGGAGTGATTCGGTCCGTTCATTGTCAAAGAAAGCGTCGTAATGGTAAAACTTAATCTGTCATTCTCAGGTCGAAAACAGCGCCACACGGCTGAGTGGTCTAGTGGTATGATTCTCGCTTAGGGTGCGAGAGGTCCCGGGATCGATCCCCGGCTCAGCCCATCTTTTCAACGAATATGGAGTGATTCAGTTCGTTCATTGTCAAAGAAAGCGTTGCAATGGCAAAACATAATCTGTCATTCTCAGGTCGAATATTATATTACACGGCTGAGTGGTATAGTGGTATGATTCTCGCTTAGGGTGCGAGAGGTCCCGGAAATCGATCCCCGGTTCAGCCCATCTTTTCAACGAATATGGAGTGATTCAGTTCGTTCATTGTCAAAGAAAGCGTTGCAATGGCAAAACATAATCTGTCATTCTCAGGTCGAATATTATATTACACGGCTGAGTGGTATAGTGGTATGATTCTCGCTTAGGGGTGCGAGAGGTCCCGAAATCGATCCCCGGTTCAGCACATCTTTTCAACGAATATGGAGTGATTCGGTTCGTTCATTGTCAAAGAAAGCGTCGTAATGGTAAAACTTAATCTGTCGTTCTCAGGTCGAATATTATATTACACGGCTGAGTGGTATAGTGGTATGATTCTCGCTTAGGGTGCGAGAGGTCCCGAAATCGATCCTCGGTTCAGCCCATCTTTTCAACGAATATGGAGTGATTCAGTTCGTTCATTGTCAAAGAAAGCGTTGCAATGGCAAAACTTAATCTGTCATTCTCAGGTCGAATATTATATTACACGGCTGAGTGGTATAGTGGTATGATTCTCGCTTAGGGGTGCGAGAGGTCCCGAAATCGATCCCCGGTTCAGCACATCTTTTCAACGAATATGGAGTGATTGAGTTCTTTCATTGTCAAAGAAATCGTCGTAATGGTAAAACTTAATCTGTCGTTCTCAGGTCGAATATTATATTACACGGCTGAGTGGTATAGTGGTATGATTCTCGCTTAGGGTGCGAGAGGTCCCGGAAATCGATCCCCGGTTCAGCCCATCTTTTTCAACGAATATGGAGTGATTCAGTTCGTTCATTGTCAAAGAAAGCGTCGTAATGGCAAAACTTAATCTGTCGTTCTCAGGTCGAATATTATATTACACGGCTGAGTGGTATAGTGGTATGATTCTCGCTTAGGGGTGCGAGAGGTCCCGAAATCGATCCCCGGTTCAGCACATCTTTTCAACGAATATGGAGTGATTCGAGTTCGTTCATTGTCAAAGAAAGCGTCGTAATGGTAAAACTTAATCTGTCGTTCTCAGGTCGAATATTATATTACACGGCTGAGTGGTATAGTGGTATGATTCTCGCTTAGGGTGCGAGAGGTCCCGAAATCGATCCTCGGTTCAGCCCATCTTTTTCAACGAATATGGAGTGATTCAGTTCGTTCATTGTCAAAGAAAGCGTCGTAATGGCAAAACTTAATCTGTCATTCTCAGGTCGAAAACAGCGCCACACGGCTGAGTGGTCTAGTGGTATGATTCTCGCTTAGGGTGCGAGAGGTCCCGGGATCGATCCCCGGCTCAGCCCATCTTTTTCAACGAATATGGAGTGATTCAGTTCGTTCATTGTCAAAGAAAGCGTCGTAATGGTAAAACATAATCTGTCGTTCTCAGGTCGAATATTATATTACACGGCTGAGTGGTATAGTGGTATGATTCTCGCTTAGGGTGCGAGAGGTCCCGAAATCGATCCTCGGTTCAGCCCATCTTTTTCAACGAATATGGAGTGATTCAGTTCGTTCATTGTCAAAGAAAGCGTTGCAATGGCAAAACTTAATCTGTCGTTCTCAGGTCGAATATTATATTACACGGCTGAGTGGTATAGTGGTATGATTCTCGCTTAGGGTGCGAGAGGTCCCGAAATCGATCCCCGGTTCAGCACATCTTTTCAACGAATATGGAGTGATTGAGTTCTTTCATTGTCAAAGAAATCGTCGTAATGGTAAAACTTAATCTGTCGTTCTCAGGTCGAATATTATATTACACGGCTGAGTGGTATAGTGGTATGATTCTCGCTTAGGGTGCGAGAGGTCCCGAAATCGATCCCTCGGTTCAGCCCATCTTTTCAACGAATATGGAGTGATTCAGTTCGTTCATTGTCAAAGAAAGCGTTGCAATGGCAAAAACATAATCTGTCATTCTCAGGTCGAATATTATATTACACGGCTGAGTGGTATAGTGGTATGATTCTCGCTTAGGGTGCGAGAGGTCCCGAAATCGATCCCTCGGTTCAGCCCATCTTTTCAACGAATATGGAGTGATTCAGTTCGTTCATTGTCAAAGAAAGCGTTGCAATGGCAAAACTTAATCTGTCATTCTCAGGTCGAAAACAACGCTACACTGCTGAGTGATCCAGTGTTATGATTCTCGCTTAGGGGGCGAGAGGTCCCGAAATCGATCCCCGGTTCAGCACATCTTTTCAACGAATATGGAGTGATTGAGTTCTTTCATTGTCAAAGAAATCGTCGTAATGGTAAAACTTAATCTGTCGTTCTCAGGTCGAATATTATATTACACGGCTGAGTGGTATAGTGGTATGATTCTCGCTTAGGGTGCGAGAGGTCCCGAAATCGATCCTCGGTTCAGCCCATCTTTTCAACGAATATGGAGTGATTCAGTTCGTTCATTGTCAAAGAAAGCGTTGCAATGGCAAAACTTAATCTGTCATTCTCAGGTCGAAAACAACGCTACACTGCTGAGTGATCCAGTGTTATGATTCTCGCTTAGGGGGCGAGAGGTCCCGAAATCGATCCCCGGTTCAGCACATCTTTTCAACGAATATGGAGTGATTGAGTTCTTTCATTGTCAAAGAAATCGTCGTAATGGTAAAACTTAATCTGTCGTTCTCAGGTCGAATATTATATTACACGGCTGAGTGGTATAGTGGTATGATTCTCGCTTAGGGTGCGAGAGGTCCCGAAATCGATCCTCGGTTCAGGACACCTTTTCAACGAATATGGAGTGATTCGGTCCGTTCATTGTCAAAGAAAGCGTCGTAATGGTAAAACTTAATCTGTCATTCTCAGGTCGAAAACAGCGCCACACGGCTGAGTGGTCTAGTGGTATGATTCTCGCTTAGGGTGCGAGAGGTCCCGGGATCGATCCCCGGCTCAGCCCATCTTTTCAACGAATATGGAGTGATTCAGTTCGTTCATTGTCAAAGAAAGCGTTGCAATGGCAAAACATAATCTGTCATTCTCAGGTCGAATATTATATTACACGGCTGAGTGGTATAGTGGTATGATTCTCGCTTAGGGTGCGAGAGGTCCCGAAATCGATCCCCGGTTCAGCACATCTTTTCAACGAATATGGAGTGATTCAGTTCGTTCATTGTCAAAGAAAGCGTCGTAATGGTAAAACTTAATCTGTCGTTCTCAGGTCGAATATTATATTACACGGCTGAGTGGTATAGTGGTATGATTCTCGCTTAGGGTGCGAGAGGTCCCGAAATCGATCCCCGGTTCAGCACATCTTTTCAACGAATATGGAGTGATTCGAGTTCTTTCATTGTCAAAGAAATCGTCGTAATGGTAAAACTTAATCTGTCGTTCTCAGGTCGAATATTATATTACACGGCTGAGTGGTATAGTGGTATGATTCTCGCTTAGGGTGCGAGAGGTCCCGAAATCGATCCTCGGTTCAGCCCATCTTTTCAACGAATATGGAGTGATTCAGTTCGTTCATTGTCAAAGAAAGCGTTGCAATGGCAAAACTTAATCTGTCATTCTCAGGTCGAAAACAACGCTACACTGCTGAGTGATCCAGTGTTATGATTCTCGCTTAGGGGGCGAGAGGTCCCGAAATCGATCCCCCGGTTCAGCACATCTTTTCAACGAATATGGAGTGATTCGAGTTCGTTCATTGTCAAAGAAAGCGTCGTAATGGTAAAACTTAATCTGTCGTTCTCAGGTCGAATATTATATTACACGGCTGAGTGGTATAGTGGTATGATTCTCGCTTAGGGTGCGAGAGGTCCCGAAATCGATCCCCGGTTCAGCACATCTTTTCAACGAATATGGAGTGATTCAGTTCGTTCATTGTCAAAGAAAGCGTCGTAATGGTAAAACTTAATCTGTCATTCTCAGGTCGAATATTATATTACACGGCTGAGTGGTATAGTGGTATGATTCTCGCTTAGGGTGCGAGAGGTCCCGGGATCGATCCCCGGCTCAGCCCATCTTTTCAACGAATATGGAGTGATTCAGTTCGTTCATTGTCAAAGAAAGCGTTGCAATGGCAAAAACTTAATCTGTCATTCTCAGGTCGAATATTATATTACACGGCTGAGTGGTATAGTGGTATGATTCTCGCTTAGGGTGCGAGAGGTCCCGAAATCGATCCCCGGTTCAGCACATCTTTTCAACGAATATGGAGTGATTCGAGTTCGTTCATTGTCAAAGAAAGCGTCGTAATGGTAAAACTTAATCTGTCGTTCTCAGGTCGAATATTATATTACACGGCTGAGTGGTATAGTGGTATGATTCTCGCTTAGGGTGCGAGAGGTCCCGAAATCGATCCTCGGTTCAGGACACCTTTTCAACGAATATGGAGTGATTCGGTCCGTTCATTGTCAAAGAAAGCGTCGTAATGGTAAAACTTAATCTGTCATTCTCAGGTCGAAAACAGCGCCACACGGCTGAGTGGTCTAGTGGTATGATTCTCGCTTAGGGTGCGAGAGGTCCCGGGATCGATCCCCGGCTCAGCCCATCTTTTCAACGAATATGGAGTGATTCAGTTCGTTCATTGTCAAAGAAAGCGTTGCAATGGCAAAACATAATCTGTCATTCTCAGGTCGAATATTATATTACACGGCTGAGTGGTATAGTGGTATGATTCTCGCTTAGGGTGCGAGAGGTCCCGGGAAATCGATCCCCGGCTCAGCCCATCTTTTCAACGAATATGGAGTGATTCAGTTCGTTCATTGTCAAAGAAAGCGTTGCAATGGCAAAACTTAATCTGTCGTTCTCAGGTCGAATATTATATTACACGGCTGAGTGGTATAGTGGTATGATTCTCGCTTAGGGGTGCGAGAGGTCCCGAAATCGATCCCCGGTTCAGCACATCTTTTCAACGAATATGGAGTGATTGAGTTCTTTCATTGTCAAAGAAATCGTCGTAATGGTAAAACTTAATCTGTCGTTCTCAGGTCGAATATTATATTACACGGCTGAGTGGTATAGTGGTATGATTCTCGCTTAGGGTGCGAGAGGTCCCGAAATCGATCCTCGGTTCAGGACACCTTTTCAACGAATATGGAGTGATTCGGTCCGTTCATTGTCAAAGAAAGCGTCGTAATGGTAAAAACTTAATCTGTCATTCTCAGGTCGAAAACAGCGCCACACGGCTGAGTGGTCTAGTGGTATGATTCTCGCTTAGGGTGCGAGAGGTCCCGGGATCGATCCCCGGCTCAGCCCATCTTTTCAACGAATATGGAGTGATTCAGTTCGTTCATTGTCAAAGAAAGCGTTGCAATGGCAAAACATAATCTGTCATTCTCAGGTCGAATATTATATTACACGGCTGAGTGGTATAGTGGTATGATTCTCGCTTAGGGGTGCGAGAGGTCCCGGAAATCGATCCCCGGTTCAGCCCATCTTTTCAACGAATATGGAGTGATTCAGTTCGTTCATTGTCAAAGAAAGCGTTGCAATGGCAAAACATAATCTGTCATTCTCAGGTCGAATATTATATTACACGGCTGAGTGGTATAGTGGTATGATTCTCGCTTAGGGTGCGAGAGGTCCCGAAATCGATCCCCGGTTCAGGACATCTTTTCAACGAATATGGAGTGATTCGGTTCGTTCATTGTCAAAGAAAGCGTCGTAATGGTAAAACTTAATCTGTCGTTCTCAGGTCGAATATTATATTACACGGCTGAGTGGTATAGTGGTATGATTCTCGCTTAGGGTGCGAGAGGTCCCGAAATCGATCCCTCGGTTCAGCCCATCTTTTCAACGAATATGGAGTGATTCAGTTCGTTCATTGTCAAAGAAAGCGTTGCAATGGCAAAAACATAATCTGTCATTCTCAGGTCGAAATATTATATTACACGGCTGAGTGGTATAGTGGTATGATTCTCGCTTAGGGTGCGAGAGGTCCCGAAATCGATCCCCGGTTCAGCACATCTTTTCAACGAATATGGAGTGATTGAGTTCTTTCATTGTCAAAGAAATCGTCGTAATGGTAAAACTTAATCTGTCGTTCTCAGGTCAGAATATTATATTACACGGCTGAGTGGTATAGTGGTATGATTCTCGCTTAGGGTGCGAGAGGTCCCGGGATCGATCCCCGGCTCAGCCCATCTTTTTCAACGAATATGGAGTGATTCAGTTCGTTCATTGTCAAAGAAAGCGTCGCAATGGCAAAACATAATCTGTCGTTCTCAGGTCGAATATTATATTACGGCTGAGTGGTATAGTGGTATGATTCTCGCTTAGGGTGCGAGAGGGTCCCGAAATCGATCCCGGGTTCAGCACATCTTTTCAACGAATATGGAGTGATTCCAGTTCGTTCATTGTCAAAGAAAGCGTCGTAATGGTAAAACTTAATCTGTCGTTCTCAGGTCGAAATATTATATTACAGCTGCTGAGTGGTATAGTGGTATGATTCTCGCTTGGGGTGCGAGAGGTCCCGGGAAATCGATCCCCGGCTCAGCCCACCTTTTTTCAACGAATATGGAGTGATTCGGTCCGTTTCGTTGTCAAAAGCGTCAGCAATGGTAGAAACTTAATCTGTCATTTCTCAGGTCGAAAACAGCGCCACACGGCTGGGTGGTCTGAGTGCATTGTGTTCTCGCTGCGAGAGGTCCCGCATCGAGTCCTCGGTTCAGGACACCTTTTCAACGCAGGCCTGCAGGGTGATTCGGTTTTCGATTTTCGACATTGTCAAAAGAAAGCGTCGCGATGGTAGAAACTTGATCTGTACGTTCTCAGGTCCGAATATTTTGTCACACGGCTGGGCAGGTATAGTGATTATGATTCTCGCTTAGGGTTGCGAGAGGTCCCGAAATCGATCCTCGGTTTCAGGAACTACCTTTTCAGCGAGTATGGAGTGATTCGGTTCAGTTCACATGTCAAAGAAAGCGTCGTAATGGTGAAACTGAAATCTGTGCTCGCTGCTCCGGTCCGAATATCACTATTACGCGGCTGGGTGGTGATAGCTGATCAGTATGATTCTCGCTTGGGGTGCGAGAGGTCCCGAAAGCTCGATCCCGGTTCCAGCCATCTTTTCAGCGAATATGCGAGTGGTCGAGTTCTTTCATTGTCAAAGAAATCGTCGTAGTGATAAAGCGCTAGTCTGTCGTTCTCAGGTCAGATCAACCTATTACACGGCTGGAGTGGTATAGTGAGTATGATTCTCGCTATGGGTGCAGAGGGTCCCGAAATCGGTCCTCGGTTCGGCTCCATCTTTTCAACGAATATGGAGTGATTAACGGTTCGTTATCATTGTCAAAGCATAGCGTTGCAATGGCAGCTACCTGGCTCCGTCTGTTCTCAGAATCGAATATTATAACCTACGGCTGCGTTGGTATAGTGGTATGATTCTCAGCTTAGGAGTGCGAGAGGTCCCGAAATCGATCCTCTACAGTTTCCAGCCCATCTTTTCAACGAAT